>CM031975.1:7804347-8304398 GCA_018804465.1 Populus tomentosa
ATATTTTTTTTTTAAAAAAATATTATCTTGAATTTTTAGTCAAACTATGTTTTTACTAGTTGTTTGGGTTGTCTTTAAACTCATCAAGTCTATCAGGTCACACTAAGTCAACTCTCATTCAATTAAAAAAAATATTAAAAAACATATTAACAATATCTATATATTTTACTTTTACATTCAAGAAAAATTTAATCCAAACAATAACATAGCACAGGCCAATAAATACCTTTAGATGATAAGACGATAAATATTTATTAGAGATAATATAAATAATATAAATAATATCTGAACTTATTTAATAATTAAAATTTTTAAATTAAATTAATTTTTTATATATATTATATAAAACTTTTTATATATATTATATAAAACTTTAATTAACAAAATATTTACAAGTTTAAATCTCAAACTTTCACTGCTGGCCCACTGCCAATGGGCCGATCTTGAGTCTATCTCCGTCCTCGAGAATGAAAAATCACATTTTATTATCTGCACGTTAATAAGCATGTGCAATACAGAATATGTATTATTTAATATGTTAATATTAAAAATAAAAAATATATTATTTTAATATATATTTAAATAAAAAATATTTTAAAAAACAAAACTATTAAAAAAAAAGGTACAGAGCCTCTCTCAAGAGAATTAAGATGGCCCGTCGTCGATTTAAGGGCTCTAAAAAAAAGGTAATCCGAGATTTAAAGTTTATTACCAAGTAAAGTAACCTATAGAATCATGTGATGCCTTTAAAAAAAATCCTTACAACAAAGTCAAGCAGGACTGAATTCTAAACACTCCGTACCTTAAGTTCTTACAAGAAAAACATAAGCGAAGCTTCAAGCTCGAGCTCCAAGAGTTAATGGAGGAGACCAAACTTGAAGTTACTATTTTAACAAAATTGTTGGTTAACTAAGAGTGAGAAACAGAGAACAACAGTCTCAGAGGTTTTGGCCTCCTTAAAATTATTTAGAAAAATAAATTCAAACTCAGTTGATATGTAAATTGATTCAAAAATAATTGAAACAACAAAAATAAACTAAATGTAGGAATCTAAATTACATAATAGCTTATGATTTAAGGTTTGAATTTTAAGAAATGTCATAAGAAATTAATATTTAACAAATGTTTTAGTTCAAATATATGTGGATAGTCTACTTAAAAGAATAGGAGATTGGGTTTCAAATGTAAAGATATATTTACTATAAAGATTTGAATAATAATAATAATAATAAGAGTTACTCTTTCATAAAGTTATTATTATTTTTTATTTCAATGAACTATTCAACTCTAATATCCTCTCATTTTATAAAAAAAAATAACTTGAATGAACTCAAATTATAAAATAAAAATAATTTCATAATTTTTTAAAAATAAATCATAAAACTTAATTTTTAATTAATCAAATGATGCAGAAATTGAACAAAAAATCAATAAAAAAATAAAAAAAACTCGAGTTAACTAAATTAACCTCCTATTATTTGGATTATAAAATTGAAAATACCTCATAAAAATAAATTAAAAAAATTATAAAACTCAATTTTTAATAAATTTAATATTAAAAGATGTAATTGAAATTGAAAAAAAAATATAATTTTAAAAAAATTAAAAAAATTATTCCAATAAATAGTGTTTTAAAAAGAGTGAAATAGTAAAATTCTGTTTTTTTTTTTTGTTATTTTTAATTAATTAAGATCTATAGCTGTGAATTATTCTTCTATGTAATCCAAAATCATTTCACTTGAAAAATATATTATCCCTAGTTATCAAATACAAGTCCAACCCATTTCCTGGACAAAAACCTACAAAGTACACACAACCTATCCCTTATTATTATTATTATTATTATTATTAAAAACCCTTAATAAATTAAATATTTTTATAATTTTTCTTAAATCTCCATCATCTAAAACCTGGTCCCAAATCAACTAATCCTTATTATACCACCTCTCATTGTTAAAATAGCTATAAAAAAAGGTTATTTTTCTACATCCTTTTCATTTATATCTCTGTACCAAATTACTTATATATTACAAATCCAAAAAGAAACGAGAGAGAGCCACAAATTCACATTATATCTTTTCTATAGTAATAAAAGATTATACTGGAAAAGTTTAAGTGATAGGATTAAAGTATAATATTTAATATCTAATATCTAACATCTAATTTAACGCTGCATATCTGTGCTTGCCGCGTTAGGCATTCAGCACGTATAAAATTGTACAAACGCTAACACGTGACCCAATCCCAGCTTCTACTCCCTAGATCACCACCGCCATCTCCGGTGCACCGCCACACCATGGACCCCCAACCACTGCCACAACCACAACCTCAACCTCAACCATCAGCTACCACACCAAAACTTCGCCTAATGTGCAGTTACGGTGGCCAAATAATCCCACAACCCCACACCAAATCCCTCTTGTATTCAGGTGGTGACACCCGCCTCATCTCCATCCCACCGGTACGAGCACCGGCACCGCCACCACAAACACCACCGCCAACGGTCTCACACTCTCATCCTTAATCACTCACTTATCTACAACTCTGAAAATAACCACGCCAATCACTCTGAAATACCAACTTCCACATCACAATCTTGATTCTCTCATTTCGCTTTCTACCGATGAAGATGTTCTTATCATGCTTGATGAGCACCAAAACAACCGTACACCTTCACGTATTAGATTATTTGTGTTTCCAACCAAACTCTTTTCGAGTCAGCCCGAGTTGAAGGCTACAACTCAGTTAAATCACCCGAAGACTGAGACTTGGTTTGTTGATGCATTGAAGAATGCAAAGATTGTGCATCTTTAGGGTAATGGTAATAATGGTGGTGGGTTCTGTGGTGCTGAGTCTATGGTTTTGGAAACTTCTTCTTCTTTTGGGTCTACTTCGTCATCGGTTTCCTTGTCTAATTTGGGTGTTAAAGGTGGTTTTGTTGAGGATAATGGGACTAGTTTGATGGATAATAAGGTTAAACTGCCTACCCCAGAAGGAATTTCTAGGTATTTTTTTTTTATAAAAGTTTCGATTTTTATGTTCTCTTTTGAGTTTTAAGGTTAGTTTTGCATTTGTTGTTGGATAATTTTGAAAAATATGGAAATCGAGATTCTTAGGATGTTAAAAGTTCTGTTCTTCTTAGTGGAAATGTAGTTAAGTTAGATGATTGCATCTTTGATTGCTATATAGTCAATTACTTGGTATTATGTAGTAAGTGTTTTATTTTTATGTTTCGGGAATGAGTTTCTTCAATCTGTCAATTATCTGTTTTATGGAAAATTTTGAAAAGAATGCAAATGTTGTCTTTTTGTGGTGAAGTTATTTTCTTTTATGGTGATTAATATAATCTGTTGTTAATTGTCAGTAGTTTTTAGTTTTTAATGTTTTATCTTGTGTACGAGTTTCCAAGGTTTGCTGTTTTTTTTTATTATTATTATTGAACATCTTTAAAGAGAGTAAAATTGGATATTTTAAAAGTTATGTTCATTTGGGTGTACATGAATGTAATGGTTGCTGTAACTTTGGTTATTGCAGTGATCATGGTCTGGGAACTGCGGTTTGTCAGGATTCACAGTTTGTGGCGTATCAAGATCCAGTTGGGGCTGTTACTTCAGTGGAGAGTAAAGCTTCTCTTATAAATCCATTCGAATCAGAGAGTAAAATCCCTGATCCTCCTCCTCCCATGGGGGTTGAGATGCATAAAACAGTTCCTGTTTCTGGGTATCCAGTGTCTTTACAATATGATCAGCTACAACAGCTGCAATTCATTCAAACAGGTGGCCCACATTATATACCCCAGGACTCAAGTGGTATGGCGCCAATGTCTTCTTACTATGTGATGAGTTCTCCAGTTCCTCAGCAGCAGGTTTATTATCAGACCAACCAACCTCAGCCGATATACTTGGTGCCTGTTGCGCAGCCACACACTTTACCCGAGCAAAGAGTTTTGATGAACACTGCAACTGTTGCTTCTAGCCGTCCTCCAGTGCATCATCGTGATTCTACCATGCTCCCTGCTCAAGTGGCTTACCCTGTAGCTGATTTAACCTCACAAGTTTATAGAACAATCCCAAGAACAAGTTTGCCTGTTACTGTACCTTGTAGTGAAAATAAGCAACAATGTGGAGGACCTTCTCAAATGAATCACCAATCCCAGCCTTTATGTGCTGCTTCCAAGGAGAGTGGTAACTATAGTAAACAAATTGTTAATGATCATGTTCATGCCCAAATATACAAGTCTCAGCCTCCGCCTCCGACACTGCCTTCTCAGTATCAAACCCTGACCCCTGCCACAACAATCTTGTTATCAGAGGCTATTGCACGGTTAAATACAGATAGCATTAAGCAGCAACAGCCAAGAATACCAAGCCATGATGAGCGTAATCTATAGTAAAACAACATGGGGACAACTGTTTTTGGTGACTTGGATTTTCGTTCATGGATTCTAAGTTTTGGTAGTATAATATTTTATTAATCTGTATAGAAGTAATGATCCAATCTTCTTACCCTTTTTTTAATATTTCCTTGTTTGTATGATGGTAATATTGTTGTTTGAAATTAGGTGCTTAAGGTTATACAACTAAATCCGTACAATAATATTCTACGCTTGAACAATCAGTGTATCTGTTTATTTAAAATTTAATCATACTTTTATCTTTTCTGTCGGTTTTATCATACAATAATTTAATCATGTTGGTTAATTTGTCGTTGTTCTTTTATTCTTTGAAACAAGGGAACTAGATTTTTAATTTCTTGTGATGAAATTCAGTTTCCGGTGTGTGTTTGCGCTCTTGTATAAAGGTTATTCCTTGGTTCTCAATAAATCAGCTCAAATTCTTTAGCCACAAGCATGGCTATGCTTTTTATTCTTATTATTCATTCGTTGTTTGGTGGGATTCGTGAATGCAAAGTCTTGGAACATGTCATGCATTTTGACCATCACTGCAATAATGCCAGCGTTTGAGCAGTGTAGATCAAAATTTTCACCTTACTAAGGATGTTGTTGAAGGTTGTATGGATAGAACTAAATCCCATCGTTGTGCTTCAGAGGAATTTCGTTTCAGTTTCCATTGTTTCATTGTGGTTTACTACCCTTTAATAGTTGTTTCATTTCTTCACTGCCTTAAAGATAAGCATGTTTGCCGTATTTTCTAGGAATGTTTTTTTTTTTTTTTTTTAAGAAATGCAGCAAATCTGCTTCATTGAATGCAATTCTTGGTGATTAGTGCTAAGCATGTAATTGTTTCAATTTTTTTTTCTCTAGCGGTCCCATTTTGAGGATGGTTATCATTCATTTATGCTTATTACAAACACATTTCAGATTACCCTCCGATGATCCTTGTCATATTTTTCAAGTTTTCTTATCTAAAACATGATTGTATGCTAAAGTTCCATTACTTGTTTGCAGAAATTATGTGCTTCTCTAGATTAGAATTAAGGGTGTTTAACTTCAATCGAAACCCAGTTCAATTACTGACTCCAGATAGTTTAATGACACTTTTCACCTCTTAAAGCGTAGAAATAGATGGCATGTTTTTGTTGAGACGCGGATAGGGTAATAGGAGGAAGAAATTCCAGTAATTAGGATTTAGGAGTACAAACCACTATGTAACAAAATCATGGAGAGTAATAATAAAAATTCTGTACGAATTATTTAATTTAACACAACAAATACTGCAAGATTTAGATGTACACGGTGGTGAATAGGAGCTCAATGTAAGACAACATCCAAACAGGAGGAGAAATATTTGTAGCAGATTAGTAGTTCAATCCTTAGGAACAACGCACCCATTGATTTGATTTTTCTGAGGAGGGTGTATAGACTAATTTCCCTCGATGAAAACTGATTTTAAGTCGATGAGACCAATCTTTCCAGATTTTCACTCACATTCTTCATGGAGGGTCTCTTGTCAGGGCTCGCATGAACACAGGCTAGAGCAATCTTAAGTACTGCAATCATCTCATGTTCCTTGTCCGAATCACGAGCTAAGAAGGGATCTAGTACTTCGGATGGTGGCTTCACTTCAATGCTCAGCTGAATCCATCGGACTAGATCCATTCCTGACAGACTCATCTGCATAATTGGTGACTTCCCAGAAATGATCTCCAATAGAATTACCCCAAATGAGTAAACATCCCATTTCTGTGATGGTTTCATGACTTTTGAGGACTCGGGAGCTTCATAACAAGGCCCCGGCATGCTTGAATGTGTTGGTGTCAAAGCATATGGAGAACCCTGTTGTGGTGTTCCGCTTGTCATTTGTTCCCCTTGAACTGGTATGGATTCTTCACTTGTATAAGCAAAGCAGTTGAGTCCGAAATCGGAGATGTGGGGCTCCATGTTCTCCCCGAGCAGTACATTGCTAGTCTTTAAATTTCCATGGACATACCTTTTGGGACTGCATTCATGTAGAAAAGCTAGACCCTTTGCGAATCCTTTCATGATTCTAAGTCGAATGGACCATGAAAGAGGTTTAAAGTATGTCATTCCGGTTCTTCCTGGACATATTTTGAAGAAAGAGATTCAGAGCAGTTAAAAAGAGATTCAGAGCAGTTAAAAAGAGATTCAGAGCAGTTAATGTGACAATTGATTGTGATTTTTCATGGAAAACAACATTATCAAGAGCAGTTAAAAAGAGATTCAAAGCAGTTAATTTGACAATTGATTGTGATTTTTCATGGAAAACAACATTATCAACACGGTAGCTAACTGGTTTTTTTTAGTTTCTTACGTGGGGAGTCGGGCTGGTACTTACCATGAATTGCAGTGGCAAGGTCACCATTGGGCACGTAATCATAGATAAGCAACTTCTCGTTGATGCACCAGCAATAAGCTAGCAGGCTGACAATGTTTGGATGTCTAATTTTGCCTATTGCTTCAACTGCAGTTTGAAACTCCCTGAACCTCTGAGAACCTCCATCTTCCAGTCTCCTCACTGCCACAGTTAGCCCCTTTTCAAGAACAACTTTATAGACAATCCCTATACCGCTCTTTCCAACCAGAAAAGCAGATGCTTTCAGAAGTTGTTCAAGATCAAAACTGACCTTTGAGTCTAATGGGACAAAGGTGTATTGTTCCATGGTTTCTGATAGAGATTCCAAGTCATCTGTTCTGAAGCAGAACATTTCCTTTCTAACCATTGACTTTTCTTCAAAACTACGGCCCTGAGTACGTATGCTTTCTTTACGACCATAAACCTTCTTGTACCAGTAACGGAAAGATAACGCAACTAGGCAAATTCCCACCATTGTGCTGGCAACAGATGCAATCACGACCCAGCACCATTTTCCTCTCCCTGGCTTGCCTGAGCTGTCTCCTACTGCTAAGGGCTTAGGATCAATATTTGGATAGGAAGTGGTTGGAGGACATGGATTTTTCAGAGGAGGCCCACAGAGAAGAGGGTTGCCAATAAAAGCAGTTGGACCTACATTCACCAGAGCATCAGTTTGTGGTATTGCACCGCTAAGATTGTTGTAGGTGAGATTGATATAAACGAGCTCAGGAAGATTTCCTAGGCTTGCTGGAATAGGGCCATCAAAAAGATTGTGAGATAGATCAAGCACTCCTCGCAAGCTTGACAAGTTGCCTAGGCTGCCAGGGATCAAACCCGTGAAGCTGTTATGTGAAAGATTCAGTGTCTGAAGCATAACCAAATTGTTACCTAACTCATCTGGTAGAAAGCCGGTGAAAATGTTTCGACTGAGTACAAGATTTTTCAGTCTCTTGCATTGAATAAGATATGAAGGTAATGACCCATTGAAAGAATTTTGAGAAAGATCTAGGGTCTGTAGGTGCTCGAGGTTCCTTATCTCTTCAGGAACTGTCCCTGAAAATGAGTTTCCTGAGAGTATCAAGGATTTTAACCCTGCTGCATTAAAGAGCTCGACTGGCAAGCTTCCAGAGAGGTAGTTACTCCTGAGATTAACATGACTCAAGGCAACAAGCTTACCAGTATCAAGTTGCAGCATCCCAGCTAGTCCTTTGTTTGGAAGCCTGAGAGAAAAGACCTTCTCTTCTCTGCATGTAACTCCATACCAGGAACACGGGTTCGCATCTGATGAGTTCCAGTTGTCCAGACTGCGAGCCGTGGAGTCTTCTATTGATTGCTTGAAGGATAGAAGAGCAAGACCTTCATCATTAACAGAACCAGCAAAAGTAATACAGTGGACAATAAAGAAAACTAGAGAAACAAATTGCAGAACCATCTCTACATAAAGGCAAATGTGGAATGGAGTTCAAAGGAGAAATGTTTGTGGTTGTGGGATCATGGTGTGAGCTCAAGGAGGTCATATACGGAAAGAAAAGAGAGGCTCTTTACTGCTCCAGTGCTTTGTGTTTGCTGCTGGACCTTATATGACCCTGTAAGGAAGTAGCCACTGTAGCTGAAGTGCAGACTGGGAGAAACCGGTCAATGCAGCCCTGCTGTTTCCTAGCATTGAAGTTAAAAACCAAAACATGTGCCCACCACATTTGCTTTCTCTAAACGCAAAACTTTTAAGTTTGAATTATTGCTAGACAACATTAATCGAACAGGCCTTATATGTAGCATGCTTTCAATACCAGAATTATATATACTTGCAGACAATTCATCATGGTTACTCATTACCTGTCAAAAAACCATGACCAGTCAAGTTGTTGGTGTCATCTAATCTTTAACATCTTCGAAGCTGATGGGGCAAGCTGTGGTTTGAATTCCACTTACAACCTAATTGTCTATGAATCCAGTTCTTAGCGTGATTGATGGCGTTATTAGGTGCATAAAAAAGCCACTTGATGGGCAAACCAGTATAATTTGGTAAGACGGTTTGACTTTCAAGCTATACAGGGTTGGGTGGTTTTGTCTTGCTGTGACCGGTGGAGGAAAGACGTTTTTTATGACTTCCCCAGCTAGGGTTGGCGTCTCTTGCCGGCTGGGCTGTCTCCTTGAGAACCAAAAGAAAAGGTCTGCACACGTTTCGGCGATACTGAGAAAGTTTGGGGTCCAGTAGAGGTCAGATCAAACTTTGGACTGGATTTCGCTTCATAGCAACGTATCATTAATAAATTGGTTACAGACTACTAGCCTTGTATCCGCGATTTGCCATGGGACGGAACTATTTTCTTTCTTTTTTTCTTAAGAAATGATATTCAATTACTGAAACAGAGTAAAAAAAAAAAAAAAAACAATAGTTTTGATTGATTGAGTTACCATGAAAAACTTATAATTATGATAATCAAAGTCGAGTCAACTTTAGATATTCCGCTAAACTCGCGATTTAGATCATGAGAATGAAATAACCTGATAAAAAAGATCAAAAGGATTATAAAAACTTTTTTTTTAAAAAAATACATTTTAAACTCGTTACCTGGATCATTAGAACAAAAACACTCAATATGAAAAAAAAAAACCATGAAATCCAATTCCTAATCAATCAAATATTGAAGAATGAAATTGAAAAAAAAAATCAATTATATAAAAGGATTAAAAAGATATTCATTCAAAGAATGATGATCAAAATTGAAAAACAAAATAAATTTTATATTTAATTGAAGGTTAAAATTGAAAAGAATAATAAAAAGAATAAGGATCAAAATTGACATAAAAAATAAAAATAATGTTTTGATTGAAGAGTAAAATTAAAATGAATAATAACTTTTACAAAAAATCCAAGAAAAAAAATTAGAAATCAAAACAACGAGGACCACATTGAGAAATATAATACAATCAATTGAAATTGTAAGACAAAATTGAAAACCAATAAAACTCTTACAAAAGTGTCGAGAAACAAAATTAGAAATCCAAAGAATGAGAACCAAATTGAAGTATACAAAGTTTGGTAAATTGGGATTGAATGATGAAATTAAAAATAAATAAAACTTCTATGAAAGAGCCAAGACCAAAAATTAAAATAAAAAAATAAGAAATAGAGTTGAAATACCAACAGTAAAAAGGTCAACTTATAATTTTCAGGGAAGAAAAGAGAAAATAAAAAGTAAAAAGAAGAAAGAACAGCCTACCAGCGACAAATTAGACCATTATCAACGACACACTCCTAACTAAAAGAAAGAGGACATGGTGATGCTTCCAAATACATGTCAAAAAGGTATTTTGAACATTGGAAGGCTCTTAACTCACCTTTTTTGTTTTTATATATTTAGATAAATACCAAATTACCTATTAAAAAAAATCTTCAAGAAAAGATGAAAATACCTCTTAAGATCAATTTTAGTTTTTCTTACTTCTAATGGAATTTTGGTTGTTTGACTGCACTTTAATTTTTTATATTTTTCTAAACAAAAAGTCATCTTTTATCTTACATGATAATAATGAAAAAAAAAAAAAAAACCAATTTCAAAGTATAAACTCTTAGATGCCTGCACTGAAAATTTTTCCTTTAAGGGTATCTAGGTCTTTTCACTATGCTTTGGAAATGAGTAAAGGTATAATCATTTTTGATCGATTTAAAAATGATTAATACACCATGTGAAAAGATTTTAATGACCCCAAAAGCTAATTATAAGTTTTTTTTATGGGAGGAACGAAGGTTTCATTACAAGGTTCCAGTGAACAGTGTAATGACATCTACAATTATAATATTTTTCCATCAATTTTAGCTTGTGTTAATAAAAATAAAGTGGCATATGATAAAAGCAAGCATGATCGATTTAAATAATGAGTGCTTTATCATTTGTCAGATGCTAATATAGAGGCACATGCTATACTGTGGGTTATATCAAAATATTTTTAAATGTGATAAAAAAAAGAAAAACTATATGGAATGTAAAGAACTATTTTGTATTGATATTAGAATCGGGTTGTTAGGTCAATCTTGAAACCTCCCTTGAAACCTCTCGGTCCAAGTTCTAGCCTAATTAACTCATGTGAAAATTTGCCTAACATGACTTACTTGGCTTGGCTGGTTCAAAGACAATTCAAACAACAAGTAAAAAAAGTTAAAGATGAAATTGAGAAACAAAATGATATTAACAAGAAAAGCCTTTGGACATAATTTATTGCCTAACTCGGGTTTAAAATTAAATTATGTGGAAGCACTCACATGCGTCCGCGTGATCTTCATGTGTTATTCATTTTTAACATTAAACAATATTTTAAACATGTTAAAAATACTAAATTACCCTAATTAGATGCGATAAAAAAAAAAGCTATACTGAAAATACAAAAAAAAAAAAAAAAAACCTTGATTCAAGTTGAAGACAATATAAATTTAAGTCCATTGTGGTCATTTTATTATGGTTCTAAAATTAAAAGTCTAAAATACACCTACCCTCCAATTCATTATTATTATTATTATTATTATTATTTCTTTAAAGGATATATTAATTATTTTACTATACAAAAACAAAAAGATTACCATTACCCGCCAATTCATTATTATTATTATTATTATTTCTTTAAAGGATATATTAATTATTTTATACAAAAAGAAAAAGATTACCATACCATTACCCCCACTGTCCAGACCGATTGTGTTTTGTTTATAAGATAAAATCATAATTTTACTGTTCAAACCATCCACGTTGACACTAGTAAATTGGCCACGGTAAAATCACTACCCATTTAGTTTATTTTATTATTTTAATGCTAATATAATATCACGTGAGATTGCGACCAACCAAATATATGCCTTCACAGCTGATCAAACCACTATAATTTATAGACCCTTCTTGTATTTTACAAGGGAACATGCTGTCCAGCTTGAACTGTGACTTTTTATTGCAACTATCATTTTGTCATGCCAGTTTCTTTATTTTTAGTGTGACTGTGATTGATTTTTAAATAATATTTTATATTAAAATATATATTAATAATATTTTTTTTATTTTTTAAAAATTATTTTTGATATCAACACATCAAAATAATTTGAAAACACTAAAAATATATTAATTTAAAATTAATAAAAAATAAAAAAAATTTAAATTTTTTTAAAAATATTTTTAAAATATAAAAACAACCAGAATGTAATATGTCTAATGCTTCTAGAAAAGAAAAAAGGGCACATTGAAAGTAAAGTTCCTCTCAATTTTTTATACAGACACTTCTGTCACTATCAATATTAGATATGGATTCCATGTATTCACCTCCATTCTTTGCTGTAATGTTCATGTCACTTTCTGGAGAAAATAGATTCATTATATATAGCAGCATGCAACAGGGAATCGTTCTTATGCCTGGACCCTTCGATTTATCTTGACAGACCTGTGTTACAATATTTTGTTTTTTTGTTTATCTTTAATCTATTGGGTACTAATTTCCATTCACAACCATCTATTTTTCTCATGTTCAAAGCCTTCATTGTCATGGTTTTGAGGATGTATCCTACATCAAACAAGGAGGCAAGCTTTTACCGTTCAGCAGATATTCTAATATTTCATAGGAATCTCGTAAGAACCTTGTTAACATCTTGCCTGAAACCCCTTAAAAAAAAACCTTGTCATTTTCTAAAACCAGACAAAACAGAGAATATGATGAATAATCTGCCAATCAAGCATCTGTATATAGTTTGGATGTCCATGTTTTCAGTTGTCAATCGTTGGAGGAACTCTTATCTAATTTCAGGAATTTGTAGATACCTTCATTTCTAATTCTGTCAAGGAGCATGTTATGCAAATGCAATCTGTAATTGTATAGTTGTGTCATTTCATTTGCAGAATGTGTACTTTCGGCAACATAACAGTAAGACTCTTCCAAAATTGGATATCTTGATAGCCTGTTGTGCTCCTCAGCTCTCCATTGGGTCAACAGAGATTGAATGAGAACCTGATAACACTGGACAAACAATGCAAGGGTGAATTGGTTTTATGCTTATGCCATAAG
The DNA here is from genome assembly GCA_018804465.1 of Populus tomentosa. Taxonomy (NCBI): domain Eukaryota; kingdom Viridiplantae; phylum Streptophyta; class Magnoliopsida; order Malpighiales; family Salicaceae; genus Populus; species Populus tomentosa. Next base: position 7,817,163 of record CM031975.1, read on the forward strand.
GAAGTTGCACTTGATCATTTTTGTGTAGAGGATTTCTGCAGTAAATCATCAGCTGCACTGCAGTATAAGAACAATTTTAAATGTCTGATGATGCATCCCAGATCCAGAAATGCATTTGGACACAGCAAAAGCATGCTAATACAACTCAAGAAAAATAGCATCTATGGTTTAGATTTATGCACAAGAACATCCAAAACATGACTGCCTTGTTTGAGACATTCAATCTTCCATTGAAGAGTGAAGACAAATGAAACTTGGAAGAGTAGCACTTATTAGGAACTTTTGATTTTTTTTTTCTTCAATTGAAACATAAACAAGGAGGAAAAGGTAACTTCACATGCCACATGGTCATAAAAACTTTGAAACACCTTATGGATCCTTGTCAACTCTTTCCAATGAAAAACTTGGCTAAATTTGGCTCCACTGTTCCTTTCTTCTTGATAGTGATTGAAGTTGATCGAGGAGTCATTCGAACTGCTGGAGACCCAGAATTTCGGAGCTTGGAACGTCTTGATGGAGTCTGATTACCATTAGCTTCCATGGATTTCCTTGGCGATGGCTGTTGCTGATTCTCAGCTTCTGTGTTCTGAATTGCTCGTTTGTCTCCACTTTCTTAGCTCTCCCTCTACCATTCTTTTACCAGTTAGTGAACTCTCAGTTCTATATATATCTTGCTCCTCCGCTACCCTTGTCTCTCTGATATCTCTATGAGCTAGTTCAATTTTCATCAGTATCTCCTTTTCGCTGGCTTTCAGTGCTTCAATCCATGCATGAGCTGCTGCAACCTTTTTGTCTGCAATTTCTTCAGCCTTGGCTGTATGTCCGTTAAATACTCATATTCAAACTTTAAGATGGTAATCGATGAACTATGTTGAGAAGCAGAAGCTCTAGATCTCATGGTATTTTCAATAACGTTTCGCAGATTCTCAAGAGCTAAAGACTCTGATGTTTTGACTGCCTGAAGCTCCCGAATTGCCGCCTGCAATTTTCCCTCAGTCAAGTCCATTTGAGACTCAGTTTTGTGGATTTCTGACTTAATGTTTGCAGTTTCTTCACTGATGAGCTTCTTCTCTTTCCTTGCTAACTCCGTTTCGGTCTTCAACTGTTCAAGTGTCACAGACAGACTGGATAAAATTGATTTTGCCTTCTCCTCAACTGCACATGCAGTTTCCAATTTAGATTTTGCTCTCAGCAGCTATGAGTTCAGATTTTGAGCAGTTATATCAGCTTTCTCTTTTTCTTTCTCCAATGGAGCTGTTTCTTCTGTTACCTGCCTCAGCTCATTCCTTATGATATCCATTGAGGTCATGGACTGAAAACCCCCTTCCCTAATCGAAGCCAATTCTTTCTTAGCTGCGTGCAGTTCTTCTGTTGTGGACTTCAATGCAGGGGAATCCTCCAATTGCTTGCCTTTCCGGAAACTGTCTCCCAGATGCTTCATACTGTCATTTCTTCCCTTTTTGTCCATATTTTTACCAAGCTTTAGTTCATTTCGTAACAAATTGGCATCATATAATGTAACAGCCAATTTAGACTCGAGATCTTTCGAACTGCTGTCTTCCTCTTTGGCATTCTTCATTTTCTTCTTATTTTCCACCATTGCAGGCGAGAATTCACTTGCTTCGTTCTCTCTTTGAGCTTGAATTTCTCCAAACTCTTTCAAGGCCTCAATCCGTGTCAACTCAACTGGCATTTGCTCTTCATTTGCCTCGTCAATCTTCTTCCTGATTGCTTCTCTATCCGCATTTTCTCTTCCAAAACAGAAACCATCTCAATCTTAAGTTTACTCAGTTCCTGCTTCACACCTTCCAACTCCCTTATCACTTCAGCATATTGATAAGCATGTCCATGTCTCTCATCTTAGCTTTTACCTTCAAGTTAGATTGCTCAATCTGTAAAGCAAGATTTTTCACTTTTCTTTTCGCCTCTGAGAGTCTTGATTCTGCTTTGCCTTCTGCGGACTCTGCAGCCATTCTACTCTCTTTATATCTAACCAAGTCCCTCTCAGCAAAGCGCAGATCCTTAGCTCTTGAGGAAGACTTCTAGATGGATTCAAAAATACAATATACTAACAAACATTTTAGACTAACTTAAAGTGCTTAGAATTAACAAAGAAATGGGGTTTAGCGGTTCTCGATTTGTGTCAAATTGATCATACCTCAGGCAAATCCATCTGGGCTGGTTTCTTCAGTGAAGAGCTGCTACTCTCAAGAATTCTTTCTCCATACATATTAACAGCTGCTCTCACTGTCCCAATTCTCCTCCTGTCATCAAACACTCTCCCATCCATTTCGTCACTGTTCCATCAAGGGAAAAAAGGAACATTTTCTCAGACAAAAGCTTGTACAATCAAAGTCAAATTGGTACTAATATTCAAATAAAAAAAACCAAAAAACAAAAAAGCATGCACATAAGAGTACAACTACTGAGAAAACTCAAGGGGTCTTGATAGACAACCAATCATACCTCCTCAAAGTCTGCTACATATATTTCTAGTCCATGTTTAATTCGTAAGCTGAAGCTTGAACTGTGCTTGCTTGACAGTGTTAGAGAGCGAGAGAGAGAGGGGGGTTGTTTTTGGAGTTGAGAAGGAATGTTTGCTACGGCAAAGAAAACGGCAATGGAGAGAAAGAAGAATTGAATCCGGACGGTTGGCTGGTATTGGAGGAATCGCTGCCGTTGCCACCTGATGATTATTAATACTGTGGACCCCAGAATTGGTGAATTTCCTAGTAGGATAGGACAAATTACAACTTTTTTCTGTCATATGTTAAAAAAAAATATAAAACAAATTATTGCTGAACTCATTCGCAAAATGACGTGAATTTTTTTTTTTAAAAAAATATGATTCTAGCTAAATTTTTTACTTAATATTATAAAAAAAAAAATTAGTTGTTAAACTTGACCTTGCAAAATAACATGAATTGTTTTTTAAAATAACATGAAAATTTTGGATTTAAAATTATAAACTCAGTTTTTATTTAGTTGGGTAATAAAAATAATTAATTTAAATTAACCTGTGATTTAATAACTAGAGATTTTTTTTCAAATAAATAAATATATAATATGCAATGACTCACAATTTTGTTCATAAAAGAAAAGGGGGCAAAGATATCTCTATCATTAGTCCATATCTTGCCAGGAGCAGATATTGAAGTTTTTAGAGCTGATGTGTTTTTAGAGCAGATATTAACGTTTTTAAAAATTTATATGTCATTTATTTTAAGATGTCAAGGGATTAATTGTGACATGTATAAACTGAATATCTATAATTAAAAAAAAAAGGATGTGTCTTTTAGTTAGGGCTCTGAATTTGAAGATATCATGAAATAATATTAGGGAATTTTTTTAAGTCGTTCAAGGTGTTTTTTGTTTTTTTTGTTATATAGATATTTGAACTAACTTTCATGTTTCTCGACTAATTTTATAAATTCTAAAATTAATGACCATATAAATTTTCAATGATCATCATAGTAGTAACTATAAGACTGGAACCTTTTCCAAATACATAGATTGTGGAGGAAGGATAAAAAAAAGTTAATAAAGGATTCAACTCATTTTAATTTTTATCCCATCTCCTAAAGCTCAAAACAAATTAAAAAATGGAAAATGTCTTCTCTTATTTTGAATTGAACCGAATTTAATTATTGAAATTACCAATTTGAGAATTAAGAGAAAAAAATTGCTCCCTTGTCGGGGAAAAAAGTACTCAATTTGACAATTTATTTATGTTCACTGCCTAATATCATTGCATTAAAAAAGAAAAAGAAAAATGCAAGATGCTCTACCAATGCAGTTAACATGTGAAAATTAACTAGCTGTAGCTGTAAATTTGGTGTTTGTTTCATAGAAGAGTTGATCCAAAATGACACTTTGGAAGTTCTTGTAATTTCGATCTATTACATGGCAAGGGGATTATAATTATAATAAATAAATAAATGTGCTGTTACTGCTATAAAAGTTAAACGGGAAAATGAACAAGCAAGCTGATGACCAAAATATTTCGTCTCCACCACGAAGACAATGGCATCTTCTATGTGCGGATACAGTCGAGCCTGTCCACGCATCAAAGACATGGTTGCTCGGTTGTTTTTGTTAGTAAACCGAATCACGCCTGAGCCGTGAACATCCACCTCAATAACATCGTCCGGCAAACAATTTATCCAATGCTTACAAGAAGAACAACCATGTGGGAGGAAAGTGATGGATGATGTAAACTTCAAATAAATTTGGGTTTTTTCACTGTTTAATGGGATTTGAAGATTTCCTTTTTATGGTGGCCGTGTACCGGAGTCCTCCTTCTCTTATAAAATAAGCCCCATCAAGAAATTCTCTTATACTTATATTAACAAAATACAAACAATTATTTTTGAATAGTGGTGAAAATCCTTGGTTATTTAGTAAGAGAAAATGAAATAAATCAATGGAAAACTAGCATGCCTAGGGGCGGCCATGGGGGGGAAGGGAAGCCTTTGGAAAATGACAAGAAATGTGGTTTGATGGGAATTAAATCAAATTAGCGTGTGATATGTTGGGATAATGATCATTTCAAAGAAAATTTTCAATAAAAACAATAGATGGATGGTTTAAGTAGTGTCGGCCATAAGTGGGGAATTAGAAAAAATAAAATTGTGTAATTATGATATTAAATGTTCTATAAATTAATGTGAGGGTTTGAAGGTGAATAGAAGTAAAATTATTGGTTGAGTATATAGTTGGCAAGTTGATTAGTGTTTTATATTGTATGCATGAGTGTGATTAGCATGTATGAAAAATTGGTTTAAGGTTCCTGAGGCTGCTATATGTTTATTAAATGTATAGGCATGAGAAATTATGTGGGATAAGTTTTTGGCTTGAGTATGTAAATTACAAGATATATGTATGTGTTGGAAAGGTTGTGGATGTGAGATTTTATGATATTGAATGCTTATGAATTATTGTGAAAGTTTTAGAAATTTAATTGAAATAAAATTGTTGGTTTAAGGTCTTAATGACATGTAAGGAAGATAAGAATTTGTTTAAATTGTATGGGTGAGCATGATCTCTAGATATAAATGTTGAAAAGTGTGCTATTGTATTGAAATTGTTAAATTAGATTGTGTGTTGTATTTTTTATATTAAACAAATATGCTTGAAAAATAAATTGAAAAAGTTACGAAAAATATGCATTGTTTTTAAAATTAATAGAATTATTAGTTTGTGAGTTTTGAGAGTTTTAGAAGTTGATATTGATATTAGTTGATTTATGTTGTTTTCATGTTTTTGTATGTTTAACTTTAACAATGATAGTGAAGGGATTCTGTTAAATTTTTTATGTGAAATGAAAAATTTAAGTATAAAAGTTTGGAAAGAATTTACATTTTAAATTAAATTAGTTCTTGTTAGGCCTTCATTAGTCTATTTGGGTTTAAATTAGGTTATTAATATTTGGATTAAAATAGAAAGAATTGAATTGATATTGTTGTTTGGCTTCTTTATTAATATAAAAGTCTCAAAAATGTTATTAATTTATGGATTTTGATATAAAAAGAAAATATAAATGTGGTATTATATGTGTTTTTAAGTTGGATATGTTGTCGAAGGTTGAATGGTAAAGAAAACATGAAATTAGATAGATTATAATGTGTGTTATATGGATTATTGGAGCATTTGAATTGTTAAGACATCCTAAATGATAGAAGTTAGGGTTGTTACAATAACCATGACATGTGATAATTGAGGGCTATTGAAGCATCTCTATTGAGTAGAAAAAAAGAGTTGTTATGGTAGTCCAAAATCATGAATTGAACTTATATGATAGATTAAAAAAATAAAAAATTAAGGTTATTACAACAACCCTAACTTATGAAAATTTAAGGTTGTTATGACAACCCTAACAAATGAAAGAAATTGAATTATGTAAGTGTGAGAAATTGCATGTTGAATAGTAATTATTAGTATGTGATGTTTTAGGCATTAAATTGGAATTTGAAAATGTAAGAGTTCTAAGTGAGGATTTAATGTGATAACATGAATATTAAATTGTGAATTGTAATATTAATTGATGTTTGAAACATGTGTCGCACGTGCACGGCGGCGCGGCGATCGTCCACCCTCAGGAAAAATCAGAAATATTTATTCCTGGCAAATAGGGAATTCTTGTCTCTACAAGTGAAAATATGGACTGGGAGTCGCCACCTAGTATTCTGGTTACTAGGAACCTTAACTGGTCTTTAGAGATCGGGTACGGAGACTGGTTGCGTAAAAAGAAGGTATTAGCACCCCAACTACGCCCTACCTAAGGTAAGCTACATTGTTTTAATGTCTGATAAAATCTAAGGTCGTGTTGTGGTTTCTTATTGTTCAGAATACGCATTACATGTAATGTCATACCCCGGATTCTATTGTCCGAAAAGAATTACATATCTAGAATATGCATTACGTGTAATGTCATACCCCAGATACTAAGAGACAAACAAAATAAATTTTTTGTTGTTTTTGAAATTTTGGTCAATATTCTCTTGACTTTAATAAACTGGTTATTAAAGTCAAAATGCATGCTAAAATATTGTTTTTTGACATATGAAAAATACGATATGATGTTTTAGATTTGAGACACGTGGCCGTATGCACAAAAATATTTTTTTTTAATTGTTTTTTTGTATTTTCAGAAGTTTTTGCCGAAAACCGGGTATTTTAATACCGGATTTATATTTTCTTTACGATGTAAAATACAGCCCAATATTAATCAAAATGACATAAAAACTATGCGGAAAAATTATAACATGCTGAAACAAATATTTTTGATTTTTTTCTTTCTGAATGGGCTGGGTCAGGCCCAAATACATGTGTGAACAGTGATGTTGAACAGTGCCGTGTGAACAGTACCGTGGGACGAAAACCGGGTATTTTAATACTGGATTTGTATTTTATGACATAAAATACAGGCCGATATTAATCAAAATTGATAAAAGAAAATGTGCTGAAAAATTGTAAAATTCTGAAGGGGAAAAAAATAAAAAAAATTAAAATGGGCCGGACCTGGCCCATATCAGTGGGCTGGGCCAAACCCGGCCCAAAAACCAAATGGGCTGGTTACTGTGCCTAAGCACAGTAACCAGCCCTCCCTCAGCTGCAGAACGTGAATTAATTCACGTTCTGCATGAAGCGGCCAAGCAAAACAGAGGCGTGGACGGGGCAGCGGGTGGTTACCTGCGGTGGCGTCGTGGCGGTGCTGCTGGCAGCGTAGGCTTAGTGGCGATGGTGGCGGAGGCGCAGTGGCTGGCGGGTTTTCTTCTCCTTCTGCCTCTGTTTTTTCTCTTTTCTTCTGTTTTTTTTTTTTTTTTCTCTTTTCTTCTCTTCTTTCTCCTCTTCTCTCTTCCCTCTCCCCTCTGCTGTGTTCTCTCTCTCTCTCGTCCTCCCTCTCTCCTTCTCTCCCTCTCTTCCTCTCTCCTTTCTTCTTCAAATTGAATTTTCTTTATCATCGGGGCTCTCATCAGTCAATGATATATTGTCAAATTAATTTTTATATTTTTGAACATTCTCAATCAATTTTTGAACATTTTTAGGGCGCTCTGACATTTTTTTCACTGTTATATTTTTGATAATATATTTTTTTGAATTTTTTTGAATTTTATTATTTTTTATATGAGGACCCAAAAATGGGTTACAACAACATGTATGGATATTAACTGGAATTTTAAGATATATAGGGATTTTAATGGTTAAATGTTAATTAATGATATGAACTCTAATTTTTATTATTTGGGAGTTGTAGGAGAAACGTTTTGAATGAGACCCAAATTCTCTTATAATATTTAAAGTAAGGGTTGCTCCCTTGTCCTTTTTAATTATTTAGCTTTCTCTCATAATGTTAAAATATAAATGAGATAATACGTATTATATATAAGATGTTCATCATGAAAAAAATATACCTATAGGGTGGAAAAGTAATATGTAAAATTGTAATTGATCATGTCATAACCTATTTTTTTTTTAGAAATAATACAAAAAATATCAAAATTCTAAAAAAAATGTTTTCAACATGATTTGGCTAATTTCTAGTCATTTCGTAATTTTGACCATTTTGCTTATTGTTTTTGTACTGATGATTTCAAAAAATAAATCTATCAAACAAAAAAGATTTTTTTTAGTGAAAAAATAATAAGGACTAATTTATAAAAAAAAAAGTTTGGAATTGCAAGAGAGGGATTTAAAAAAAAAGTTAGAAAGTGGTAGAGGTTTTTAGAGAAATAAAAAAAATAATTGATAGGTGTTAAAGATTTTGAAGATTAATTATGAAAATAATATTTTGAATAATATAAATAATTATGTGTTATACAAAAAATGGGGGGGGGGGGGAGTGAGAGCATTAGCTAAAGAAAAAGCCCATACTAAAAATATTTTTCCTCTTCTTTTCACATACATGCAAACACCTCCTATAAACCACCAAAAACAAACAAAAAAAGTCATAGAACATGTGATTGCCACAACCCTTTCTCCCTAAAAAAACCAAACAAAGAAAAAAATGTCTCCCATGTTTTTCCCACTCACCTGCACACATACACATTCTCCTTCTTTCAAAAACATGTAAAAAGAGACCCTTTTTTTTCATCATTGCCAATAACATTTCATCTTCATTTTCAACCTCTTGGAAAACAAGAAGCCAACCTGTCAATTTCTCTCTTTAAACAAAATAAAATTGTGACCCCTCGTCACTCTCTAGTATAAACATAAAAACTAGAAAAGAAAAAACAAAGTTTTTTAAGAAAAAAAAGGTCAGCCCTTCCATTTTTTCTAGTAGAAAATCACAACCTTATCACTGTTTATACATACAAAAGATCATCTCTTACATTGTACACCACCTTAACAAACCAAATGACATTGTCGTTCCTCCATTACCAAAATTGTTTTAAGTTTACGTAGGGTAAATTTTTATTTTCAAAATACAAGAAATTCATTTGAGCTATGGATAGCCTAACTTTGAGCTAATAATTCCTTCTCAACCTATACCTTACCAATTATCAATAAAAAATTGCATCTTAGTATTGAAAGACGTGTGGATCTCGACCAAATAAATACTTTTAAAATTACATCTTAGTGATTTCATACAAATCATAGAACATGTAAAAGCAATCATTAAACTTTATGAAATGGTCCTAAAACATGAAAAATAATTTCTTGAAAACTCTTCATTGAATATTTTTTCAAAGTTCTTGACCAAAAAACTAATAAAATAAAAATAAAAAATAGCCTATGACATTGGATGACATGGTGAACTCCATCAGTAATTGAGAGTAATGACATATTTGGGTGGGGGGGACCTTTATGGAGAAGAGCCGGTTTACCCTTTTAAGATAACTATGATACTTGATAAATATGTTATCATATGAGTATATTTTGATAAATGTTGAAAAGATGCACATAACCAAAAGGGAAATTTCAGATGGTTATTTACAATAAATGATTTGATAAACTCCTTTAGAAAGTTAAAGTAATAAAGCACCACTTTCCGTCAAAATAAATAATGAGTGGACAATGGTGTAAAAATACCATAATTGGAGGGCACCATTCGAGTAGAAAGCAACATCATGGCTCGGAGAGTTTGTCATATTCCAAGAAATAGTCAACTCAACAGATCTTTATTTGTTGCATAAGGTTCAAGCTACACAATAAAAAGGTAGTCAAATAAATTAATCACACACACATAAGGACCAATTTAGAAAAAAAAAAATTGAATTGCAAGACAAGGAACTTTTAAAAATTAGAAGCTATAAAGCGGTAGAAGTTTTTAGAGAAACCAAGAAAATAGTAGATGATTGTGAAAGGTTTTAAAAATTAAATGTGAAAATAATATTTTGAATAATATAAATAAGTTATTACACACACACACACACACACAGAAGGAGGGGGTGAAAGCATTAGCTATAAAAAAGGCCCCACACAAAAAAAAATTTTCCTTGTCTTTCCTTGTACACACCAACATGCCCTATACAAACCAAAACACTTAATCTCTTATAGATCACCAAAAACAAACTGAGAAAGGCCACAAAAACCTACGACCCTCGTAACCCTCTCTCCCTAAAAAAGCCAAACAAAAAAAAGGTATTCCCAAATTTTTCCACTCACCTACAAAACACAAATTCTTCTTCTCTTACAAACATATATAAAAAATCTATATCTCTCCATCATTCCCAAGAATGTTTAATCTTCATATTCATCTTCAACCTCTTGAAAAATAAAAAAAACAACCTATCAATCTCTTTCTTTAAACAAAATAAAATTATGCCCCCCTTTACTCTACAAAAAAAAAAACATAAAAAAAGGAGAATCGAGTTTTTTCATATAGAAAAAAGGATACCTTTTTTGATTTTTTTATAGTAGAAAATTATAGCCTCATCATTACCTTTACACACCAAAGATCACCTCCTACATCATACACCACCTCAACAAATCAACCAATATTGTTTATAACCTTCAATAATCACAATCCCTCCACTATAGTAGAAATGATGACAAAAAGATAGCATAAATTGTAGTTAGGAGAAGAAATTCCAAAGGCTAAACCTTTATCAATGTTGTTCTTTTTAATAACAAAAAAACCATCAATATCTTATTAAAAAAGATCGTTGACTATTGTCAACTAGTCTCCAAACCATCATGATTGCCTCCCTCCTTGTAGTAATTGGTGGTAGTGAAAACCAATAGAGATAGAGAGTAAGAAGAAGAAGAAGTGAGAGAGGATCGAACCTTTAATTTAAAAAAAATCCCTTTATTCAATTGTTTGCTTGCCTCGCCATTGAACTAGAAGTGAAGAGGACATAAAAGTGCTTTTGGATTCACCAACTCACTCTTCTTTAGTAGCAGCAATGCATGAAAACCATGAGCCGACAATGGTGGTGGCGTGTGGGTACATACCAACTTTGTTATTGTTCCAATAGCGCCTTCAGCTTGATTCTAGTAAATCCAGACACACGAATAACCTTGAAAGGTCGACCCATAACCTTAAATCATTTTTTGATAAAATTGTTAAAATGTTGTTAAATTTCGGGCAAAATACTCATTTTTGTGTATAGTTTTTGGATTGTTTGAATATTATTGATTTGGATTGATATGTGTTTTTTTTATTTAAGATGATTTGATAATTTATGTTGGATTGTGAGTTTATTTTTAAGGTAATGATTGCTAATTGAACATTAAATGTTGGTTAATAGATTGTACTTGGGTTTGTGTTGATTGGTTTGAATTAGCATGCGATATGAATAAAGTTCATGAAATTAACAAGATTTGAGTGGATTATTGGTATTATTGGATTATTAAGTTGGTGAATGATGAATAAATAGTTTGTTTTGAGTTGACATCTTAATTAAAATAGTTTGATTAAAACACATCATTGTGTTTTGCCAAACATGGTCTTAGTCTAATTTTAATAATTTTTCAGATTTTTGGAAGATCAATTTACAATTAATTTTAGGTCTTTCATACCATTTTTTTTTACCATTTTATATTTAATATTTGTGATGATAAACAAGGCGCATATCATATATATAATAATAAGTTTTTTAAAATCATGAGTATTTGGCCTAAATCTTAAAAACACTAAAAGAACTAATTTGTTTATTTGTTTTTATTAAAGATCATGAATTTATTTATATGTATGATATATTTCTAATATTAAAAAATATATTTTCTTTTAGAGAATTTATCTTTTTAAATAAATTCAATTAAACCAAACCAACATCATACTTCTCATCTCATCCTCCAATCCTTCATCAATTTATTTTATCAAGTTAACTAAAATTTATCAATTGTGCAATGCTTTAATCATGATCACTATTATTTGTAATACCAAACATCAATAACAAGATAAATAATATATTTAAGATTTAATTAAAAAATTAATAAAAAATATAAGGTAATAACATAAAATAGCACAAATAGATTGCAATAAACACAATAAAAATCAAAATTTATTTATGAAATAACAATTTGTTAATAGATTTTATTGTACATCACTCCATAAATAACTTTAATAAATAATTTCTTCTGTTAATTTCAAAGAGGTGACGCACTAATTAAAAATACTATTTCATTGCACGGATTAATATAAAAAGTGTGATTCTACGATCGTTCGAAAAATTAATCCTACTATTATATTTCATTAAAAGACACTAGACAATACCTTCTGTTTTATTGTGTGTCATCAGCGTAACGAATCACAGAAGAAGACCACCGTTGACTTTCCAGTCGGTGACTCAACTTTCATGCACAGCACACACACAGATCCACCCAAACAGATCCAAACCATCCTCTCAATCTCCCAACTCCCAAGTCATCAAAATCAACACCTCAAAACCCAAACCTCCAAAACCTCCAAACCACCCGCGAAGCGCTGTATCACCCCTTCCTTTCCCTCTCTATCTCTCCCAAAAACAAGAAGTCCCTCCCCTCTCGTAACAGATCTCGATCAAATGGAGTCGTCTCTATCTCTTATAACAAAAAACAGAAATTAAAAATTAAATTAAATTGAATTAAATCGAAAAGAAAAGAAATGGAAGTGGAGAGATCGTCGCTGTGCAATTGTGTGGTGAATTTCTTGTTAGAAGAGAAATACATATTAACAGCATTTGAATTGTTACAAGAATTACTAGATGATGGAAGAGACGATCACGCTATTCGTCTCAAAGAATTCTTCTCTGACCCTGCTCACTTCCCTCCTGATCAGATCTCTCGCTTCAACTCTCTTCGAGGTTTTCTCTCACTCTTCTTTTATCTTGTTAGTTACTGATTTCGATAAATTTTTGTTGAATTTTTTTTTTCCCGATTTGGACTGGAATGAAAAAATTAATTAGGTCGTGTTTGGTACATGATAGTGTAAAGAAATGAATGATTATTGCGTTTTTTTTTTTCTCTCGATATGATTAATTAATAGTAATTAAAGTTGAGCTTATAGTATGAGAAATGTACTTAAAATTTGATTATTTTTTAAATCATGAATTGACATTGTTTTTAAATGTAGTTGATGATGGCATCACAGGAAAACGGAGTGATTACAATAGCCAATTGCGTTGCGGTTCATGTTATGTAACAGCAAACGTGAATTTGCATTTTCTGGTCGTGATGATTTGGTGTAGAATGCATGTAGATAGTATTAGGATTGAGTTATTCAGCAATGAGTTACTGCATTTTTTATTGATGGTATATTGAATACAGAATGTAAGCAATGTTCTTTTCTGCACCCTTTGTTGTTGAAAAGCAGTTGCGGATCCTCAGAGTTTGTTAGAAGAGAAAGAAGCTATGGAAGAAAAATTAGCACTTACTGCTTACGAGCTTCGTTTAGCACAAGAGGATATTTCTAAGTTGAAGACTGAATTACAGAAGAAATCAGATTTGTCACTGGCTGAATTGAGTGGTAAACTCTTCCATCTGCTCGATATTAATCTCGCACTTTTTTTGTACAAGTCATTTTTTGTATATGTTGTTTTATTGCACTATCTTTTGCTTAATTGGCCACCCTCTTCTACTTTTTGGCTTTATTTATTATGTAAAATTGTTGTCCTGTCTGGAATCACTTATGTAACTGTAAATATTGCTGCATTACGGGACTTACCATGCATAAACAATGTTCATTACTTAGCCACTTCTTTTGTCATTTTATAAATATTTCATCTTGGATGAATTTCCAGAGTCGAAGTCAAATTTTTCCGTTAATCCGGGACCAGACGTTCTGCGACAAAAGAAGAATGCTTCCCTATCTGACTTGGGCCCTTTGAAAGATAATGAGCGTAGAGATCTTAACTGTGCTGTAAAGGAATATTTACTTTTAGCAGGGTACCGGCTTGCTGCTATGACATTTTATGAAGAAGTATGTATTATGTAAGACATTTAATGTAGTGTGTATCTTTTCTGTTGCTGTATACAAGCTTTTTCCTTCTAAATTATTTTATGATCGTTTTATGCTATGTTCTATTTGATTCATCATTAGACAGAAACAATTGATTGTAGGGGACTGCATTAGAATTTGTAGGCTATTCTGCTGATAGAAGTGCACAAATCATTATAAAAGCCTTGAATTGAATTTATTGTTGCAGCAGCAATCGTTTACTGTCCTGCTGATCCAAGGGGGGGAAACATAATGCAAACTTATAAGGATTAGAAAAAAAGTCTTGAGACATGTAAAGTTTATTTTGATTAGTACCTTAGTGCATTTGGCAAACTAAGAATGAATAAGATGATGTAGGCGTACGTATTAAGGTAGCTTTGAAAACAAACATCTGGCATACTGACTGTTATTTGGATTAGCCTGCTTGATCAATCTACCTTGTCACTGTTTGCTTGCTCTTTGCATTGATTTCATATATTGTAGTCCAGTGTTGGGAAATTCTTGAAGTTTGGCATGTGAAAATTAGTTCAGAAGGACAAAAAGGAACCTGGGGTAAAATTCATATTGGACAGGGTAATATCATTTCGTCTGTTCATTGCTGTTGAAGGCTGCATCAGAAAAACAATACCTAAATTTTTTTTCCATGCATAGAAATGCTTGTAGCTCTTAGCTAATATACAACCTGCAATCAGGTGGATGCGTGTCCCTTGTTTGTGGGCGCTTGTGTACAACTATTTTGAAATATTATCATATTCAGATAACTTTTTCCACCTCAGGTTACAGATCAGAATTTAGATGTTTGGCAGAATACACCTGCATGTGTCCCAGATGCCTTGCGCCATTATTATTATCAATACCTTTCGTCCACTTCAGAGGCTGCCGAGGTATTTCTTCTTCTACATGTTGGATAAGCTACTTATTGTTTACATATGCTTGAAGATATCTTTGGCAAATGTCTATGTATGAAGCTAATGGCTACCTTAATGATGATGCTTCATTAGGCTTGATGAAATGATAACTTTTTTTTTTCCCAATGCTTTGCTTTTCGTAATGCATTTTCTTATCATGTGAAATGCTACTGGAAGACCACCTGAAATAAAATATGAAAAAAATTATCATTTCTACTTCAGAGCTCTATAAGTTCACAAGATTACTGACCTGAATGTGTGAATCATGCTCGACTTCTATGGTTTTTCTGATGCTTAGTCACTGCCTGCAAAAATGGCTAAAGTAGTAAAAAGAACCATTCCTGAAAGTCATTCCTAGATCACTAAACTCAGTACGCATATAATTCTCTATAGTCTAAGACCCGCTAGCATTCTGATCTGTTGTAGGCTTGTATCCTTATTTTTGTTGCTTGTATTGAAACTTAAACACAAGTTATATTATTCTTTTCTCTGTTTGCTATACTTTTTTCATGTGAAGATCTCAGATTAGACATCTTGGACAAAACTTATGGAACAAATTTGCTCTGATGCTTATTGCGAAGTAGGATTTAATGTTCTGAACTGCACAATAATGACATTGTTGTTTTTGTTGCAGGAGAAAATTGCTATGCTTCGAGAAAATGAGTCATTACTAAAAACAAATGAAAGGCTGAATAACGAAAAGGAGAAGTTGCTGATAGCTAAAGATTTGTCTGATAATCAAATTAGTGGATTAACTAAATCCTTAGAAGCCATGCAAAAGGATCTCAAGGACAGGGAGAGCCAAGTAATTTTCATGCAAGGAAAACATTATTGTCATGTGTGGGTGTGTGTGTGTGTGTGTTTTAAGTTTCTCTCTCCCTCTCTTTTTTCAGATACAAGAGTTGAAGCAATCATGGGAGCGCCAAAGAAAGGAAATCAATGATTGCAGATCTGAAATCACTTCATTAAAAATGCACATTGAAGGATCCCGTTCTGGAATGAACGTGTTAGCTAGTGATGTTGATGCTGTTCAATCCCAGTCCTTGGAAAAGTACAAGGAAGAAATAAAGTCATTGCAGATGGAAATAGCAGGATTGAAGGCAAAGGGAGCATATGCTTCCGAATCCATAGATAACTCCACTTCTGAGAAAGAGACTTGTCAGGCTGAAGAGAAAGTGGTTGAAATAGATGAAGATAAAATTATAGTCTCCCACCCAGTTGATGTGGCAGGAGTTTTGGGCAATGGAGATGTTCTACCACTGTCTATCAATGAAACCAATAAACCTGAGGAAGTTTTGGAAGATCTATTGAACAGTTGTTCAGATGAAAATGCCCTTGATGATAACAGTGCATTAGTCACCAAACAAAATGGTGAAGCACCATCAGAAGATGGTAGGTTACAACCAGAATCGGACAACTTGGGTGATAAAGCTGCTTCTGAGAATATGGCAAGTTCATCTTCTTCCTATCAGACATTATACTCTCTCCCATGTGTTCATTTTCTCTTTCACTTTAAATTGGGTGGCACCTCTTGTATAAGATGTAGACCTTCCGGCCTATGAATTATCCTGAATCCTAATGGGGTTTCCTTTTTAATATCATAATTTCTTAGATAAACTAGCCTCCCTCACCACCCAAAAAATAATTTCCCTGGTTTTCTTTTCCATGCTTTTCTTTAGAAGTAATTTATTTATATGCTTTATCTGAAATATATATTTACTTTGCAGGGCTTACGAACCATTGAGATCCTTGCTGATGCTTTGCCCAAGATTGTTCCTTATGTTTTGATCAATCACCGAGAGGTACGCTTTAGACTCATTTGTTCTTCATCTGACTCTGAGCTCTGTGGAGAAGTTTTTTTCACATACTGTCTTCGTTTTATTTGCTCAGGAGCTTCTTCCCCTAATGATGTGTGCAATTGAGTGTCATCCAGATAGTGGCACACGAGACTCCTTGACTCACACACTGTTTAATTTGATAAAACGTCCGGATGAGCAGCAGAGACGAATTATAATGGATGTAGGGTCATAATTTTATCATACCAAATTCCTTGAAGTTGAAGTTCTAAGCTTTTGTAGCAACATGTATATCTAATTTGAAGATGATGCTGAGCCTTTTGAGGTTTGTTTCAGGCATGCGTTAGTCTTGCTAAGAATGTAGGGGAGATGAGAACAGAAACGGAATTGCTTCCCCAGTGTTGGGAACAAGTGAGTTCATTGTTGTTTTGCAGGGAATTTCCAATTTTTTCATAAATGTCTTTTCATCTTTCATTTCATTTCTGTCCCCCCTTTTCTAAGGATCAATTTTACATGGATTGCAGATAAACCATATGTATGAGGAGCGTAGGTTGCTTGTGGCTCAATCTTGTGGAGAGCTTGCAGAATTCGTCCGCCCTGAGATTCGTGATTCTCTAATTTTGTCCATTGTGCAACAGCTGATAGAAGATTCTGCAACTGTTGTACGAGAAGCTGCTGCTCATAATTTGGCTTTGCTACTTCCACTATTCCCAAATGTGGACAAATATTTCAAGGTCAGCCTCACTAAATAAGCTTCGGGGCAATCATGGAGAAGAATTCTGATTTGACCGAATTGGCTACAATGTAAGCTCTAGAACAGGCTGATGGCACATGGTCTAGGCAATGGAGCCTTTTCCTCACCACAATATGATGTCTGAGAAGAAAATGAAAATATTGAAGTAAAACAAATTGAAACATTTAGTTTTTTCAGTATCTCATATTGTTTGTTGATAGGTAGAGGAGTTGATGTTCCAGTTGGTATGTGATCCCTCTGGAGTGGTGGTGGATACTGCATTGAAAGAACTGCTTCCTGCAGTTATAAAGTGGGGAAACAGACTAGAACACATTTTAAGAGTTCTGCTCTCCCACATCTTGAGCTCTGCTCAGGTTTGGTTGTTTCTAGCAGTTATTTTCTTCTTGATGTTCTTCTGTTGTTTTTGGTACATTTCTCCTTAATTTTTCTCTCTGCTATTTTCAGCATTGTCCTCCTCTCTCGGGGGTTGAAGGCTCTATGGAATCACATCTACATGTTTTAGGGGAACGTGAGCGCTGGAATATTGATGTTTTATTAAGAATGCTGGTGGAATTGCTTTCCCCTGTGCACCAGAAAGCAGTTGAGACTTGCCCTTTATCTTCAGCCCCAGAGTCAAAGGACATGATGTTCTCTACCTCCTTGCTTGAAATGTATGCAAGGTAAGCTCTGGTCTTCTTCTTCTTCTTCTTCTTTTATTCTTTCTTTTCATTTAATTTTAATAATTTTTTTGGGTTTATTTCCTGGTAAAGGTAGCTTCTAATAATACTGAGCCTAGTTATGGTCATAATCGCTTTGAAGATATTTTACTGTCATGCTAGGGAACATGCTGAATGGCCAGCATTTGATTGGATGCATGTCGATTGCTTTCCTGATCTGATACAGCTCACATGCATGTTACCTCAGAAAGAAGATAGTTTAAGAATTAGAACGACAAAGGTAGCTTTTTCCTGCTTGGAATTAATTCATTAAGTCATCTTGACTTATTTTTGGTGCTTGGATGTTAAGTATAGTGCTTCCTGTTGTTTCTAACTAAAATGGTTTGCAGTTTTTGCTGGCTGTAAGTGAATACTTTGGGGATTCTTATCTGGTACACATAATGCTGCCCATATTCTTGGTATCCGTTGGAGATAATGCTGATTTGTCTTTTTTCCCTTCTGTCAACCATCCAAGAATAAAAGGTGTGATAATAAATTTCAGTGAATTCCTTTCACTTTATTGTATTTTATTAATTTCTGCTTTATTGCAGGTTTGAGGCCAAGAACTGCTGTTGCTGAGAGACTTGCTACTATGTGCGTATTGCCACTGCTTTTGGCTGGTGTTTTAGGTGCCCCCAGCCAGCATGAACAGTTAGCAAACTACTTGAGAGGGCTGCTAGTTGATGGCACCCTGAAAGAGAGTCAGTCAACAAAGCACACTGCTGAGATTATTGATGCTGTTCGGTTTCTTTGGTTTGTACTTTGTAGACCGTTATGTGTAATACTGTATCACTTACCTTCAGTTTCAATTTTGAGTGATAAATACCAGTTTCTTCATGATGCAGCACATTTGAGAAGCACCACGGTATCATTTTCAATATTTTATGGGAAATGGTTGTCAGCTCCAACATAGATATGAAAATCAATGCTGCCAACCTTTTGAAAGCCATTGTAAGTTGCATGTTCCTCTGTAATCATCATTTCCTGCTACCCCAAGCCTAGTTTTAAACATTTTTTTCCCATTCATTTAATAGATGCCATCTATTGATGCGAAAGTTGCTTCCACTCACGTTTTGCCTGCGCTGATCACTCTTGGCTCTGACCCAAACCTGAATGTTAAGTATGCCAGCATAGAAGCATTTGGAGCTGTTGCACAGCATTTCAAAAATGACATGGTTTGTGTGTGTGTGTGTGTGTGTTTTTCTATTCCAGGAAGTGATTTTAGTAATCTAGAAGGAGAAAGTTTTGTAAGTTAACTATTTGCCATCTTTCAGATTGTTGACAAGATACGTGTCCAAATGGATGCGTTTCTTGAAGATGGATCCCATGAAGCTACTATTGCTGTGGTCCGTGCTTTATTGGTGGCAGTACCACATACAACAGACAAACTTAGAGATTATATCCTCAACCTTCACCAGAAGATAAAAATTTGAGTTTAAATATATTTATTCAGCAAGCTGAGATTATTTATTGTGTTTTCACCAATTTACCAGCCTCTGTTAGCTGCCAACGTTAAATGAACATGTTGTTAACTTATGCCAGTTGTTTCTTTGACATTCCAAACATCTCCTTTCCAAGATATTTCAGTTTACAGCCTTGCCAGCTTCTGTAAGTGATGTGATGCGTCGCCGTGAGAGAGCTAATGCATTCTGTGAATCAATCCGTGCCCTGGATGCTACAGGTTTGTCTATTCACATTCAGTGTCCACTATTTTTTTCTCCGCCCCAAGTTCATATTTACTATAACAAGTGACTTCTAAACTAGCAAATGACTTCTATTAATCTCTGACTAAAATACCATTAGTGTTTTCACAAGCACTCATTACACAGTCTGATATTTTACTGGTTTTTGCTACCCTCAGCTAGTTAATGGATGGGCCTTTTGTAGACTCAGTATGATTTGGATGCATCTATATCTGATGTGTATAAATTATCTTTCTCTTCTGGAATGCGTCTTTCACATTAAACAAGTTTGCTTCCCAATTCTTAATTTTTTTATGCGCTAGTGTTAAATGTTTAATCTCATTTGTTTGTTCCAGATCTTTCTGCAAATAGTGTAAGGGAATTTCTCCTTCCTGCAATACAAAATCTGTTAAAAGACCCGGATGCATTAGATCCAGCTCACAAAGAAGCCCTAGAGATAATAATGAAGGAAAGATCTGGTGGAGCTTTAGATGCTCTTAGTAAAGCGATGGGTGCTCATCTTGGGCTAGCATCATCAGTCAGTAGTTTCTTTGGAGACAGTGGGCTGTTAGGGAAGAAAGAAGCTTCGGAGCCGGTATCACCACAGCCTGACTCTCCGAAGGCTGTGCCACCCCTTCAAGCGGAAGACACAAGATTCAGGCGTATCATGAGAGGTAATTTCTCTGAAATGCTTAGAGGTAAAACAAAGGGCCTAGATGAAACAAACCCTAGCCAATAAATTACGTGAACCCATGGGATGGTGTGTTGCGGGTTTCCTTGTTTTCCATCTCCCGCACTAGGTCTTCGATTTTATTCCCCAGTACACGAGGTTTTGAGTTGGGTGACCTTTTCAACATAGAATTTTTTTCTTCTTTTCAAGGAATTTACGTTGTATAGGTGAAACAGGATGAAGGGTAGATTGCAATTGAAGTGTGAATGTTTCTACAAACAGTAGCTGCAGAAAGGAAGCAAATAATCCATAATATTTTTTATTCACCAATATTTCTACTTCCTGCCATGTTACATGCCCCTAGTGAATAAATTGAAATATACCCTTCCTTGGAAAAATGTCATCTTTGAATTCTATTAGAAAATGTTCTTTTCTTGTTAAGAGTATTACATTATAATAAAGAGAGAGCCTTCTGCCAATGCTAGTATTCCAAGACTTCCCCAAAAATTAAGCAAGAGGGTTAGCATTTTGATTGAAGAAGATGATTGTGTGGTGAAAGAAAGAAGTAAAATTAAAAAAACCCCTCCATTTTACGTTAATTAAAGTATTTGAAGGTGTCCAAATATTTTCTTAAGATAGTTTGTTCAGTTTTTGGTAATCACTTTGCCATTCTTTTCCTTCCTGTCCTTCACATAAATCATAATGATGATTTGTTTTCAATAATTAGGTTTTCGTTTTATTTAGATGAGAATAAGTAATTACTTTATGGGCAATGAACTAATTTATTACAAATATTAATAGCCTTTTTCTGCCGTCAGACTTCCTGGGGATCAACAGGAGAGGCGCTTAGACATAGTTATTAAACTGACCCCGGACAAAATTTGGGTGATTGGACAAATTATTAATTTGATAAATCAACTTGGATTTTTTATTAGATTATACATTATCAATTTTCAACTTTATTAGATTATACATGATCAATTTTCAAATAAGTTTTTTTAAACCATACTTAAGAGTAGGTATGGAGTTGATCTGTTAGGCTAAACATGGTTTAATAACACTACGTTTAAGACAAGAAAATGCTACTTATATTTTTCATGCAACATTCAAATTAGATAGTTTTAATTAAGCGTCTCTGATTCTTGAGGTATTGGTTCAGATGCTGAACTTATTCGGTGTATATGTTATTGATGATGCTTTAGAATTCATAAGACTAGAACTTAAGTTTTTTAGTTTTTGGATAATGGAGGGTTGATGACAAAGGTCTAAATTTCAATAAAACATTTTTTTTTGTGGGATTTAAAAACTCTCTAATAATTAAGTTAATGATTTTTTTGAAAAAAATTGTGGTAAATAAACATTAAATTCTATGAGCAAGAATGTTTATTCTTAGTTAAACATTATAAATGCTAAGAATATGTTATAAGAGAATGAATATTGTGAACCTTTAGTGAATTGTTTATTCAGAGAGTATTTATAACCTTTATATCTTGAACTTTTTTTTTTTATTTATTTTATTTGAGGGGTTATATGTCTTTTCTTTATTCACATCCAAGTTGGGAGGGAGACCCTTGCATCAACAATAATGTTGATGCAAATATCTCCTTACATGATATTAATGTTGATGGGAGTACCACATACCTATAGAAAGTGACCTCATGTCATTTTGCATATGATATTAATATCGATGGGATCAACCTTTATAATCAACATTACTATTGATTGACATATGAGTGACTCTATGATGATTTTTTTTTTACAAAGCTAGGGTGTAGGGAGATAATGATCATAGATTTCCATGTTGGGTGCTTAGATCCAAAGTGATCCTATAAACAAGGACATTGAGTTTGACATCTTGTCAAACCCACATACACGTAGTCAAACCCAAGGGGATTTGATCTGGCATCTTACTAGAGCCTCTTTTCACGAGTTTTGATTTTTGTTGAACCTTTATGTTAGGTCTTTCTTCTCTTAGACCTTTTAGTCATAGGCCTTAAAAGGAAATGAATTTCACTATGAAATGCAATAATCCATTAATTACCATTTTAAGTTTGAATTCAAAAAAGTAGAATTTATTTTTCTCAAGATATGATCAAAAACCCAATTGAGAGACTCAATCTATACATGTACAAGCAACCTTAAAGATGCTCTACCATTAACAAAAAAAACAAAAAAGAAAATTGTCTTGAAATTAAAAAGAAAAAAATTATATTTTGTTTGTTAAAAAAATATTTTTACTAGAAAAATCAAACTTGTAATTTAGTTTTTGTTTTTGGTCAAATATAAACAATTGTGATAGGGTCATTTTTCAACCCTTCTTTTTTATATCAATCAAAACTCCCTTCTTATTTAAGCACCTATTTGCTAGAATTAAATATAAACATTAAAAAATTTATTTTTTCACGGGCCATAATACTTTTTTTATTAGTAAAAGAAAAAGATGCTCGAGTGACATAAACATGTTTCAAAAAGTTTTTAAAAAATACAGCTCGGGGTGTTACCCCTACCAAGAAAAAAACATTTTGGATCAACTTGACCAAATATATCAAATATGCAAGTCAAGTCATGAGATAATGATAAATAAATAGAAAGAAAATAAAATAAAAAAAATTAAAGTTGAATATGAAACAATCCAACATCGAAGAATAAAATTGAAAAGAAGGTCATTTAAATTAAAAAAATACCCAAGCACACCAAACTCTGTGATTTAGATTATGTGAATGAGACAACTGAATAGAAAGCAAATTAGAAAACACCACACAGCTAAATTCCAAAACAACCTAATGCTAAAGGACAAAGCATACAAAATATCAATTTAGAAAACTTGTCAAAATAAATCCAACCAAAAAACAACAAATAAAACTACCCAAGACAACTTGGGTCATTTTGAAAACTCATAAAAAATCACATAAAAGGTAGATAAAGAAAAAAAAATCTAATAACTAATTATATAAATGTTGAATGATGACATTGAAAAAGACATCATTTTAAAAAATAAAAATAAAAATAAATCAAGTAAATTCAGGCGAACCTTCTAAACTTATGCTAAGGTATCAAACTTGCAACCCATTAGATCCTAGACTTAGACTGAATCAATAAGTTCAATTCCGAATCAATTTAATATTGATTAGACAAAGTAAATACAACCAAGAACAACAAATAAAATGTTTTAAAAGGCAAACTTGTTATTTTACTATATTTAAAAAAAATGAAAAAGATATAAATACTCTTGTGTGCTATTTTTAAAAATTTTGATTTGTAAAGTAATTAAATTATTTTACTGTTAATTGTTTTTTGAAAAGACAATTATACTCATGGTTAATATTTTAATGACTAACGAGCCATGTAAAGAGACCGTAATAATGGAAAGATTACGGAATGAAAAATAATAGAAAGCAAATAAAAAAATTGAACTAAATTTGAAAGATTAAAAAATTAAAGGATGGTGAAATTGATAAAAAATTATAAATTTATAAAATATTTTAGAAAATATTGAAGAATAGAATTGGGAATGAAAAATCAATTTAAGGAAATAGAAAGAAAACCAACAAAGAAAAACAAATAAAAAGAACCAAGATAACCAAAATCATTTTCAAGACCAGCAAAAAATTCTACATAAAGCAAATGAATAAAAAGAACGGGACATAGTATCTAATTGAATTAATGTTGAAAGATAAAAATGAAAATAAAATAGTTTAAGCAAATGAAAAAAAAAGCAAACACGGTGCAAACCTTCTAAACTTGATATAATATTTAAAACTCGCAACCTATGAAATCTTGGATTTGAGTTTAATAAAAAAACTCAATTCTCAATCAGCATGATTTTGAAGGATAAAGTTGGTTAAAAATTATCAATAAAAAAATTTTGCAAAAGCAAAAAAAATTACAATAAAAAGAATAAGAATGTAATTTGATAGAACCCAAAGAATGATGAAATTTGAAAAAAAAAAACATTTTAAAAATGATGTCAAACAAAACAAGTAGCAATTAAAAAAATAAAGACTAAATTTGAAAATTAAAAAAATCACATGGGGTGAAATGGGAAAAGATCTGTAATTTGATTGATTATTCATATATTTAAAAATGAGAGGGGGTAAAATAAATAAACATTTGTAATTTGAAAGATTATTTATAAATTAAAAACTAATAGGGGTTGAAATTGAAAATCATTTATAAATTTAAAACTTATTAAAACAATAGTGATCATAAACGTAACAATCAAATGTGAAGAAAAAAAAACAATTGCAAGGGTTGTTTTGAAATTTTGCAGGAGCTGTCACAAAATAAGAGGAGGAGAGAGAGAAGAAGAAATAAATAAATAAACAAATAAATAAAAACAACGGCTTTTGACACCAAACTAACGACGCGTTAGATACATGCATGACACCACTATGTTCAGGGAGTCTCAATTTACTAAATGCCATACTGGAAAGTGGCATTTGCTAGCCGAATTGCTCCATACTCGCCGCTTGAACAACACAGTGGCCATTTATATGCTGGTTTTTTAAAATAATATTTAATATGTGAATATTATAATAATACCTCCGAACAACTTCTAAATCTAAAATAAAACTAATGTAAAATGAATTTTTTTTTTTTATTAATGAGTTGTATTGTTTTTATCTTTAAGCATGTCAAAGTAATTATACTATTTTAAAAAAATAAAAGGACAAAAATACTCATGAGTTAAAAGCTTTAGAATTATTTATTCCAAAACTAAATTTGTAATTGCAGTGTGAATTAAAAAAATAACAAATATAACCCCATGTAATAGGTGAAAAACATTTGCGTCATGTTAAAAGATATTATAACCCCAGGCTTAGTTCATTGTTTTTTTTTTGGTTCAGAAGCAAATTATAATAGACAAATATGTCTCTTTCCCCGACATAAATGGAGGTCAAATAAATAACAAATGAAGGTGACATTTCAACATTTCCCCAACATAAAGGGCTCTTGGCTTCGAAAGTCACCCATCGGCCATCACCCTTCAATTTCAAAAGCATTATCTGAATTTTGTGTGCTATCAATATCTGACAGAGCATTATTATTATTATCATTATATATTCCACTAACAGTTTGATAAAAATAATAATAATAATAATAAAAAGGAAATCGTGTAATAACTAGGTAGGTTCATGTATTTGACGATTCTGTTTTTCCACTTTAGTTCACGGGAAAAAAGATTATATATCCTGCAGTGCAGAACGTTCACATTGTCTCAAGCTAAACGGCAACGGATTTCCATAGTTGAAGGTATAATTTCTTTCTTCTTTTAATCTTTAAATTCATTATTATTATTCTTAAAATAATAATAATAATAAATCAATCTTGAATTGAAACGTGAGAGATGAGTAATCGCGTAGTATAAAATATAAATACTCGAGAGAGTAATTAAAAAGGGTATGTCAAGAATGGGATTCGAACCCATGCCCTTTCGGACCAGTACCTGAAACTGGCGCCTTAGACCAACTCGGCCATCTTGACTCTTGTAAAGCTCGATCACTAAATCATATTAGATAGTCGTAGTTCTGATGCATGATAACAAACTGCACTGCCTGCTTTCCCAAGGGGCAATTTTGTCAATCGGTCTAACTATATATTCGTGGATTAGAAAGAAAGAAAGAAAAGATTGAGAACTTGGAACCCGCAAAAGGTGGCCGGAATTAAGGTCTTAATTTAGTGAGGAATGCGACAATAATCAACACAGGACAAAAGTTTGAATAGTTATACACATGTAATTAATTGGTGCTCAAATTAATTCTTAGAATCTCACAAAAAATCTTAATTCTGACGTGGATGTCATCTTTGTTAGAAGCTAAACTCAATCTCAGTGCAGAGAAATTGATTCAATTATTGTATTATGTAAGAAAAGACAAAAAAAAAAAAAGAAAAAAAAAAGCAAGCAACTTCCATGGTGATTGCCGCTTTCTAGTTACAGGTGCTTTGATGTGCTAAAGTGCTTGTATTCATTAGCCTAGTATGTATTTTCCTTCTCTCTCTAGCATGAAGGTGTTTTAATTGGAGGATTTTAATGGTGCTTGTATTCATTATCAATGATATACCATAATTTCTATCAACATAGTTACTTTTATCGGTTTTTATTAAAAAACAAATGTTATTCTAAATAATAAAAAATATATATTGTTGCTAAGATAATGAGGTTTATGTCTGAAATAACTAGTAATATAGATACCAATCAAAAACAATAAATTAGATTTAGATAATAGATTATATATTTTTTAATTAGATTGATTTTAAAAACTAACTTTAAAAATTATCTAAGATTATAATTTCAATTCAAGAGCCATTGTGTTAAATGTTTTTATTAAAATAATAATATTATTTTTTTATTTGAAGCGAACTAATTCGAGTCAAATTTAGTTAAGTCATTAAAAATTTAATTAAATTAATTAAATTTTATTAAATGAATATATTATTCGATTCAATTAGAAATCTAATCTCAGTCATATATTAGGTCTTTCAAACCGGTTAAAGTTGAAAAACTAAATTTGAAATTTTCAATTCAATTAAGCATCCCCACCCAGTCATATATTAGGTCTTTCAAACCGAAGTTGAAAAACTATTTTTTTTTGAAATTTTCAATTCAATTAAGCATCCCCATCCAAAAAATCATATATATTTTTTTCTTTGTTCTTTCCATGTTTATTCATTTTGAAACTCATCCCCTCAGTTGTCTTTTTATTTGACCCCCCCTCTCAAGAAATCATAATTCCACCCCTCGTACGACTTTCTTGGAAGGATAGGACCCAAAATTCTGGCCACGCATACTCGACGTATAGACCCCACACGAGCTCCGATCACCATAACCCTTCTATAAATTCTTGGACAGACTCCTGCCCTGATGCATCATTTCTTGGACATTGAAAGAAAAGAAGAGAAAAAATAGCAATAACAAAATAATTGAAGATGAAGAGGGCGTCTCTCCTCGTAACTATGGTGGTGGTGGTGGTGGTGGTAATGTTATTAGCTGAAGCAAAAGTCTCACAAGCGGTGACCTGCAACCCAGTTCAGTTGAGCCCATGCCTACCAGCAATCTCGTCCTCTTCACCGCCATCAACTACCTGCTGCAGCAAATTGAAGGAGCAGAAGCCTTGTCTTTGTGGATATCTCAAGGATCCATCCCTCAAGCAGTTCGTCTCCTCTCCTGGTGCTAGAAAGGTTGCTAGTGCCTGCGGTGTTCCCTACCCTAGCTGCTAATTATAATTATATATTCTTGCTAAATCAAATTAGCTGCTAATCAAATTATTTGCATGGGTAATTATGCATATATAGGAGTGTGTGAACTATGAAGATTGAGTGATGTTGTTCCATACCGCATGTTCTATGAAATAATGACGTGAATGGAAGCACATATATGTCATCTAAAATAAATTATCAGTGGAGATAGATAAGATATGAAGATGGCCAAGCTGTTGTACTAGAAAATGTATCTGATATATAAATAAATTATCTTGTGATATATAAATATCGATTAATATCATTCCTCTTTACTTTCACTCTTTTTTTGTTTTATTGTACTGTTCGATATCACAGCTTGAACCCTTGGGTGGATGAATTGGCGATTCACTCTTGTTCATGTTTTTCTTCATTTTCAATTTTATTTTTTTCTCTAGAAACGTTTTTTTAACATAAATATGATACCTTTTTTACAATATTTAGATAGAAATAATAATAAAAAATTAAAGGGATCATAACTCTTTACGTACACAAATGATTAATTTTAATTTCAGCATATAAGAATACATAAATCACAAAAGAATAATCATAGCCTTCGTATTCAAAATGGAGAGTCTATATTGTGTCTCGGTATAATTACATGGACGAAAACCACTTGGTTGTACTAAGACAACAAATTCAGTGATTTTGATTCTCAACACACGAAGTAAAAGCAGTCTAAGATATTGCTCTGCGGAATGGAAGGGTGCTGATTAGCCCGTTGGGAAATGAGAATTTTCATCAAATATATGTCATTTAGGTTACGAATCCAGAGAAATATTGTGAAAAAAACAATCTTAACAATTTTCCTCGTGTTGATTCTTTAATTTATTGTATATTTCCTTTCTTTATTTCACCAATATTCCATCGAATCTGTAGGATTAATCTGCTTGTGTCCAATTTTTTTAATCTTTTTTAGCCATTACCCGCGGCATCACATGGGTTTTTTTACTCGTTCCGTCGCAACAATAGCCTTTGGCGACCAAAATCTCGTGGCCAGAAACTGATTTTATCATGGGATTCTTCAATGATTTTCTTCACTCACGAAAGAAGAAAAGAATGCAACAGCCCACAGACATGATTAAGCCCATGTCCCCAAATAAAAAACAGATTAGGCCCTTGGATATAGAGGCCCATATACATGGTTTTGATCTCAACAGATTCTACCACTACCAGGCCCTTGAAGCAGGGCCTGTTTTAACCTTTCATAGTCTTTTTCTCTCGCATGGTAGGAGGTTAGAGAAACAACACTTGCTGATATGCACAAGTTATATTATAAGAAATGTAGTTTAATTTATTAGATTGTTTAGAAATTATTAATTTGAATGTTATAAATCTCAAAATTAATAAAATTTTACTTGATTATTAATTTTAGGGTCATAAAAAATTAATCGAGGTGTCCGTAAACTAGTCTGGATATCTATAATTATCAAATAAAAAATAAAATAAAATAAAGAAATTAGAGGGCTTTGATACTACTGTGTACATATTGCCTAGATAGAATCATATATTTACCATTTAGACTTCATATGAAAGCATGGGAAAATGGATTCAACAATCTAATCTATCAAGTAAATCTCTAAATATTTCGCTCAGCTAGTTTAGTTCACATTTCTTGTTTTAATTCACCAATAAAAGCTTATTGTTTTCATTAAATAATTTGTTTGTTTCACCTAAAACATCAATCACATGTAATATGTTAGTTTAATTTCATAGGTTTTGATATATGCAGTTTTTTTTTTTGTTATTTGACAGTAAGAATATACTTGGATTAGCTTGTATGTAAACCAAGACTAAATTCTTTCTTGAAAAATCTTAAAGATATACCCCACATCGGCCTGATATATATTTTAAAACATTAATACATTTTCCTCTGTCAAGGAAGAGACCAAACATTTTTTTTTATCAATCCCCCACGACAACCTCTTTTTTCCTTGAAGAGAAGGATCATCAAGACCCAGATATTTGATGTGGTACTGTGAGAAGCTCTCTTAAATATTTTAATATTAGATTTTGTTTTAAATTAAGTTGTTTTTAACTATCAAAATATTTTAATTTGATTATTCTTCTTGATTTGTTGCAGTTAAAAGAATTATCTTTTCCTGTTTATAAAATATTTTTGAATTTTTTTTATTTTAAAAATTTATTTTTTTATAAAATAATTTTAGAATCTAAAATTAAGTTACGAGAACACTCATATTAAAGTATGAAAAAAATTAAAAGATATATATAAAAAAATATTAGAATTTTAAATGGTAAAGGTTGTTTGTACTTTTCTCTTGAAAATGTATTTAAAATATATATTTTTTTATTTTTTAAAATTTATTTTTAATATCAGCATATCAAAATAATAAAAAAACACAAAAAAACTTAATTTAAAGCTAAAAAACATAAAACGTTTTTAAAAATATAGTTAAATTGTAATGCCAAACAACATCTTAAATTATACAACATATTTAAGGTTTTAAATACATGTTTTGGGTCCTATCAAAGGAATTTTAATGGGAGTGTTTTTTGTTTTTTTTAATGAGAGTACTTTTTTTATTATTATTTATAGACAAAAGTAAACTTAAAAAATAAGTTACACTAATTAGGAACATAATTCATACTGTAATAGTTTTTTCTGTATAATAGTCTAACTATATAAGAAAACAATTAAAAAAAAAACAAGCCGATTACTCGTATTTTTTTTCCCTAAATAACATACACAAGTCTTCCATGAAAATCTTTACTTGTGAGTTTTGTAATGCATATTAATGTGTTTTTTAAATTGTTTTTTAGATTAAAATTTATCGAAATTATAGAAAATACTAAAAATTTTACTATTTATAAACAATGTTTGCCATCTCAAATTCTACTATGGGTTGATTGTTCATAATTTATTTTGGTCGTCAAACTTTATATTTTTACAATTACATCCTTTTAGGGTCAAATTAAAGGATAATTGATTCAAATTTGTTGGACAAGGACAAGATTGAAAGAAGAAGGACCGATGTGAAAATAGATGGTGGGTCTTCAATTTAGTCCTCAAACTTTCTAAATCATATCCTTTTGGTCCTTAAATGTTTTAGCAATTCAATTTTAGTATAAAACTTTATTTATTTTTTTTAATTTTAAAGGGGAGAGAGATCGCTTAATTCCAATAGTGAAAAGAGAAAATCAACATTGACATCAATTTGAGTAGCTAAAATGATCGATCATGGTATCAATTAGTTTTATTTGGTAAGGAGAATTCTACTTAGGTGTTTTTTTTAACCTTAATAATACCTAAAAAACTAGATCTAAGTTTGGAAAAAATTTTATTTCAGGTTGATTTCTTGTTTTTTGGGCTTTTTTTATGTTATTTAAGTTCATTTGTTTTGTTTATCAAGGTGTTTAGGGATTTGTTTTGGGTGTTTTAGGTAAACAAATATGTTTAAAATGGATTGTATAACCACCATAATCGCTGGAATCTTGAGAAACCAAACGATGAATCATTTGAAACTTTTTTTAAAAAAATATTAGGGTAGTCATCCGCCTCAATTGCATTTTTAAAAAAATAAGGTCCAATAGCTCTTGACCTTTTTTCTTGTAATTTGAATTTGTTTTTTAAAAAAATCCATGTAATTTTATGTGTTTTTTAAATAATTTTTTAATTTATATTTAAATTAAGACCCATCTTTGAATTTTTTTTATTTAGTCTTTTTAAATAGTGCATTTTTAATTATTTTTTGAAGAAATTATTGTAATTCATCTATATTGTTTTATGTTTTATATAATTGAATTTTATTTTAAAAAATAAAAAATATTTATATTTGGATAATATTCTAATAAGTGGAACAATGTTATGTGTGTATTTATTTCTACTATCATTTGATTTAATAAAAGATAACTTTAATAAATAGAATCATTGAATACAATCAGGTAAATGATTCATGTTGCGAGATCAAATATATGAATCTACTTCTCATGCTTGAATTTTGAAGATACATATTTAGTTATCATTAATAATTCTTCTTTATTTATTGGCACAAATAATTTTCAATTTATTTTATTAGATGTTTAGATAATATTTTTTTTAATTTATATTTAATGTATAAAAACACCTACATGTTTATTTTTTTTAGTTGAAAAAAATTGGTCGCAAAACATTGGAAAAATAGCTAATTATAACAAAAACTAAAAGAGCTAAGTGTCCCTTCATTGTTTGCCTAGACATAAATTACTGTGGATTGGAGCAATGTAATGACGGGATTGTCCTTCCAAAAAAACCTTATAAGCATGCAGTTGAGGATATGTTTGTCTTTTTCATGGGATCCATTTAGCATTGAAAAAATAATTGGAGATAAAATAGTCCGTTTAAGTTTTTTGGGCTATAGTATAAATACTGATTTGTCCTTCAAGGCATAAAATTTTAACTTTTGGGTTGAGAGCTTCTTTTGTCTTTTTTATTTTTATTTTAAATAAACAGTTAAGATACAACCATGTTCTTGTGGAGGGAATATGCATGTGCTGAGGGGTTTCTCGATCTTTTTCTTTAATTGAATCAATTCAAATATGAAATTACCCTTGGGTTTCAACAAAAATAAGTCTATATGTAGGGGTGTTTTCATCGTTTCCATATGTTTTATTGTAAATATCATGTGATGTCAGGGGTTATTAAGTATTTATATGTATATAAATTATTATTTCCATTTGAGTGACGCGTGCTGCCCCAAAACGGAACCGAGCGATGCCTTATAAGGTGATGTTCGATGCGCCTCGCCACCCCAGGTATGTGGCAATGTGCATGTGCTGAGGCTACCCACGGAGGAGCTCTTGCCAGGGTTTTCCTTCTCTCCCCTCTCTCATCCTAGAAAATTATGCTTCTCATTGTAACAAAATAAGAAGGTTTGACATGGTTGCTAAACCCAAGTTATTTAGGTTTGGCATGGTTGGTAAACCCAAGCGGCTTGAGTTTGGTATTTTTCCATACCTAAGGTGCTTGGACTTAGCGTCAGCTATGTCTAAAGTGATTGAACTTGGCAGGTTGCCAATTCCAAAGTAAGTGATTCTAACATATTTGATAGACTCAAGTGCCTGACTTACTAGGTCCGTAAGTGCCTAGCCTGGTTATTTTAAAAAAAACAAAATTTAAGTGTTTTTTAAAATAATTGATTATTTGTGTATATTTTTTCAAATAAATTTTTGGTTTATGTTTTATTTAGATTGTGATTATTTTTAAATGATATTGGATGTGTTTAGATCTTATAGAGGTATGTTTGATTCATCTGTTTTTTTTTAATTTTATATGAATTAAATTTTTTTATAATATTTTTAATAAATGTAGCCTTGCATTGTTTTTTCTAATTATTATTCAATAAATTTTATATGTTATGTGCAGCCATGCATTTTTTTTTTCCCTGTAATTAATGTTCAATAAATTTAATGTGTTATGTGCAACCATACATTTTTTTTTAATAATTGTTCACTAAATTTTATGTGGGTCTAACATTGTTGCCACATCCAAGAAACTTGGGTAACATCTTGCCACACCCAAGACATCTAGACTTAGTGCCAGCCACGTCCAAAGTGATTGGACTTGGTGGGCTACCAAGTCCAAAGTAACGTGGATCTAATATGTTTATCAGATCCAAGTGCTTGACTTACCAAATTAGCAAGTGCCTAGCCTGATTTGTTTTTTTTATATGTTTTTTTTTTTTAAAAATCAAATTTTAAAAAATAATTTATTATTTGTATATATTTTTTCAAATAATTTTTTGGTTATGTTTTAATTAGATTGTTTTTGTTTTTAAATGATATTGAGTGTATTTAGTTTGTAGAGAAGTAGACATGATGTATCTGTGATTTTTTTCTTAATTTTATTTATATGAATACTATTTTCTTTTTTTATAGAATTTTTAGTAAGTACAATCTTGTATTTTTTTTAATTATTGTTTAATAAATTTTATATGTTATGTGTAGTTATATATTATTTTTTTATATAATAAATTTTATGTGTTCCGTGAATAGTTGCCAGGCTTAAAGCATTAGTCCCGAAGCCACTGAGTACGCCGGCCACATCCAAAATGCGTGTGTACCTGCGGGATGCAAAATTCAAAGTAACGTTAATAATGATCGGTGAAGTAAATTGTCTTGTTCACAAAATAATTAATGACCTGTAAGTACAAATCAAAGGCATGCTCATCGTGGCATTAAAAGTGGAGAAACTTTATATTGTTTTAGTTTTAGTATCCTATAAATTATAGACTCGCCTGTAAATTATTATTTAATAAATTTTATGTGTCCCGTGGATGATTATCAGACTTAAAATATTAATCCCGAAGCCTCGAGTATGCCGGACACATTCAAAATGCGTGTGCCTGCGGGCTGCAAAATTCAATGTAACGTTAATAATGATTGCGACGGATTGATGAAAAAAAGTATGGAGCGATCAATTTTCGAAATTTTTGTTTTAAAATATTTTTAAAAAGTTTATTTTTTAAAAAAATATTATTTTTTAAATATGTTTAACTTATATCAAAAATAATATATTTTTTAAAAAATATTATTTTAATATATTTTTAAAAACAATCATAATCACACTTATAAATATCAGTGATAAATTATGTAATGCAATCAATTTATTCCTCGTAAACAAGTCCCACGAAATTAAAATAATTCTCCTCAATTTTCTATCTTTCCTTCCTTCTCTCAGATTTAAGACAAATTAACATAATAAAATTAAAACAATTCTCTTCAACTTTCTCCCTTTTCTTTTCTTGTTTCCCACAGATCCCAAACGATAGTGAGGCCATAAAGCTTGTGTACAGAATTTGTGTTCTTCTTAGAGACCTTAACAGTGACTCCATGTCAATCAAACAAACCAAGCAGAAATTATGGTTGTTTAACCAACTCTTGTCAGTTATAATGTCAAAAGGAGGGAGGGGGTAGTAATTTTCAGATTTGGATTGCCATTATAATTATAATTTAAAGTGTTTTTTATTTAAAAATATATTAAAATAATATTTTTTTTATTTTTAAAATTATTTTTAATATCAATACATTAAAATAATTAAAAAATATTATTTTTAAATAAGAAAATAATTTAAATTTTTTAAAAACATGACGTGTTTTTTCAAACGTGGCTAAAACACCTTGAAATTACCTTACTATTTTAGCCTCTGCGTGCTTTTTATTCATGCAAGTCTAGTTTTGCCTACAAGAAACACTCCATCAGATCTACACAAATCATCCCTAGAGACGTTGGAGAGTTTTCATAGACAAATCTTTATGTTTTCTTGATGCCAACAACTCTTTTTTCAGCTTAAGTTTGATTATGCAATGTTTCCATAGATCAACAAGTGTTTAAACATTTTCTTTCCATCTTATTTTTCAGCTTCAAAATATGGATTGGTGCTCTCTAAAAACAAACATATGTTAGGTGAAGTAAAGAGTTGGCAGTTTGATGGAACAGTAAAAGTAATTTTTTAATTTTACTATGATATATTAATAGTCTAATGCACATTGATATAAGTAAAAAATAATAAATTAATATATGTTCTTTTTAGATAATTTACTAGCAACATTACTTTTAATAACAATTTTAATCAAATATTCTTGAACAATTTTTTATTTAACAACAATTTTAAGTATGATTTTAACTAAACAAATATTTTAACTCGATAAAGCAAAATTAAAACTAATTTTTTAAAATTAATTATGTAAAATTATAACCACAAAACTCACACAAATACAGACAAAGTACATCTTTCTAATGATGCTGGCTTGTCTTGCCGAATATCCTCGCAGGAAAAAAACGATTTTTTATACAGTACTCTATGGTCATACCCATAATTCAACTATGGAAAAACCTGGTACGTGACATTTTTTTTTATTTTTCAATTTTATAGTGCTAATTTTAACATCTCCTTTGTTTGTACAACGTTGGCATAATCTCTAACAAACTTTCAAACGTTGTTTGTTTGTTCGGAACAGCAATGATCAACAACTATCCACATTCTATCTAAAACTCCTGCTAAAAATCAGTATCACAGATCTTACTTCCGTATTGAAAACAAATCAATGCCCATAGCACGTAGCCACCCCTCTAAACAATGCAGCATAAAAGCCTCTTCTCTACGGGATATATATGATGTTTTTATTCGATGATAAGAGGTATTTTTGAACTAGCTTATATACAAATCGATGATAAGTGGTGTAAGATGACGTTTAATTTTATTTTTTTTGTTTATGTTATAAATTAATCATTCTCTTGAGAGAAGGTATTCAATTTCCAAACTTGTTCTGTTCTCTCTCTACATCCATCTCTCCTTTGTTAAGTGTCATGGCATCAACCAAGCCAGTAAATGTACTCGAGATCTGCCATGTTAGTCCGTCCTCTACCTCACCCGAGTCAGGCACCGAACTATCTCTTCCTCTCATCTTCTCTGATATCTTCAACCTCAAATTCCCTCCAGTTCAAGGCATCTTTTTCTATAAACTGGCCGAGTTAACCCCCACTTTCTTTAACTCCGTAATTCTTCCCAAGGTCAAGCTCTCACTCTCTTTAACTCTTTCCCACTTCCGTCCTCTTGCCGGTAACCTCACTTGGCCTCCAAATTCCATCAAACCCATCATCACGTAGAATACTCCAGATGATGGTATTAAACTTACAGTTGCTGAGTCCAGTGCAGACTTTGACCATCTCTGTAGTGAAGTACATGATGCTATTGAGTCACAGCCTTATGTGCCAAATGTATCAATATCTGATACTATAGCATCTACACTTGCTATTCAGATCACTTTATTTCCAAATAAAGGTTTTTGCATCGGCCACACCAGTAACCATGCTGTTCTTGATGCCTTGAGCATATCCTTCTTCATGAATGCATGGGCTCGCATTTGCAAACAGTTAGTCGATGAAAATATGGAAAACCCTAGCTTGTTACCCGAAGAATTAATCCCGTTTTTCAATCGAACAGTTGTTCAGGATCCAGAAGGGTTAGACATGTTGTACTTGAAATTCTGGCTGGGAGTGAAATCTCCAGGTTCTGATAACAATCCTAGGAGTTTGAAGCCTTTTCCGCTTTCAGAAATCCCACCAAACTTGGTAAGAACAACGTTCGAACTTTCTCGTGCAGACATACAGAAGCTTCGGAAAATGATAAACTCTCAACTTGATAAGCTTGGATCTAAAGAGGAAGCAAATCAAACAAAGCCAATATATTTGTCGACTTACGTGCTTGTATATGCATATACAATGGTTTGCATGCTTGAAGCAAAAGGCATAAATAGCAATGATAAGATTAAGATTGTGATTCCGGTGGACTGTAGAGCCCGTTTAAACCCTCCATTGCCTAAGAATTATATTGGTAATTGTGTTAGGTCCTTTGAAGTGGTTGTGGAAAGAGAAGATCTCATGAAAGAGAACGGGGTTGCTTATGTTGCGAAGAGGCTTACTGAGATGCTAAAAGGATTAGAGAATAGATCAGTTTTCGAGGGAGCAAAGGAGAGGATACCGTACACTGATTGGGAGAAATTTACTCAAACGGTCCGAGCTGTTGGGACAAACCGATGTGGGATGTATGGGGCAGATTTTGGATGGGGGAAGCCAAGCAATGTGGAGGTTACGACAATGGCTAGAACTGGTGCCTTTTCTATTATGGAGAGCAAACATGAAGGTGGTGGAGTTGAAGTTGGTTTAGTCTTGAAGGAGCATGAGATGAAACTATTCCGTTTTCTATTTACCAGAGTTAAGATTTCTCAGTCTAAATATTAGACAGTTGTCAGTGGTTTCTTACCACTTAGTCAATAAATCCCTATTGTTAAGGGATGATTGTTTGATTGAATTACTCGTACCATGTTGCTCTTTGGTTTCAGTTTAGGCTATATAATAGCCAAGTTTGTTCAATAGAACAAGAGATTTCTCCCAGCTGCATTATATATCTTCTTCGTAAGTTTTTCTGTTCTTAATAACCAGTGGCCTTAAAATGTGAACTGTAATCGTGTATACCTTTCTAAGACATGCTAATACTCTTTTTTTTTTCCCTAATATTTATGCTGTGCTTCAATTTCTAAGACTTTTGGAGTTATTAATGTAGATTTATTTGCTGCTTGTTGTGGAAATCTGATTATCTTTTACTAAGATAAGGTGTTGAATATTACAACATGGCAGGGCAGAAGATTTTTCCATGCCCATCTCTCCATCATGTCCGTGAAGAAATATTCTTGTTATCCTACCCTCTAGTTATAAGAAATTCTAAACCGTGTTTTTTTTTTTATTATTTTTACTGTAGCTGGGCACTGTTTACACACTCACTAAACATAAACATAACATTGAATCTACTGTTTTTTTTTAATAATTAATTTTAATCCTTAAAATTTTATTTTATGCAATTTGATCCTAATTAAATGCTAATTACTTAAATTTTGCTATGATATATTAATAATCTAATGCACAATAATATTATAAGTAAAAAATAATAAATTAATATATGTTATTTTTAGATATTTTACTAGCAACATTACTTTTGAAAATAATTTTAATTATCTTTGAACAATTCTTTATTTAACAACAATCTTAATCATAGTACTTTATGGTCATACCTATAATTCAACCATGGCAAAACCTGGTATTGTATTACGTGAAAGTAATAATCAAGGAGAGCGACATTTGTTTTTATTTTTCAATTTATAGTGTTAATTTTAACCATAGTTTTGAAACCTAGTTCAGCTGATCCAGGATTGGAATTATTAGATCAGTTTTTTTTTATAAAAAAATTATAAGAAAAAACTCGGGGTAACCCGATGACCCGATTAACCCGATAAAACCCGGTCAAAAACCCGGTTGCAACCCGTTGATTTTTTTTTTTTACTAAAACGATGTCGTTTTAATTTAAAAAAGACAAAATTGACCTAAGTGACTCGGTCAAAACTCAAAATTCGAGCCTTAAATCGAGCCGAGTTTAAAATCTATGGTCTTTAAGGTCACCTTTGCTTTTGGATTTCTACATTCACGTAGGCATAATCTCTAACAAACTTTAAACATTGTGTGTTTGTTGGGAACAACATTCAACAATTAACAACAATATTCTATCTTAAACTCCAACTAAAAACCAGTATCACATATCTTCATATAATCTACATTTTTACGGTATGTCAATTAATAATCATTAGACAACAACTCCATAAATAAGTCTATGATTTGTATTTGAAAGTGTATTTTTATCAAGGTTTTATATCATTATTTTGTACTTGAAGTATCAATAACTCCTTAACGAAAACATGTTTTATAATAACAAGTCTGATATTATAAGATACCTTTAATTTATGATAAGTGTTCATCTTAAATGCAGGCCTATCACATAAATCAAAGGATTGATTGATAAATTTAACTACTGAAATTTAAAAGACAAAGAGGGGCAAACTTAGAAAAAAGATGCCGGTTTAGTCCATTCTCGAACACTATTTGGTTATTGGGTCATATCTGGAGCTATAGATCTTGGATTTAGGTCTGCTCTATATGGATAGAAAGCTAAGACATAGGCTTAAAACTTTTATGTAAAGTCCAATATTTAAAAATACCGTTTTCAAGTCTAAATTATAGGAACAATGGAGAAGTTCGAATTTGTCCTGCAGTCTAGACACTGTTCAGTGTTCAGCTCATATCTCGAGTTCTAGAAATCCAAATGACCTCAATGTTTTTTTGTTGGAAAGCTGAGGCAATTTCCTAGAACTTTCATTAGTTAAGTATGTTCACATTCTAACGTTATTAATGACGTTTTATTCATACAAGAAGATAAGGATTGTTACCAAGTTAAGATGTGGCCACCTACTCAACAATTAGTCATCAAATCAATAGTTTCAAATTTTAGCCTATAAAAGGAGGTATTTTCCATGCATTTAGGCATCTTGGTTGTTCAGATCAAGATCATGTCCTTTATTTCTTTCTTTATATTTTTGTAATGTTTAAGTTTTATTTCATGTTATATTTTTCTTAATCTCTTGTTTATGCTTTTCATTTCCTTTACTATACTTATGTTCTTATGTTGTTTATTTATATTTATCTTCTTCATTATGTTTAGCTAAGTTTATTATGTCAAGGAGAAAAGGTTTCACTAATAGTATTAGAATATGTATAATATAAACTCAACATAGACTTCAATGTTTATATCCAAGAAAGTTTTTTATTAACATGTCTTATCTTTTTATCTTACTAATTCTTAATAACTTGCTTGTTAAATGGTTAATCTAGATTTGTGTTATATAACACTTGGTACAACAAATGCTTGACACTTTCATACCCAACCGTATGATATAGTATAATGAACTACACATGTGTTATGAAAGAAACTTGATTTATTGTTAACATAAGTTAGCATCATGAATTCCTGACAATATTTAAAAGCATGGTGTTACTTAAATAAGATAATTAATATGATCATATTAAAAATTTATAATGAACTATTAAGGATAAATCATTCGATTGGAATCTCCTTTGTGTGTGGTTTCCAGTTGATTAATAAAAAGAGTTTATACTATACTTATTTCTAATATTATTAGTGGATCTCCTAACCTTGACATTTGTTTTTATCATTGTTGAATCCTAACATTAATCTTACATCTTAAAGTCCTCTTTAACTTATTTTATATATATATATATATATATATATATATATATATATATATATTTGCCGAGTTATTTATTACTTCGACGCTTCTGCACTTGGGATAAAACATCAATATTTTAGTCGTGACATTCTCCACTTATATCACTCTTATTACTTTTATCTTCTTGTTAAGTTGGTTTTCAAATTCATTCTTGTAAAGTTTAAACATTTCAAGAGCTTCATCTTTACTCCTAAGTAAATAAGTATACCAATAGCTTATGCAATAATTTATAAAAGTAATATAATTTTTTTTTCACCTCTAGTTTGCAAAAACATTAAATCTCTAATGTTTGAGTAAATTAAGTTCAGAGGTTCACTACTTCTTTTAATTGTTTGAAAAAAAGCTTTCATGAATTTTGATTCTACATAAATGTCACACTTATGATTTTTTTAAAATAATCATACTTGGTAATAATTCATTATTTATTAACTTTTGCATAGAATTATAATTCACATGACCTAACGTGCCATGTCATACATCATAAGACTTAAGCAAATAACAAGAAGAGAATGTTATTATTATTAGTCTCATCAATAGTTACAATAGTCATTACATTTATTTTAAAGAGGCCATCACAAAGATGCCATCACAAAGATATACCTTTCCTACAAACATCCCACTCTTAGTGAATATAAATTTATCACTCTAAAAAATCATCTTAATTACTTAACAATGAGTCAGACACTAAGTTCTTTCAATTATCAGCAACATGCAGTATATTGTTGAGGGTAAAAAGCTTTCCAAAAGTTATCTTCAGTATGATATTTCTAATACCTAGTACCTTAAAGGTTAATGAGTTGCTCAAGTATAGGTTTTATCCATCCACTTCTTTGTAAATAAAAAACATCCTCTTCTTAGCGCATACATCTCTTGTAGCACTAATGTTAACCCACCATTGCTAATGTTTGTTGATAAGGTTGACTCTAGAAACAACGCAAGATAGATTTATTTATAAGACTTTATTTGTAAATTGATAAACCTTGATGACAATTGACTTAAGCAACCTTTTTCTTAAGGTTTCCTTGTTGACCCTTATTTTTATAATCCATGGTCAGAAGCCCAGTTTTTTTGTAGATAAAACATTAGTGAACTTCTTGGTCATTCCTTTTCTTTTTATAATAAGCGTTTTCTTTTGATTTTTGTTGTGGGACTTTACCACTTGTTTCATAATTTTTTTTTCCTTGGGAACATAGAATATATATACTAATGGGTTTCAAATCCCACATTGAAAAAATATAATTTTTTTATGTGAACATAGAGTATATATATGAAAGGGCTTCAAACCCCACATTGAAAAGATACTATATTATCATTTTAAGTTGAAGTATTTAAACCAAAAGGTCTTTTATCCCACATTGAAAAAACATGATTTTTTTCTTGGGAACATAGAGTATATATACTAATGGGTTTCAAATCCCACATTGAAAAAATATAATTTTTTTCATGTGAACATAGAGTATATATATGAAAGGGCTTCAAACCCCACATTGAAAATATACTATGTTATCATTTTAAGTTGAAATATTTAAACCAAAATTTTTTTTATCCCACATTTTTTTAAAAAAAACTAGGTCTCGTTCGGGTTCGCCCTGGTTTGGCCGGGCTGTTGCCACAGCCGGTCTTTTATTAAACCCAAACCGGTCCAGCAACTGGGTCGACCGGGTCCTGGGTCGACCCGTCGGGCTGGGCCGGGTTTAATAATATTGATTTAGAGACATATATTCAACACACACACACTATAAATTTCTTCATATCGGTATCTTCAACTAAGTACTTTTTATCTAAAGCTTTCAATAATACTTTTGCATGCTTGATTGAACTATACATGTTATAAAATGTATTATTTTTTTTTTTTATCATAACTGGTAATGGAAATCCTAGAAAAGAAATCGTATGACTGCGGAAATCAATCAAGTCAAATGATATGAATGTGCTTTGCTCCGTGGACTGGTATCATCTCATCAAGGGTTCCAGTAAAATTTCTGTCATGCTTGGCATGGCATTTGAACTGGGTGCTTGGTCCCGAAAATGGCAGGTCTCGATCTTTATCTTAATTCAGTAAAGTTGATATCTTAACTGCTCCCATAAAAGGGTCCCAATGATGATGAGAAACAGGCCCCTGATATTTGCATATTGTGGACCTGTTGAGACCATGTGGAAAGTAAAGCCGTCACCTCTTTACCAGCTTTTCCTGCAAAATAAAAAGATGGAGAATCCTGTCTGGGGTGATTGGATTATCTTACTTCTTCATTAATTGTCTCTAGTGGATGTAATGTATGATTCTACATCCGTTTCTCTTGATGGACCATGAGATAATTAATAATGCAACACAGTACTCCATTTAGTGTTCCTTAACTGTAGTTTTCCAGCTTTTGGTGATCCTGATTTCGAATTGCAGTGTTTTTTTAGTTTTTTTCTTTTTTCCCCTAGGGAAATCTAGTGGTGTATTTGGCGCAACATGTCAATTGACACTATAAGATTTAATATTTTTATCAAGAGAATTTTTCTGTTGGTGTAAGATATATATTTCGTCGGTAACTAATTTACCGATGACATCACCGACATAAATGCTCTGTCGATAAATCTTTCATCAATAATTTTTTGTCCGTCGATAAATTTATTAGTAATAAAAAAATATTGTTACTGATGGATTTACTGATGAAACAGACATGTCAGTAATAATATTTTTTTATTACCAACGGATTTACCGACGGAATTTCTGTCGGTAATTATTTAAAAACATTTTTTAAAAAATTCATTTTAAAAAATTATAAAATAATTAAATTAACATAAATCAATACTCTATAATATATTCTCAAAATGCTTGGAAAAAAGAATAAGAAAATCAACTCAAACAAATTTGCAACAAATAAATAAAATGAAAAAAATGAAGTTGCAATTGCTAAAAATTTAAAAATTCTATAAATAAATCAACTAAAAATTGATCTCATATGTATTATGGAATGTGTTAGATTAGGAAATATTGTATTATTAATGTATTGATTTATCATGTGTAGTATGCTACACTGTAACACATGTACTGCCCTAATACTATAAATAATAGAGGTGGCTATCTCATTAGGTTAAGCCTCTCAATTATCATAAACCTTGTTTCAACTTGGTATCAGAGCCTAATTTATCCTAACAGATTTATTCTTCAAACTGTAGCCCCTCTACTGCTTCTCTGCTCCCCTCTAAATTTCTCTGCTTCAACGTTGATTCTGCAACGTTGTTTCTCTGCTTCATTGCTGATTTCTGATTTCTTCTTTGCTTCAAAATCTCAGACGGTTATTGCTGATTTCTATTTCAGCCTTCTCTGCTTCAACGTTGATTCTGCAACGTTGAATTTTACATACTGTCTTTGCTCCATCAGCGTATTACTACGGTTTCGGCTTCCCTGAACATTATCATCTATCAACTTCTGTTTTTTTTTTCTACTCATCTTCTGCAATATGGATCCTTCAGTTTTTGCTGCAGCCGGCACCAATGTCAGTGCTTCTTCTCCAAACATCAATGCAGTCATGCTTCCCTCTGTCGTGACAGCAGCTGTTATTCCCCTCTCAAATACACAGCAGGTCATCAACCTCAAACTCACCAATTCCAATTATCTATTTTGGCGTATGCAGATGAAGCCATATCTGATTGGCCAAGGGGTGTTCTCGTTTGTCGATGGCTCACATTCCTGCCCTTCTTCGCTTGATCTGTCCAGTCCTTCTACTGCCGCCTTTACCAACATTACTTCTGGTCCTTCCCTAGCTTTTCTCACATGGAAACAACAAGATCAACTCATACTTAGTGCTTTACTCTCATCTCTCTCCATTGATGTTCTTCACCTTGTGGTGGATTGCCCAACTTCAGCAAGTGTTTGGAGCACCCTAGAACGTGCTCTTGCCTCTCCATTCAACTCTAGGATAATGCAGTTACATGGCTCTCTCCAGGATCTTCGTCAAAGTGATGATACTGTCACTCTCTACCTGCAGAAAGCTAAAGGCTTATTTGATGAATTAGCTGCAGTAGGCAGACCTATCTCCCTCACTGACTTCAATCTCTACGTTTTTCGTGGCCTTCGTATTGAATTTTAGGATTTGGTCACCAGTTTGTCGACCAAAGCTGAGCCTCTTGCGTACTCTGAGCTCCATAGTCACTTATCTACACATGAATTTTTACACAGGAGCTCTCTTCAATCCATTCTAGCTACTGCACCGTTGCTGCCCACACCTTCTGCATATGCTGCACAACGTGCCTTCACTGGCTTTAATGGCAGTGGCTCCTCTTCTCTTAGGGGTAGAGGAAGAAGAGGAGGCT
The DNA here is from genome assembly GCA_018804465.1 of Populus tomentosa. Classification (NCBI taxonomy): domain Eukaryota; kingdom Viridiplantae; phylum Streptophyta; class Magnoliopsida; order Malpighiales; family Salicaceae; genus Populus; species Populus tomentosa. The sequence continues at coordinate 7,861,700 of CM031975.1, forward strand.
GGAGAGGCAACTCTCGCAGCAATTATAACCAATATCCTAGCCAGCCTTACCGTGGAAACAGTGGGAACTCTTCCTGGCAGAACACCAGGAGCTATGGCAGCAACAAAAACAAGGTGGGCAACACCAGTGGCCTCGGCAGATTAGATGCCAACTTTGCAGCAACATCGAACACTCTGCACAACAATGTTCTCAGCTTGTGCATCATGGGAATCAAGCCTCAGCTAACCTCTCCTTTCGTGATGCTTCCGCAGAAAATCCTGTCACTTGGTTCCTTGATACAGGTGCCAATCAACATGTTACTCCAGACATTGCCGGTATGACACATGCAGACCCTTATCTTGGTAATGATCAATTGTATGTTGGTGATGGTAAGGGACTTATTATATCAAATACAGCTCATAAAATTTTGCATACTCCAAAACGAACCTTTACTCTGTCTAATATTCTACATGTTCCAAAAATTAAGAAAAGACTCTTATCTATTCAACAATTTTGTCGTGACAATTGTGTCTTCTTTGAGTTTCACTCTTCTTTTTTCTATGTCAAGGATCTCATAACCAAGGCAGTTCTTCTTTCCGGTCAGAGTAAAGATGGCCTCTATATCCTTACCGAGTCCTCTGCCACGTGTCTTCCCCAGGCTTTTTTGTCCACCTCTGCCGATGTTTGGCATCGTCGCCTCGGTCATCCCAGCTCTCGTGTTCTGAGTCTTTTAGCATCAAATAAAAAGGTTGCCTGTACTTCTCGTCCGTTTAATTTTCAATGTCAAGCTTGTCCGTTAGGAAAATCATCTCGTTTGTCTTTAGGACCTATGGGTCATCAGACATCTACTCCTCTTGACCTTGTTTTTAGTGATGTGTGGGGCCCTGCTCCTATGTTATCTTCGGATGGTTTTTGTTATTTTGTTATTTTTGTGGATGCGCATACAAAATTTATCTGGTTTTATCCTCTTGTCCTTAAATCTGATGTCTTTAATGTGTTTCATCAATTTCAAGTCTTCGTCGAACGACAATTCTCTCGAAAAATTAAATCTGTTCAAACTGATTGGGGTGGTGAATATCGTAAATTAAACTCATTCTTTAAAACCATTGGTATTCATCACCGCCTCATATGCCCGCATACGCATGAACAAAATGGTACTGTTGAGCGTCGTCATCGTCACATTGTTGAAACTGGTCTCACTCTTATTGGACAGTGTAAGGCACCTTTAAAATTTTGGACTTATGCTTTTGAAACCTCTGTTTACCTTATTAATCGTATGTCTACACCGGTTTTGTGCAACAAATCCCCTTTTAAATGTCTACTTCATCAACCACCTAATTATGATTTTTTACGTACTTTTGGATGTCTATGTTTTCCCTTCCTTCGACCATATAATGCTCATAAGTTAGACTATCGCTCTACTCCATATGTGTTCTTAGGCTATAGTTCATCTCATCTAGGGTATCGTTGTTTTGACTTATCGTCTAAGCGTCTTTACATCTCCCGTCATGTTTGATTTAATGAACACGTGTTTCTGTTTCTTGAGTCTGCCCATATCTCTCCACCCACCAGCCATACCTATCCGCCTACCACTATCACACACCTTCCCTCGCTCACCATCTTTCCGTCTACCACACCATCAGACCCACCACCCACTTCCTCTAACCCTGCTGTCCCCTTATCACCATCCACCTCCATATCTGTTGATCATTGTGCAGGTACAGGGTCTGCAACACCGGCGCTGTCTATGACTGTGTCTCCTCTAGCTAATGTCTCTCCAGCATGTTCATCCAGCACTTCCTCTCTATCAACATCATCTACCGTGTCTTCACCAGGTCTGGACCTCTGTGTTGATCTGTCCAGTTATACTCTTCCGCAGCAACCGTCCCCTGTTCAGACTCCTGCTCCTCCAGCACAGCGCCAGCACCCCATGGTGATGCGTCCCAGACATAACAGGACTGCCCACATCACTACAGTCGCTGCTTCTTCCTCACAGCCTCCAGCTTCACGGGTAATGTCTCCCTCCACTCTCGAACCTCTTACTTTTAAGAAGGCCGACCAGTTTATGTGTTGGCATACTGCCATGAAGTCTGAAATTGCAGCTTTACATGCCAATGGTACTTGGTCCTTGGTACCTTTTGATCCCTCCATGAATGTGGTTGGCTGCCGATGGGTGTATAAAATAAAGCACCGAGCCGATGGTGCTATTGACCGCTATAAGGCTCGCTTGGTTGCGCGTGGGTTCACTCAACAGGAAGGCATTGATTACTCAGAAACCTTCAGTCCTGTTGTTAAACCAATTACTATTCGGTTAGTTCTCACTATTGCCGTGTCCAAAGGATGGCAGATTCGACAACTTGATGTCCATAATGCATTCCTCAATGGTTCACTTCGAGAGGTTGTTTACATGGCACAACCTACAGGTTTTGTAAACTTTGCTCTGCCAAATCATGTTTGTCTTCTTCACAGGTCTCTGTATGGTCTAAAACAAGCCCCTCGGGCTTGGTACACCCGTCTGAGTGACTTCCTTCAAACTATTGGTTTTCGGGCTTCCAAGGTTGATACCTCTCTCTTTGTTCTGACGAGGAATCATGATATTTGCTATCTGCTTGTCTATGTTGATGACATCCTACTTACTGGTAACAACTCTACCCTAATTCATCGCCTTATTACCTTACTGAGTTCAGAATTTAAACTCCGCGACTTGGGTAATGCTCATTATTTTTTGGGAGTTGAGGTCATTCCTACCAGTGTGGGACTCATGCTGAGTCAACATAAGTATGTTCTTGATATTCTCTGTCGTGCTGGTATGTCATCCTGTAAACCTGTCGATACACCAGCCTCTGTTTCCAAGCTTGATATATCGTCTACTGTGTTATTCTCGGATCCCACTCGCTTTCGCCAAATTGTTGGTGCTCTTCAGTATCTCACGTTTACTAGACCGGACATCTGTTATGCTGTTAACAAGGTCTACCAGTTTATGCATGCTCCTACTGAGAGTCATTGGGCTGTTGTTAAACGTATCTGACGCTACTTGAAAGGTACGTCATCTTATGGCATCCACCTTACTCGTGGCTCCTCTTTATCACTTCATGGTTTCACTGACGCCGATTGGGCGGGGAGTGTTGATGATCGAAAATCTACTGGTGGATATATTGTTTTTCTCGGTACCACACCTATTTCATGGAAATCTGGGAAGCAACGCACTGTTGCTCGCTCCTCCACTGAAGCAGAGTATAAAGCATTGGCTGATGGTACTGCTGAGGTTCTTTGGTTACGCTATCTTCTCACAAATCTGTGCTTTTCCCCTAGTTCTGTTACTAATATCTGGTGCGATAATTTGGGTGCTACTTATCTGTCTGCTAATCCAATTTTTCATGCTCGAACAAAGCATGTTGAAGTTGATTATCACTTTGTTCGTGATCGGGTGGCCAAAAAGGAGATTCAGATTCGCTTCATCTCCTCCAAAGATTAATTAACAGATGTTCTCACTAAACCACTCTCTTACTCTACATTTGCCCTTTTACGTTCCAAGCTTCATGTGGATAACCCACCTTCAGCTTGAGGGGGTGTATTATGGAATGTGTTAGATTAGGAAATATTGTATTATTAATGTATTGATTTATCATGTGTAGTATGCTACACTGTAACACATGTACTGCCCTAATACTATAAATAATAGAGGTGGCTATCTCATTAGGTTAAGCCTCTCAATTATCATAAACCTTGTTTCAACTATATGAAAAAAAAATCTCACAACAACATTTATACAATTATTAAGAACAAAAAAAATTAAAAAATAAAATAAAAAACAAATATAGTGAAAAAAATCATGAAAAAAGAAGAAAAAAGAAAAATCTTACCTTAATGTAGTTGCAAGTGAAACTAAGGAGAGAAATTTTTTTTTGTAAAGCATATTAATTAAAAAAAAACTAAGAGGATAAAAGAAGAAAGAAGAAGAATACATACTCGAGCATGGAGAAAAAGATAAGGAGATGAGGAGAGAAAAGAAGAGAAAGAAATAGAAATTGATGTTTTTTACATATAGTGAAGAAGAAGAAGAACAAGTAGTAGTAGTAGAAGAAGAGGAATAATAAGATTTGAGTCTGTCTCTTGTGAAATAAGGGGATTCAAGCTTTTTATTTGGGCATGTTAGCGACAGATTTACAGACAAATAATTGAATATTAATATTTTTTAATTATTCCATCGATAATTCCATCAGCAATATTTATTTTAAATTTTCAATTTCACAAAAAGTTTTCAGAAACCGTCAACAATTACCGTTGATTTTTCAATCCGTTAGTGATTCCATCTGTAATATTTAAATGAAAATTTTACATTAATTAAGTTTTTTCAGAAAACCACCAACAATTACCGATAATTTTTCAATCTGTTGGTGATTCTGTCTATTATATTTAAATGAAAATTTTAAATTAATTGAATTTTTTTAGAAAACCGCCAAATAACATCGATAAATTTTCAATCCGTCAGTGATTTTGTCTGTAAAGAACAACAATTAACAATGCAATTGGAAAGTAAACAGTTCTAGAGCTGTCTTGAAAATATCGACGGAAAATTCTGTCGGTGATTCTCTTCGTAATTGACATGATGAACAGTGTTCACAGTTTACCAATGGATTTACCGACAGAATAAATTCCATCGGTAATTCTGTTGGTAAACATGACATGTCATCATATATTTTTTTTTGCTTTGTTTTATTTTTTTTCCACTGTAATTCCCTTAGTATATACGAAGAGAATATTTCAGTTGGTAAAATCCCTCAGAAATTTACCGACGAAAATATTCCCTCGATATTTTTATTTGTATTTATAGATTTTCTGGTAGTGTGAGGCCAGGTCAATGTTGTGGGGGCATAATTACCTGTTTCATTTTTTTATTATGTTTTCTTAAATTAAAGTTGGCGTAGCAAGCTTATGTCTGCATTATTTAGTAATGATCATTTCACTGGCTCTTATATGTCCTCAAGGACGGAGGCTCATGTAATGTTTACCATTATAAGAATTTGGCTTTTGTAAATGCTATTGCTACTCCAAGTTATTTGATTATATTTGTGATGCTACACTTGTTCTTCTTGAGTATGCCCCCTAGAATATAGCTCATGGAACAAGTTAAGCTGTGAAGCCAGGATTTATTTCATTTCATAGAGGAGTTTTTAAATGATTCTCAAGCCCGATAAAATTGGCTTGGAATATAGCTTGCTGGAGCTTGGCTCAGAGGTCACTGGATTTTTTATTAGAAATTTCATAGGAGCAAACATGAGGCAGAAAAAAAGACCTTACCTTTGAGTGTGTTTGGTATTGTGGTAGCTGTTATAGTTGTGGTTTAAAAAAAAATGCTTTATAATAAGTACTTTTAGTTGAGGTTGGTTTGAAAAAATATATGTTTGGTTAAAAATGTAGTTGAAATTGAGGTTAAACAAAAAGTAGTTTAATGTGTTTGGTTAAAAAAATGCTTTTCAAATAGAGGTTATATATATATATATATATATATATATATATATATATATATTGATGATTTTAAATTTAAATATTGTAGATTTAACTACTGTTATTACATCATGAAATAAATAATATTGATATCAAATATTTTTTCTTATTCCATTAAACTACGTGTAATTTCATCACGTACAAAATCTATCCAACAAGGACCACATTTTGTATTGCAATTAAATTTGGATTATTAAGCACGCAACAACATCAGGTAAAAATATCATTAAGAACAAAATTTGGATTGCAATCAAATTCTGCAAATGCTACATCATCAAACGATCTTCTAATTTTTCAAATAAAACAAAAAAAAATATAAAAAAATAAAAACTGAATTTTTTTTATCTGGGTCGGACCCTGTAAGAACAAAATTGGGATTGCAATCAAATTCTGCAAATGCTACATTATCAAGCGATCTCCTTCTAATTATTTTTGAATAAAATAAAATTCAAAAAATAAAAATTATTTTTTTTTAAACCGGGTCCAACCCGGTTCAATACATTTAGCTTTGGACCGGACTCGGTCGGTCCAGGAACAATGTAGAGTGACTCCACTGTTCACATGAACAGTGGAGTTCACTCTCCACTGTTCACTCAAGTGAATAGTGGAGAGTAAAATACTGCTTTTGAATAACCTGTGATGCAACCTTAATAAAATGGTGAACCTCACCTGTAGCCACAATACCAAACAACGACCAAGCTTTAAATGGCAGAGGCAAAGCAAAAAAGTGTTATAGATAACCCTTAAAAAAAATCATAGGGGTACCAAACAAAGTAAGAAAATCAAACCAGGTAAAACACATAACATAATACACTACAAGATTTCATAGTTTTACCAACAGACATAATCCGTCGATATAAGATTTAGACTTTGTCAGTAAATTTTTTACTGACTAAATCACCGACAAAAAGTGTCTGTCGGCATGTCTTTCGTCAGTAATCCCCTATTCCATTACTAAGTATGTCAGTAACAAAAAAAAATGTTACCGATAGTTTTATAGAAGAAAATTAAAGCAAAAAAAAAAAAATTCCTGTTGGAAATATATCAATGGATATATTACATCGGTGATAGTGGAATGTCATGTAAATATTTTTCAGTTCTTGGTAAAATGCCAACGAACTATATCTGTCTGTGAAGAAGTTGGTGATTGTGGCATTTCTAGTAAATATTTTGCAACTCTCGGTAAAATGCCGACATAATGTATCCATCTATAAATCTATCGGTGGGTATTTTTAATTTTTTTAAAAAATTATTTTGAATAAATAATATATAAAATTATATAAATTAATAGTAAAAAAACAAATTATGCAAATAAAATTTTGTTAAACATAAAAAAAATAAAATAAAGTTCAATAATATTCATTACAAATTGTATGTGTTTCCAAAAAAATATTAAATTAGCACAATGACAGAGAAGGAGGAGGAGGAGGCTGGTTGTTCCTGAGACCATACAACCAAAAATGGGGCGTACATGTATCACTACTATGTGATGTTATGTTCACGATCATTTGACGAAGTTGTTCATAATATGTGTGGAGAGTTGCTCGTATTTGTCGTTGAGATGAGCCGTGTGAGCTATGTTGTTCATAAGTCGTTGATAACTGCTCGTATTTTTTGATGAGATGAGCTGTGTATTGCTGCAAGGCCACAAACTCTTTAGATTTGGTGCTCGATACTGATTGGGAGCTCCCAACGGTTGAGACACTACGGGCCGCCCGCAAGTTCTCGGGTGTAGTGTTGGAGAGCTCGTACACCCTATTTTTATCGGGTCTACCAAACGATCCTACTTCCATCCACAAATATAGATCAAAATCTGAACGAGTTGAAGGATCGTCCTCATATCTCTCCCTCAATCGTCTATTATAGGTCTCCTGAAAATGAAAAAAACAAAGAAAGAAATTATCATATTCAATTCAAGAAAAATAACAACTTACAAAATAAAATGGTTGATCAAACAGACCACAAAGTGTTGAGCGCGGCTATTACTGAACTGTTGCACCCCTTTTTGGTGGTTTTCACTCTGCACGTGCATCTCTATAAACAGCTCCATTGGGCTCGGCTCATGTTCAAGAGGCGTAGCCTGTAAGAAAAAAAATTAATTAACAACAAATTAAAATAATGATATATTTCTTAAATTAATCTTACCATCCATTTCATATATGCATCAAATGAAACAGAGTTGCTAGTGTGCGTTGTCACCGAACCATGAATTTTCCAGTTCTAGTTGCCAGCACCGGATTGTGAGTATCGTGTGAACCACTCAGATGTCACGTGCTCAATACATTACGACCATATATCTCTCGGGATGTATAGCGGTTTGAAATCCCTCCAAACCGCCACATCGTTCCAGCCTTGGAGACCCTTATCTCTCGCTTTTTTTTGTTCTCCTTTTATGCTTCATACCAAAAATCATGCAACCTACTTCCATAGTGACAAATTAGATTTTTATATATATATATATATATATATATATATATATATTAAAAATATCGTATTGCTTTCGGTCATACCTAGTTGCCAAGTGATTTTCCAACACCCTCCTTACAACATTGTCGTGTGCGTTGTCCCACTCGAATTTGTCGTGTGTATAAAAAAATTATTTAAAATAAAAATAATAATTTATTTACAATTAAAATAATAATTTATTAAAAAGAAGCTGGAAATTAGAAATTAACACCAACCTTTGTCAAACCATGCATCGATATAAGGTCTCCATTCATAATGTCTGGAAACTTGACTCCATTGAAATCATGGAATCTCCATCGATGATTTAAATGCTGATGGTATTACTCGGGCGGCCTCAATATTTATGAACCTGAAAATAAATTAAATTAATGAAATATTGTTTAGTTGTTCATAAATTATGTTATAATTGAAAAAAAAAACCAAAACTAAATTATGTTGAAAGGTCATCAACATAATTGAAAGGTCATCCCTTCAATGTGCCTCATACTTGCGGGTAAATTGATTCCGCTGTGAAGGCACACCACCTCTGCACTGTGAAACTGTGCTAGAAGAGGCAACATCACGAGTTGGCACAAGTGCCTCTTCTTGATCAGCACCTAAGGACATGTCTTCCTCACTATTAGAAGAACTAACTACGATCATATATGAGTGACAAGCTGTTGATTTTATTCTATGCATCTACATAATTTTATACGAATAATTATATAATTAAATTTGATTATTAAAAAAATTCGACAGCACCTTCCATATACTAGAGACTACCCAAAGTTTTCAAACCTGCAAATAGCGACAATAGCCACAAACCAATTGACCCCATTAAAAAATCTTATATATAACCTAACATCTATACAAGTAACAATTAAAGTTAATGGAAACAATTAAACACATATCATGCAATAATAGAGTAAAATTAAAATTTATTTATATATATTCAATTACTAATTATAAGGTAAATTCAACAATAACAATTAAAATTCAACTTAGTATTCAATGATTATGGCAACAAACAATAAAATATATTCAACAAATTACAAAAAAAAAAACTATAGACTTTAGGAATGAAAAATGCTTACCTTAATAATGTGTTTATTTCAAGACTTTATCTACATTACAAAAATATACCAAAACAAAAAACACAATGAAGATAACAATAACTAAAATAAAGAAAATATTAAAAAAAATAAAATCATTAAGCACATTAAATGGAAATACATACCTTTTAATTTGCTGAAAATTCACAAAAGATTTGAAGGAAATGCGAGGAAAAAAACGAAAAGTAGAGCTTTGAAATGAAATAGATGAAAAAATAAACTGAAGGGGTGGTCGTTGGGATTAGTTGAGAATGATTAGGAGGCTTAACCTAATAGGTTAGCCAACCCTTTCTATATATATGAGTAGGGCAATATACAATAGTAAAGGTGGAGATTACCACATAAGAATATGACTACAATATTTCCTATATAATTACATGCTATAATACGCCCCCTCAAGCTGAGGGTGGAGGATCAACCCGAAGCTTGAATCTAAAAGCAGTAAATGAAGCAGCAGGAAGTGGCTTAGTGAAGACATCGGCAAGTTGATCCTGAGAGGAAATAAAACGAATCTGAATCTCCTTCTTCGCAACTCTATCTCAGACAAAATGATAATCAATCTCAATATGTTTTGTGCGAGCATGAAATATAGGGTTTGCGGACAAATACGTGGCACCAAGGTTGTCACACCAGATAATAGGGGCAGAAGGAGTTGGAATCTGAAGATCCGTTAACAAGTACTGAAGCCAGATAACTTCAGCCGTGCCATCGGCTAAGGCTTTGTACTCAGCTTCCGTCGAAGAACGAGCAACAGTGCGTTGCTTACTCGATTTCCACGAAATTGGCGTCTGACCAAAGAACACAAGATAACCACCTGTAGACTTTCTATCCTCAATACTACCTGCCCAATCTGCATCTGTAAAACCATGTAAAGCAAAGGAAGAGCTGCGAGTAATATGTAAACCATGTGATGCCGTACCACGGAGATAACGCAAGATGCGTTTCACGGCAGCCCAATGGGATTCTGTAGGAGCATGCATAAATTGACAGACCCGGTTAACAGCAAAGCAAATATCCGGGCGTGTGAAAGTGAGATATTGGAGAGCACCAACAAGTTGCCGAAAACGAGTAGCATCAGGAAACAATGGATCCGGCATAATGGTGGCTTTGGATGCCGAAATAGGAGTATCAACTGGTTTACAGGATAACATACCAGCTCGTGTGAGGATATCAAGTGTATATTTATGTTGACAAAGCATAAGTCCCAGACTAGTACACTGCACTTCAATACCCAAGAAATAATGAACATCACCCAAATCCCGAAGTTTAAATTCTGAGCTCAGTAGCTGAATGAGTCGTTGTAGCAGAGTTCCATTATTACCCGTAAGCAGAATATCATCAACATAAACCAAAAGATAACAAATATCACTACCAACCGAGAAGATAAACAATGAGGTATCCACTTTAGAAGCACGGAAACCAATGGATAATAGAAAATCATTCAGACGAGTGTACCAAGCCCGCGGAGCCTGTTTTAACCCATATAGAGATTTATGCAATCGACATACATGACCTGGGAGTGCAGAATCAACAAAACCTGGAGGTTGTTTCATGTAAACCTCTTCATCAAGGACTCCATTTAGAAATGCATTATGAATGTCAAGCTGATGAATTTTCCAACCACTCGAAACTGCAATGGAGAACACTAAGCGGACTGTCGCCTGTTTGATAACAGGACTAAAAGTTTCTGAGTAATCAATACCTTCTTGCTGAGTGAAGCCCCTAGCAACCAGGCGCGCCTTATACCTCTCAATGCTACCATCAGATCTGCGTTTAATTTTGTAGACCCATCGGCTACCAACAACATTCATGGACGGATGAGATGGCACTAAAGTCCATGTTCTGTTTGCGAGTAAGGCCTGAATTTCCTCTTGCATAGCATTATGCCACGCCTCATATCTGTTAGCATCAGGAAAAATAAGTGGCTCATGCGAGGGAGGAGAAGTTACCCGACTGAAGGAAGCAGCAGAGGTGGCTGCCGTGGTGGTGATCAGCGCTGTCTTGGGCTGTCTCGGACGAAGAACCATGGGGTGTTTAGGAGCAGCGGGACATGGAGTAGCAGCACCTGTACCTGGAATGTGCTGAAGAGGATAAGAGGAGAGATCAACACAAAGTTGCAGACCAGGAGGTGAAGCCGGGGAGGTGCGGGGTTGTGCCGCAACTGAATCCTGCAAGTCAGAACCTGTTCCTGCACAATAATCATTGGAAAGACAAGCACGTGGTGATAGTATGGCTGTGTGGGGTGGTGAGGCAGGGTCGGCTAAATCAACGGGTAGGGGAGCAAGCTGGGGGGTTGCGGCAGGGGGCAAAGGTGGGTTGTGTGTTTTGTCGAGTTGGGAAGGAAGAGGCTGAAAACAGGAAGGGGGTTGCAGTGATGGAAGATAGGTAGGTGGAGTGGGGGGAACCGGGGTTGTTGTTACCTGTTCAGACTTTTGAAAAGGAAAGACACATTCATGAAAACGAACATGACGGGAGACATAGACACGACCAGACTCTAAATCAAGACACCGATAACCAAGATGAGACGAGCTATAGCCTAAAAACACACAAGGAGAAGACCGAAAATCTAATTTATGAGCATGATATGGACGTAAAAATGGAAAACAAAGACACCCAAAAGTGCGTAGAAAATTATAATCAGGAGTGCGATGAAACAGACACGCAAAAGGAGATTGATTTTGAAGAACAGGAGTAGGCATGCGATTAATAAGATAGACTGATGATTCCATAGCATAGTTCCAAAAACGCAATGGTGCATTACACTGGCCTAAGAGGGTTAGGCCAGTTTCGACAATATGTCTATGACGACGTTCAACTGTGCCATTTTGTTCATGAGTATGAGGACAAATTAATCGATGATGAATACCAATTGTTTGAAAAAATGTATTTAATTTACGATATTCACCACCCCAATCAGTTTGAACAGATTTAATTTTAAGAGAAAACTGACGCTCAACAAGTGTCTGAAAACGTTGAAACGTGGAAAATACATCAGATTTCGCAACAAGCGGATAATACCAGATATATTTAGTGTGCGCATCAACAAATATAACAAAATAACGAAAACCATCAGAAGAAAACATTGGAGCAGGGCCCCAAACATCACTAAAAATTAATTCAAGTGGGGTAGAAGTTTTGTGACCCGTCGATCGTAATGACAAACGGGATGACTTGCCTAATGGACATGCTTGACATTGAGTAAAAGATCGTTTAGACGTACAAATAATTTTATTATCAGAAACTAACAAATTTAGAATGCGAGGAGTTGGATGACCTAAACGACGATGCCACAAGTCGGCAGTCGCGGAAATGCAAGGAGACCAAAAAGCTTGAGGAACTGACGTAGCCGAGGACTCGGAGAGAACATAAAGACCATCATGACTCCGACCGGAAAGAAGAACTTCCTTGGTGACGAGATCCTTCACATAAAACACAGAATCGTGAAATTCAAAATAAACATGATTATCACGACAGAATTTCTGAACAGATAACAACGGTTTGGTAATGTGAGGCACACGAAGAACATTAGTTAATGTAAACGAGCGTTTGGGGGAATATAAAGTAGTATGTCCAACATGGGATATGTCAAGGGCCTTACCATCACCAACATGCAAGAAATCATTACCAAGATAAGGAGCATAATCAGTTAGAGTTGCAAGATCAGGCGTCACATGTTGATTCGCGCCGGTGTCGGGAAACCAAGTCGTTGCAGCAGAATCATTCGCAACAGCAAGGTGAGCAGAGGGCTGCTGTGTGCTGCTGCGAAACTGATAGCATTGAAGAGCTGAATGGCCAGGAGTGGAACATAATTGGCAGCGCACATGTCCAGACCACTGCCCCTGATTTGGCCGAAAATCTGCAGCAGAGGTGCGCCTGTTCTGCCACTGATTTTGCCTCCAATCTGCAGCGGAGTGACCTCTGTTTGGGGCCTGAAATCGGTTGGTGTTTGAGCGCCAATTACCTCTAGAACGTCCCCTGTTTCGGCTGTGATTAGTCATGGCATAATAAGCAGAATTCAGAGGTGTTGGCAGCAATGGTGGCTGCTGCGGCAGAGAAGAAGAAGACAGCAGTGATGAAGAGGATGAACCGACAGCCATGGAGTGAAAGGAGTTTTTGTGCAAAAACTCGTGGGTAAGGAGATGGCTATGAAGATCAGCATACGATAGCGGTTCAGCCTTGGTTATGAGACTAGTTACCAAGTCTTTGAACTCACCGCGAAGTCCACGAAACACATAGAGATTGAAATCTTCAAGGGACATTGGGCGACCAGCAGCAGCCAATTCGTCAAATAACGATTTGGCTTGCTGCATATACATACTAACCGATGCATCACCTTGCCGAAGGTCTTGAAAGGAGCCATGTACTTGCATGATCCGAGAATTAGATGGAGAGGCAAGTGCCTTCTCAAGCGTGCGCCAAACACAATGTGAAGTAGAACAATCGACTACAAGATGCAGCACATCCACGGAAAGAGAGGAGAGTAGAGCACTCAAAATAAGTTGATCTTGTTGCTTCCAACGAAGAAAAGAGGGGCTGATGGCAGAAGAAGAATCAGCTGAAGCATCAATCATATGAGATGGAGGACACGGCAAGGAGCCGTCAACAAACTGAAAAACACCTTGACCAAGGAGATATGGCTTCATCTGCATTCTCCAATAAAGATAATTTGTGTTCGTAAGTTTCAACGACACAACATGGTGGGTGTTTGATAAAGGAACCATTGTAGATTGTGTTCCCATAAGAGGCAGAGGAACGGCAGAGCCAGCAGCAGGAAGAGGGCTGGCCGGTGATGATGCATCACCGGTGGAGGGGGAGATTGGATCAACGGCAGCAGGAGGAGAGTCCATGGGGAAGAAAATTAGGGCCGGCTGCAAAGAGAGAAAATATTAGGAGGCTCTGATACCAAGTTGAGAATGATTAGGAGGCTTAACCTAATAGGTTAGCCAACCCTTTCTATATATATGAGTAGGGCAATATACAATAGTAAAGGTGGAGATTACCACATAAGAATATGACTACAATATTTCCTATATAATTACATGCTATAATAGGATTTATAGTGCAATTTTCTCTACAGATTCACCGACAAACATTTAAATAATAATAATTTTAATTATTCCGTCGGTGATGTTTTGAAAATCCATTGGTAAATTTTGAATTTTGCACCAGAATGTTTAATTACCTAGGTTAATAGTGAAATTTGCAATTTTATTTTTCTATTCATTATTTTTATAATATTAAAGATTGTTTTTATTTCTTATAATGGATTTGAACGGTAACTTGGACATCACGCAACCAACGAATGTAGGAACTTCATTTCACGTTTCCATATGTTTTGATATAAACTATGTAATCACATGTTTAGGGTGATATGTATTTCAAGTAAAAAAATTTAATAGTCATGGATTTGCCGATCGATATTTTTGTAAAGACTTGTAATGATGATTTTCTAAAAACAATGATGTGAACTAACATGTATGAAGACATAATGAAATGAATCTATTGTTTATGTACTCTCTACTGTAATATGTTGGATTTTGTGATCATATGGGTGTCACAATATAATAACTGGCGATGCTTATATGCTTGATCTATAAACATGGTTGTACAAAGCATCAATAGGTGAGATGAAAGAAAAAGAAAAAAAATTCACCCATTTTCATGTCATTTGACTAATCACTATGTTAGGAATTAATGAGAAACCTTGAGCTATTACCGTTGATATCAGAGCACCTGGTTTGGATCCTAATCATTTGATGAGAATATTGTCATTGTGTTTTATATGATGCGCACTTGGCAGGATATGCAAATTGAACAACACTCCACAGAATGGAGGAACAAAGGTTTAAATGTCAGTTATTGGCAGGAAGAGGGCATACTGGATGATATTGCTTTCCATGCCCCAGTAACGTCATCTCGGTCCTTGCGGGGAAGATCCATGGAAGCTGAGGAAGAATGGGTGACCAACCGGACGGAAAAAGTGCACCCAACAGGGGTGGGACCACAAGGAAGAAAAGAGGTGCCCCCCAAGCATTTCTAACGGGGATACCCTCGTTTTATGGAAACCCGGGGCTTCTTATTCCAATAGTCAAGGCGGTAACAGAAGGTATAGCTAGTTCTACGACTCAAGCAACTCCAACTTCACAGGTCCCGCAGACAACCCTAGGAGTTGTTGCAACCACGAACAACATGCTGTTACCAATACTTATTATAAATAGGTATTTATCTTTGTAATCAGGGTTTTTTTTTTTATAAACTTTGATTTTAGCAATTATTATTGTGTGTTGTGAGAGATTTCTCATGCTTTGGTTCTTAAAAAAACTTCTATTGACCTATCAAAGAATTAATCAATTTTTATGATATTTTTCATACTTTTTGTTTGTGATTCTTTGTAATCATTAGATGGGGTTTAATGGTTATAGTCTTAGTATCTCGATACATGTTATCATGTGTCAAATTCAATTTAAAAACTTGAATTTGGCTATTTTAAAAAAGGTTAATTTGACTGTGAATTTATGAATTTTTATATCCAGAGTTCAATAGGCGTAAGACCCTTGTTTCCCTTTTTTTATATTGGTTGGTAGTGAGATAAAGTCATGGTTAGTTAGATAAATACAGAAATAACCATCTTTTTTTCTGGGTCTTTCTTTTTATTTTGATACTTAGCACGTGTTAGTGCTCCTCAACATGTAACTCGAACAAGTACACAAGTTTATCTTTTTACTATGAGAGGTGTGCCTCATTCATTCCTTTTCTGTGTTATCTTTATATACATACCCATAACTAAATATACTAAAACACATTTGGGGTAGGAACAATTGTTTTACTATTGATTACAACAGTAAAATAAATTTTACTATTTTGCCTCTCAATCTAATTAAATGTAGCTTGCTTAGGAGGTTATTAGGGTCTTTTTCCCTTTTTATGAACAATAAAAAGAATACCAAAATTATAATTTTTTAATCTAGGGGTATTTTCGGTATTTTCAATTTTAGTCTATAGGTAGATTACTAAAATGCCCTTTTTACCATAAATACCAAATTACAAATCAAAGACACAAGTATTTCAAACCACTTTAAAGTGATCAGTTTGGACTGCCTTCTCTATACGGACAAGGCATCACCTTCAATCATTAATATCACTCACTGATTTTCGATGTCCACAACATACCAGAATCAAAAGTTTGCATATTGTCTCGACGATATTCATTTCAAGCCACTTAATGTGATTTTTCTGTAACTTGTTGGAGCATATATCTCTACAGAAATGACTAATCTCTATAAGCGCATCCCATATCTCCTTTGGCAACAAATCATGATAAGCTAATAGAATGAGTTTTTGCATAAACACGTGGCAGTCATGACTCTTCATTCCATACAATCTGCATTTCTTCATATTAACCAATCGTGATATGTTTGAGGCATGTCCATCAGGAAAATGCAAACTTTTAAGCCATTGGTACACTAGTAGTTGTGCATTTTTCTCTAACATGAAGCTTGCTCTAGATTTTGCAACCCATGACCCATCAAAAACCAACTCTATATTTTTACAGTTACAGAACAATGTTATATCCATTCTAGCCTTGATGTTGTCATTTGTCTTCCCCTTCACATCCATGACGGTGTTGAAAAGGTTCTCAAACACGTTCTTTTCTATATGCATGACATCAAGGTTTACTAGATTGGAGATTGGTCTTTCAATAAACAAGCTCCCAAAAAATATTTCGCTTTACTAGTTATAGGTCAAACCAAAGCCAAAAAACTTCTACTTACCAGATTGGAAACGAAACACAATGTCACCGTACTCTGATACAATGTCATACAATTCTTCACCAGAAATATGCTAGGGTGCAACATCCTTCTCAATTTTGCCAATAAAAAAAATCATTTATGTTCTTTCTATACCTGTAATTCATTGACAAGAAACGATGTCATGCAATTCTTCACCAGAAATATGCTGGGGTGCAACATCCTTCTCAATTCTGCCAACAAAAAAATTCATTTATGTTCTTTCTATACCTGTAATTTATTGACAAGAAATGACGGTGGCAGTCAAAAAAAGAAGTCTTACCTCCATTTGTTAGCATGAATGCCTTGTTGTTTTCTATGCAATATAGACATGCTAGTTTTTCATGCGTGCTCCAACCAAAAACCATTCCATAAGCTGGAAAATCATTGATAGTCCACATTAAAGTTGCTCTTATAAGCAAATTATGTTTTTTTGATATATCATAAGTTAAAGCTTCGGATGACCACAACTGCGTCAACTCATTTATCAACGGTCGAAGACAAACATCTATATTTCAGCCAGGACTATTCGGATCAAGTATCACCATAGATAAAAGCATGAACTCCGGCCTCATACATATCCCCGGTGGCAAGTTGTAAACCGTGAGTATGACCGGCCAATAAGAATAGGGAGCAGAAAATGACCCGATTAGGTAGAATCCAACTATACACAACCCAAAATGCATGTTCCTTGATTCAGCTGAAAAGTGTGGATGCACGCTATTAAAGTGTTTCCATGCTTTGCCATCAGAAAGATACACCATCACTCCATCAATCGTATCATGTGATTGATGCCATGTCATGTGCTCAGCAGTCCTTGGTGACATGAATAACCTTTACAATTTAGGTGTGATGGGAAGTACCAAAGTTTTTTTATATGCCACGAGAGTTTTTCCCATGCTAGTTTTGGGTTTGTAATTGGAATGCCCATATGTCATGCACTCGGTCAGCTTAGCAAGGTAGTACAACATGTAAAAATTAGGGCACGTGCCAATTTTCTAGTATCCTAAACCGAGGGTTTTATCATGAACTTAGCAGCATAGAAGTTCTCTTTCAACCTATTCTCTTCAGGTAAAATACTTCTCGTCTATTTGATAATTCTGTTATAACTGGCCTCACTCAACCTATAATCCGACTTGATGGTGAATACATGTGCAATGACCAATAATTTACTATGATTCGTGCAACCATCCCATAATAGTTCACCAGAATCCTTCAACAAATCAAAAAACCTGGTCATGTATGCATTAGGTTCTTCTACAATTAGACATTGACTAGCATTACCTTGATTCATTCTCATTGCATACATAACCATATTCTTGTAAGGATTACTGTTGTCATTCATAACTTCATGCACGTTACTAGCACTAGAAGTTGACCCAACCATCCTTTCTACCATGCTCTCATTACAAACAAATAATTCTCTATATGTATACCAACATAGGTAATCCTCCATGAACCCTTTGTGTAGAAGATGCATCGTTACAACATCTGGATGTAGATACTTTTTTATTTTTACACTTCCTGCATGGACATCTAATACCGCCTTCACTAAAATTTCTTGGAATGGATGTTGCAAAATTAATAAAACCTTAAATCCCATTACAATAATCCATCCTCTGCAATCCTTAAGGTGAATCTCGATACATCCATAAACAATCATCGATGACTTCTATCGAATCTCTATAAAATAATGATGACAACATGTATTAATTAATTATGTTAAGTAAATAAATTTGCAAATATATTGGTTTAACATATTATCCAACAAACTAATTAAAACTTCTCTTAAATATTCATTATCAATTATCAACGTCCATACAAATTTATACACATAAATTTATGGAAATTACAACTCCACAATAGCATTGATAAAAATTAAAATGGACCTGTTAAATAAGCTATTATTTATTTTATTACAACACATCTAATTTGGTAATTCAACATAAGTTTCAACAATTTACAAACAAAAATAATTTTACAAAATCTAAAACAAACCATAACAAGTACAAAATCATACATTCATATTACAAGTTTGTTTGAGAAAAAACAATAAAACATGTACATACCTTAACAAATTACATATACTAAAAAAATAATAATAATAAAATTGACATTTTTAATGTTAAAATAAAAAAAAGATAGATTTACTTATAAAAATTAACAAAATCCACAATAAATCAGAACATGGACGCTGTGACTACAAAAAATAAACAAGGATGATTAGTGTTGAGAAGTGAGGGATGTTTTGGGAGGTTGTTACTTACAGTTTGGGAGGGAATAGTTTATTTAGATGCAAGGATGGGGAAAAAGAATGAGAAATAGGGAAGGGGAGGGTCGTCAGTGTGATGATATATTAACTTTTACGGATGGAATCATTGACATAAATATTCTATCAATGATTCCATCAGCAATTATGCCAGTGAAGGGGTCATGTCAATGTACAGAGATCCTAATTTGCATCCCTCAGTAATTTTATTGGTAAAATCACTCACAAAAACTTCCACGTCATCGCACTGTTTTTTTCTCTCAAAATTCTATATATTCCATCTGTAATTTTATCGGTATATACTGACAGAATTATTTCATCGATATATATCAAATGATTTATATTTGTCAGTAAATATCACTATAAATTATCTATAAAAATTTTTTGTTGATAATTCTGTTTGTTTTAGTCAAATTTCTAGTAGTGACGCTTCAGCTTAACACCTTCACCTTGAGTTGTCCAAATATACTACCCACAGACACACACTTTTCTAGCCCACGATTATTTTCAGTCTACACATTTCCATGAATAGCATATGCAAGCACAAGAACTAATAACAACACCTACCTCTCAACCAATGCTACACCACTCTCCATTCACCGAGGTAAGATATTGTAACTCAAGTCTACAAATACCTCTAGGACCCAAAAAAAAAAAACAAAAGAGAGAGAGAGAGAAGCAACACCCCGATTGTAATTCACATCCAATCTAGGCAATCAAACCAGGCTATTCAAGCCATCCAAGCTCATCACTTCATACAAATTAATTTTATTAATTTTCATTTTACATTATCTCATTCTTTTATATTTACTAACTTAAATATTAAAGTATTCCTTGTTCCAACATGAAGCTTGTTTTTACAAGAACAATCAAGCCTAAAAACAAGTCTTACATCTAGGCCAAAAATATAGTAAGGGAAAGCACAATTGTTTTTGGTCAAAACATTGTTTATATGAATAGTGAACCACCTCAAATGTTTCTTTTCTTCACTCACACCTTTCTTTTCTTTTTTGATAAGGTCCTTTTCTTTTATTTGCATCTTTTTTTTTTATTGAGTTCTTTTGCTTCTCATTTAATGATTGTAATTTAGTTTTGCAACATTGACGCTCAACAAATCAAGAAATAATATTTGGATTATGAAAAGTGAAGCTAGCAGCATTAACGCTCAACAAACTTCTTTTTTATTCACATTCTTCTACTTATTTTTATTGCGTCCTCTTTCCACTCGTATTTTTCATTTTCTTGACTGAGTCCTTTATCTTCCCATTTGATAATAGTAGTTTGGTTTTGAAAAATTAATGCTCATTAAATCATGAAATTGTGTTTAAGATCATGAACACGCAAGGCAATGCGAGATGCAAGAAATATTAAAAAAATAAAGGTTTTTGCATCGGCCACACCATTAACCATGCTGTTCTTGATGGCTTGAGCGTATCCCTCTTCATGAACGCATGGGCTCGCATTTGCAAACAGTTAGTCGATGACAATATGGAAAACCCTAGCTTGTTACCGGAAGAATTAACCCCGTTTTTCAACCGAACAGCTGTTCAGGATCCTGAAGGACTAGACATGTGGTACTTGAAATTCTGGCTGGAAGTAAAACTTCCAGGTTCCGATGACAATACTAGAAGTTTGAAGCCTTTTCCATTTCCAGAAACTCCACCAAACCTGGTAAGAACAACGTTCGAACTCTCTCGTGAAGATATACAGCAGCTTCGGGAAATGGTAAAGTCTCAACTGGATAATTTTGGATCCAAAGAGGAAACAAATCAAACAAAGCCAATATATTTGTCGACTTATGTGCTTGTATATGCATATACGTTGGTTTGCATGCTTGAAGCAAAAGGCTTAAATAGCAAGGATAAGATTAAAATGTTGATTACGGTAGACTGTAGACCCCGTTTAAACCCTCCATTACCTAAGAATTATATTGGTAATTGTGTTAGCTCCTTTGATGTGGTTGTGGAAGGAGAAGACCTAATGAAAGAGAATGGGGTTGCGTATGCTGCGAAGAGGCTTACTGAGATGATAAAAGGATTAGAGAATAGATCAGTTTTTGAGGGAGCAAAGGAGAGGTTACCATACAATGACTGGGAACCAGATATTCGACAGGTTCGAGCTGCTGGGACAAACCGATTTGGGATGTATGGGGCAGATTTTGGATGGGGGAAGCCAAGCAATGTGGAGGTTACGACCATAGATAGATTGGATGCCTTTTCTATTATGGAGAGCAAAGACGAAAGTGGTGGAGTTGAACTTGGTTTAGTCTTGAAGGAGCATGAAATGAAACTATTCGGTTCTCTATTTACCAGAGTTAAGATTTCTCAGTCTACATGTTAGACAGTTGTCAGTGGTTTCTTACCACTTACTCAATAAATCCATATTGTTAAGGGATGATTGTTTGATTGAATTAGTCGTACCAAGTTTGTTCAATAGAATAACGGATTTCTCCCAGCTACATTATCTTCTTCGTAAGTTTTTTTCTGCTCTTAACAACCAGTAGTGAACTGTAATCGTGTATACCTCTCTAAGACATGCTTCTACTCTCTTTTTCTCTCCTAATATTTATGCTGTGCTTCAATTTCTAAGACTTTTGGAGCTATTAATGTAGATTTATTTGCTGCTTCCTGTGGAAATCTGATTATCTTTTACTGAGATAAGGTTTTGAATATTACAACATGGCAGGGCGGAACAATTGTGAGAGGCGTGCCTCATTCATTCCTTTTCTGTGTTATCTTTATGTACATACCTATAACTAAAGCTAAATATACTAAAATAACACAATGGGGATAGTAACAATTGTTTTACTGTAGATTACGACAGTAAAATCAGTTTTACTATTTTTCCTCTCAATCTCATCAAATGTAGCCTAGCTTAGGAGGTTATTAGGGTCTTTTTCCTTTTTTTTTTGGAACAATAAAAATACTAAAATGACATTGGAACAAAAAAAAAATCTTTTGGTCCAGGGATGTTTTCGGTATTTTCCGTTTTAGTGTACAGATGAATTACTAAAATACCCTTTACGTCAACGATACCAAAGCTTTACTCATTGATTTTCGATGTCCACAGCTTAGTAGAATCTCTATCTAACTTTCAAACGTAGTTTTGTTTTCAACCATTCAATAGCATACCAAATATTCTACGATTCAAAAACTAACCAAACATTCAAATGCATATGAAAAACAAATCAATGCCCTGAACAGTCATCACCCTTCTACGAAAAAATAAAATTATAAGTCTTTTATACGAGTGGGTAATATATACCACTTTCTATTCTTTTTCGACGTTTAAAATTACTTTTGAATCCGCTTATATTTTCATTTTTTAATTCAAGCAATTATGCATTATTAATATAAATATAATTTAAATTAGTTTGTACGTGTGTGTGTTTTAACTATTCATCTTTTCTCATTTAATAAATGCTGAGAAATTTCAATTAATTTAGAAGAGGTTAATTATCTTACAAATTAAAGACTTGTATTATTACATGCATTATAGAAAAAGCAAAAGAATGGAAAACTAAAAAAAGAAAAGCAGCGTAACTTAACGTGTCTATGAGACAAAACTTTTAACAAGATTGAATACTTTTTCTGTTTTTCATTTTTAATTTTCTTTTTGAATTATGTAACATGTAGTGTAGAAGAAAATAGAACTTTAACTCAAAAAAAATATTCGAAATATGTATTTATTGTAAAATCTTTTCTTTTTATGTAACATAAATTTTTAGTCAAGCAAGTTCAAATTCTAATCAATTTCGTTTATTTAATTATTACATAATGGATCTTCCAATGAACAAAAAAAAAGGCAAAAGAAAAAACATGGTTAAATTTTAGAGGACTCCTAGATCTACTCAATGTGTCCATTTTAAGGAGAGAGACGAATACAGAAATGAAAAAAAAAATCAAAGCCAAACTGATAAGAAAATTTTCATTTAGCCTCTAAAATATATCAGGTTAACTTGTAAAATCCACAACTTAGGTTATGAGACAATGATAACTCTATAAAAAATAAATTGAAATAAATTACAAAATTTAATTCCCAATAAACCTAATGTTAAAGGGAAGAAATGAAAAAAAATATCAATTAAAACAAAAGAAAAACATTACTTGAGTCAACCTGGAAAAACCTACCAAAACTGCAATTTAGGTCATAAGAATGAGGTAACCCTATGGAAAGCACATAAGAAGTTATGAAAGCTAATTCCCAACCAACCCAATATTAAAGGAAATTGGTTTTTGAAAAAATCAATTTTATAAAAAAATCAAATTAATTATTTTAAATCAATAAAATTGCATTCTATTTTGCCAAACCAAGCAAGAACTAAGCTCCAATTTTTTCCCAAATGTCACGATTCTTGTAAAAATAATTCATCATGTCCAACTCCATATAAATCACCAACAAGCTCCAATGTTTGCATTAATGTCGCGATAACCCTTGGAATCTCAGATAAAACCAGTATACCTGAGTTCCCCAGCGACGATGAACTAAACAACTAGGTAGCGACTCCCATGACCCCTCTGACACCGTGTGCCCACATGCGACAAGTGGTTTGACTTTTTCTTCCAGTGACTAGTTTTTTAATGTAATTATTATCCCTTTATCAACAGTGTTCTGATTTAGACATTATAGCATGGAGTGTGTCTGCGATGTCAAATTATGTTTGTTTTCAACATTACAGTCATTAATTCTTTAAATAAGTTTTGAAACTCTTTTCAAGTCTCATTCCACCTTGCGCAAGAATTTACAATCAATACTATTTGAGAACAAATGTAATATTTCCTCAATTCACCTAGGATGATGAATCATCTTTTGATTACTTAAATACCTTCATATAGTTCATGTTATATCCCATATTTTCCATTTTGTTATCCTTAATTAGGCCAACATTTAACATGATCAAATATCACAATTTCTATATAAGATAACTTAGTAATCTCAAGTCTAAGAATCACTTACTAGTGTGCTGTCATAGACAACCAAAATAAAATCTAAACTTTCAAAAATATATGTAGTAGTGCGAGTAAGTATTGTTCCTATAGAGAATATCTAACTTAGTTTTATGTTAGTGCACCAAGATTAAAGTGGGGTTTGATAATAACAAAAAAAAAAACAATTTTAAGAAAAACAATTGAGAAACACTCAAATTAAATTATCAAAATCAATCAAAAGAACAAACCTTGGTCTAATTCAACATCCACCATCAGAACTTTTACAATTGATCATCGATGCATATATATCAATTCAAACTTTGAATATTTACCATTAGAACTATTTTTGTATCTCTTTTTAGTTATTGTCAATTAGAAAACAAGCACTCTAATTACCCTTAAGTACTGAACAACTCAAGACAAGTGCTAAAATTTAATATAGAGAATATCCAACTTAGTTTTATGTTAGTGCACCAAGATTAAAGTGGGGTTTGATAATAACAAAACAAAAAACAATTTTAAGAAAAACAATTGAGAAACACTCAAATTAAATTATCAAAATCAATCAAAAGAACAAACCTTGGCTAATTCAACATCCACCATCAGAACTTTTACAATTGATCATCGATGCATATATATCAATTCAAACTTTGAATATTTACCATTAGAACTATTTTTGTATCTCTTTTTAGTTATTGTTAATTAGAAAACAAGCAATCTAATTACCCTTAAGTACTGAACAACTCAAGAAAAGCGCTAAAATTTAATATAGTAGCAACCTTACCAATTAGAGAGCTAAACTTTGAATATAGGAGAAGACCTAATGAAAGAGAATGGGGTTGCGTATGTTGCGAAGAGGCTTACTGAGATGATAAAAGGATTAGAGAATAGATCAGTTTTTGAGGGAGCAAAGGAGAGGTTACCATACAATGACTGGGAACCAGATATTCGACAGGTTCGAGCTGCTGGGACAAACCGATTTGGGATGTATGGGGCAGATTTTGGATGGGGGAAGCCAAGCAATGTGGAGGTTACGACCATAGATAGATTGGATGCCTTTTCTATTATGGAGAGCAAAGACGAAAGTGGTGGAGTTGAACTTGGTTTAGTCTTGAAGGAGCATGAAATGAAACTATTCCGTTTTCTATTTACCAGAGTTAAGATTTCTCAGTCTAAATATTAGACAGTTGTCAGTGGTTTCTTACCACTTAGTCAATAAATCCCTATTGTTAAGGGATGATTGTTTCATTAAATTAGTCGTTCCATGATAGCTAAGTTTGTTCAATAGAATAAGAGATTTCTCCGAGCTACATTATCTTCTTCGTAAGTTTTTTACTGCTCTTAACAACCAGTATGTCAGCTGTAATCGTGTATACCTCTCTAAGACATGCTTCTACTCTCTTTTTTCTCCTAATATTTATGCTGTGCTTCAATTTCTAAGACTTTTGGAGTTATTAATGTAGATTTATTTGCTGCCTGTTGTGGAAATCTGATTATCTTTTACTAAGATAACGTGTTGAATATTACAACATGGCAGGGCAGAAGATTTTTCCATGCCCATCTCCATCATGTCCGTGAAGAAATGTTCTTGTTATCCTACCCTCTAGTTATAAGAAATTCTAAACCGTGTTTTTTTTTTTTTTTTAACTGTAGCTGGGCACTGTTTACACACTCACTAAGCATAACCATAACATTGAATCTACTGTTCTTTTTCTAATAATTTTAAAATTTTATTTTGTGTGATTTGATTCAAATTAAAGCTAATTGCTTAAATTTTGCTATGATATATTAATAATCTAAAAAATAATAAATTAATATATGTTATTTTTAGATATTTTACTAGCAACATTACTTTTGAAAATAATTTTAATTATCTTTGAACAATTCTTTATTTAATAACAATCTTAATCATAGTACTTTATGGTCATACCTATAATTCAACCGTGGCAAAACCTGGTCTTGTATTACATGAAAGTAATAATCAAGGAGAGCAACATTTGTTTTTATTTTTCAATTTATAGTGATAATTTTATCATAGTTTTGAAATCTAGTTCAACTAATCTAAGATTAAAATTAAGTCAATTTTTTTTTTTTTAAAAAAACTTAAAGTAATCTGACTGACCCATAATTCATATAATATTTTAATTTGATGAAGCATAATTAAAATTATTTTTTTAAAATTAATTATGTAAAATTATAACCACAAAACTCACACAAATACAGACAAAGTACATCTTTCTAATGATGCTGGCTTGTCTTGCTGAATATCCTCGCAGGAAAAAAACGATTTTTTATACAGTACTCTATGGTCATACCCATAATTCAACTATGGAAAAACCTGGTCTTGTATTACGTGATAGTTTTTTTTATTTTTCAATCTTACAGTGCTAATTTTAACATCTCCTTTGTTTGTACAACGCAGGCATAATCTCTAACAAACTTTCAAACGTTGTTTGTTTGTTCGGAACAGCCATGATCAACAACTATTCACATTCTATCTTAAACTCCTGCTAAAAATCAGTATCACGGATCTTACATCTGTATTGAAAACAAATCAATGCCCATAGCACGTAGCCACCCCTCTAAAAAATGCAGCATAAAAGCATCTTCTCTACGGGATATGATGTTTTTATTCGATGATAAGAGGTATTTTTGAACTAGCTTATATACTAATCGATGATAAGTGGTGTAAGATGACGTTTTTTTTTTTTTTTTTATATTATTTTCAATGATTAAAGATATTTTCAGACCAACTTGTACCTTCAACATCTTTGCCAAACTTTTAGGGTTATACCTTCTTCTTCTTCTTCTTTTTTTGTTTTTTTTTTTTTTAAGTTCAAGCAATTATAAATAATTGTCCATATTTCTACGGTAGTTAACTTCCCAAAAAAAAAAAAACCAACTAAATTTATTATGCAATTCCTGTGTATGAAATGCTTTACCTCCATATATATTAAATTCATGAAAAAAAAAAGAACACATATAAACTTTATCTATTGACTTTCCTCTTTAAAAAATGATAAGGTAATTTATTTCATAAGGATTTCTTTATGTTATAAATTAATCATTCTCTTGAGAGAAGAAGGTACTCCTAAAAAATGTATTAATTAGCAACTGATTACTCCGTTGCAGATAATACTAATATCCATTGCCAAAACAATTTAGCAATGGAATCAGCAACGGAAAAAATTTAATGCAGATTTGTCATTGCTGATTTGTTAACAACGAATTTGTCCATTACTGATTTCGCAGCTACGAAAAATCCGTTGCTGACAATCAGCAATGAATAATTCGATGCTAACAAATCAGCAACGGATTTTCCGTTGCTGAATATATTATTTTTTTAAAATTGTTTTTTTTATTTATCAAAATGAATTTTAATTTGTTTAATTAATTATTTATGAATATTTTAAAAGTTGTAGAATATATATAACCAATATAAATTAATATTAAAATAAATGTATCACTAATAAAAAAATGGAATAAAAATAATATTCATATTTTAAAAATTTAGTTAAACTTGCATTAATACAAATAAGTCAAAATACAATAAAAAAAAAACAACAAAAGATACAATCATGGTGCTGGTTGTGGAGACGAACCATGATATTGTAGATCAATACAAGATGAATCAGGATATAGTGGTCGAGATGTAGGTCGATAAATTAGTTGAGATGTAGGACCTATATGTGTCATTATCTGGGGAGCTATAGGTGGTGGCATTGATGGGGCCACAGGTGATGGCATACCTTGACCAATATTTGATGTCCCACCATGGTATCCAAGATTGTTCACAAGATATTCTTTCATGGAATCCATCTGCCGTTTCATTTCAAGAATAAAATCATCTTTTTTCTTTATCTCCTCTTTTTTATTCTTTATCTCCTTTTGCAATGCCCGATACGATGAACTAGGATATAATGACTTTAGGAATGTGATGAAGAGCTTGTACTAACTATAGATTTTGGCATACGAGATGCACCATATACCCTACCCTTTGTAACTCCTCCTAAAGCCACACACCAAGCTACTCCATCAAATGAAGGATGATTTTCCCAATTAGTTCCATACTTTGAAATCATCTCCATTTTATAATTTTCCTACAAATAAAATACATGCAATAATAAATTCATTTGAATGTTAAATAATACTTAAGTTATAGCAATAATCAAATAAAAATACATACAACCATTTTTTTAGACTTGTTGTCGATGAAGCTACCAAACTTCTTAGTACTTTGATGCAAAGCTGAAAAGACATCATCCCATGGAGGTTATTTTCCACCAGCTTCCTCTTGCTTTCAAGATTAATAAATATTATAAAAGATAAATATAAAAAATTTAATTCATTAACTTAAGCAAAAAAAATTAAAAAATCCTTACCATGTTAGCTCGATATGATGCAAATGACACTGTTCCTCTAGAATGAGTGCTTATTTGCCATTTGTTTTGGTTAATCGATTCCTCCTAGCAGATTCTGACCTCCTTTGAAATTCAGGGTTGGACCAAACATCTTTGATCATTTGATTCCAATCATCATTGTTTATCCAAGTAGGACCTTTATCAAGGTAATCTATAATATTTGCAGTGTTTCCATTTGACATGGCTTTCTTGCGAGCTCGTGTCAATTGTTGATTCAAAGCAATCTTAGCATTATCTTCCCAAATATTATGAACAATCGACTCATCTTCCTCAGGAAAGGAATATTTTTTCTACCAAATAATATATATATATACATACACACACACACACACACCAAGTAAAAAGAGTGCACAAAATTTCAAAGTATGAAAATGATTAATCATATTGTGTTATCTTGTTCAGAATTTGCAAGATTATGTAATAACTAAAAAAAATTAAATGATATTAAAGAGTAAATAAGAAATAAGAACAAATTAGAACACAAATCAGTCTCTACTATAATACCTGTGTTGGAGATGAGAAGCATATTTATGGTTACCCGTAAATAAGAAAGGAGAGGAATATGACAACTCCTTAATCCATATCTTATTGATTCAGCAAACTACATAAAAAACTAAACATCCCACAGATAAAAGAAAAGGAATATCAAGCAAGTGAATCCTGATAAGATTTTCAATTTCACATGCAGGTTCAAAAATCAATACCCCAACACACATCAATAAAGTAGTCTTAATGAAAGAGCGAATATATTTCCATTTGAACCTAAACACAAACAAATTACAAGAATAGTATAAACAGAGCAAAGAAAAGAATATGGCAATTAGTGTTGGTTCTTACCTTAAACTCTTTAAAGAGTTCATCCCTACACATTAAATCTACTTTTTCCCAAGAGTGCCAAGCTCCCTTAAAATTAGACCTCAAAATATCTCTGATTACACGTCCACACGATGCGTTATTGAACCTGAAAAAATATAATAACAAACTTTTATTAAACAAATAATTACACAATAATAAGTAATTTTTTTTCAAACCTGAAAATATAACCTTAATAAGTTAGTTTTTACTAGTTTCAACTTACTCTGTTGTTCCATACAAACAAAGCTCTTTTTTTCTTGTCATTGGATCTATTTGTGTGTCAAAACCCTTCCTTTTAACACTTCGATCATAATTGTATGGAGAACAGGTTGAACTGTGGTTTGATGGGACGCCATCTTGATCCTCATCATATACACCTCTCTCATTACTACTAGCTCTCTCATCACATACACCTCTATTATTACTACCGTCTCCCTCATTTTCATCTCTAATGTTAGCATCATCATTAGTATCACCATCATCGCCCTCAACAATGAATGACTATAAATTGATTGAATGACTATAAATTAAAAATAATTTTTATAACAAAAAATATTTCTAAATTAAAAGTAAAATAGTTTCAACATCTGATTTCAATAGCATTCTTCCTTTTTGGGTTCCATACTTGTTAATTATAAAATATATTACTATTTTTTTCCTTTTTTTTTCTTTCTTTCATTTTTTTTGGTTTTTTATTGATCTTTCTTTTTATCTCTCTCTCTCTCTCTCTCTTTGGGGTTTTGCTAAGCCAATTACACACGGAAAATAGAGTTTTTTTTTTTAATGTGGATTATAATTGATTGAATGAGTATAAATTAAAAATAATTTTTATAACAAAAAATATTTTAAATTAAAAGAAAAATAGTTTCAACATCTGATTTCAATAACATTCTTCCTTTTTGGGTTTCATACTTGTTCATTATGTGTAACTTTCAAGTTTTGTGGCTATGAGTGTCGATGCTGCTACTATAGAGTCATTTCAACGTGATGATCAATACCAAAATATGATGGGGATGGTGCTACACTAGTTATAGATCCTGTCACTGCTACAAAATATGGTATTGAAGTTTCACAAGATTCTCTTGCTACTTGCTGGGAATGCAGCCAAAAGATTATTTTTGGAGAGGTGGTTTCTTATGTATCTATCTTTATTCTTTAGAGATCATTTTTAAACCTCATATTTCTTTATGTGTGGCGAACCATATTCATAAAGTCATGCATTATACACATAAACCAAACATTTTTCCTTTAGACTGAGAACAATAATACACTAATAGTCTTGGCAGCCTATATATACCAATTGAAGGACTTAATCCTAATTCATACAGGAAAAGGACTTGTTGAAGTCGCATGCTAACTGTAAATCCAAATAGCATAAGGATTCTTAAACTAAAAAGAAGCAAAGGAAGTAGGGAAACTAAAAGGAACAATTTCTGATACCTGAATTGTAAACAATTTTTTTTTGTTGAGACTTGTGAATTTTACTTAATATGGGTTGATTCTGCAGGAAGAACACAAGGACAAAAAAAAGGCATTGAGTGACTATGTTATTGACAAGATCGATAAGGGTAGTTGCTCTACCAATTTAGGTTTGATCGAAACATTATAACTGCCACAGAAGATTATCTTACTCAATTTACTCATGCCTTTTCGTGTTTGCTTAACTACATATATTGCAGACATGGCAGATAAGGGTTGCACAATTGATAATGGTGGACTGGATTTCAAACTTTTTCTGCTGAGTAAGGCATGGTAAAGCTGCTTTCACTTGCGGGTTTTTTTTTTAAATCTCCCATATGTTCTTTATTCTGGTTGGTTAGATTTTAATGTTTTGGTTGATGCGGGGGGATTCTGCTTTTGTATCACTACTAATCAGGGGGTAAATGAAATTAAGTGTACCATTAATTTGCTTTTACCTATGGTATCAATGCTTGTACCTATGGTTCATCTAATTTAATCTTTAGCATGGCAAAGCAAATTGACAGTTGAAGTTTCCTTGTGTGTGCCTGGTTACTCCCATTCACTTCTGCTTTATAATATTCTTACTCTGGCTTGTATTTTTTAAGAGTGTGTTTTGTATTCTTTTGCTTTTATTGTAGAGATCTTTTGTAAGTTAAGAGTTGTTTATACCACTTTTCTTTTCCATTGTTTTGAAATGTTTAATTTTCTGAACTCAACATTTTGGTCTTTCTACCCTATGAAGCTTTCAATAATTATTTTAAACCATCATTTGAGCTATAACATTGGTTCTACAAGTTTGAATCTATCTGGATTTTTCAATATTTGAGCATGTAGTTTAACTTGAAACTCTCTTCATCCTATCTTCTTTTTGGCTAAAGCATGGACCAATTATGATGATTATGACATTGCTAGCTCTGATGTTCTTACACAACTTTTCCTTCATGTTATGATATTCAATCTCATGATAGTCATTTAATTTTGTTCCATTTTGTTCCTGTCTTTTGATATTCAAATCTCCCTAACAAAGTTAATTATCTTTGCAAGATCAATATGTTTGGTCAATAATAACTCTGTCTAGAGCAACATGTTAAATGTTTCACCATTCATGCTATTCTTATTGAAGTCTTGGTTGGAATTTCCAAGGCCAAGTGTAAAGGATCAATTTAATCAAAGAGATGGATGGTCAAATAATTATGGTTTTGATAACGTTGAAAATGTACCACACAACTCAAATGAGAACAAGGAAAAGAAATCCACAACTTATAATGCCTAGGTAACAGAATTAAAATCCTAAAACATAAAAGAAAAATAACATAAAATCTAAGATAACATAAGAATCCAAACAAAATTAAAAATATATTAGTCAAGCATAATCTTTCAAGCCTCATTTTAGATTATCTACATAATGGATGAACCAATAACACAATTACCTATATGATCAGACCTCTCATCCCTGAATTTGACCTTGAAATCTCCAAGTTTAAGCATTGAATGGCCTCCTTAAGGAGCATGCTCTTATCCTTATCGATATTTTATTATAGGGACTAATTTGGAGGTGGATAATATGTTTCTAATATGTTTCTAGGTACAGTAAACGACAATGACATTATATTCTAAAAATATTTTTAATAAATTTTCAAGAGATACACTAATTGAATTTGAGATAAAATTAGACACCTAGTTATAGTTAAACTAGAGACACTCCTTTACACCCTCCTTGTTGAGGATAAATTTTCGCTGGATAAAATACAAAAATCTCTATGAGTACTTAATTTGATATGAATTTAAACTGGAAAAAAATATGAAATTAATGGTTGTTCATATTTAGCCCTCAATTCAATAATTAACTTTTCCTCAGTCTGTTAAAGATTCAAGAAACCTATTAATTAACTGTTCTAAATACACAATGACGCACCAAGTGAGAATAATGTTAGGATAAAATTTTCTGTTCACCATGTGGCATTTTTTCTTCATTATGTTTTTGGTAGTGTGGTGGGTGGGGGTTGCTAATTTAGTTATGCCCTATATTTATGCCTGATGATGTATTTCTGTGCAAACAAGGGAGAAAAACTTGTGTTCATAAATAGATTTGCACTGACTACAGTTCATAAACCCTTGTTTTATCGAATGAATAGCCTAAAACCATTATTCAAAGTAGCTATAAAAAAAAACATTGTTATCTGTGTTCTTGAGTTCTGGGCGAGCAAGATGAAATCTACACTGCAGAAGAACACCTGAGATTCTGAAAGTTAGGTAAAAACTTTAAAGTGTAAGTTTAATTGCAATAGAGAAACAAATAATTCCTAAAATTAATTACCTAAATTATTGAAGAACATAATGCAAAACCCAACCCATATACAAAGAGTAGGGGTAAATCAGGATGTTCGATGGTGATAATGATGGGTATAGTGGGATGTTGCCATGGGTTTGTGTTTTTGATGGTTTACGAAGAAAGATTGAATCTATTAGAAATGTTGGAGACGAATGAGAAGAAGATGAAGAGAAATGTTAGGGACAAAAAAAGATCAGATCGATGAAGAGAGAGTGCTAAGTTAATTGTTTTTCAACTGTTATGGATGTTATTATCAGGGGACGAAGGGGATGAAGAGAAACTTGCGGACGACATGTGGTGTTTTGACTGTTGGATGCTCATAATCGGTTTTGAGTAATCAAACTCCAAAGTTCACAGCGATGTTAGACCTTTGAATGGCTGAACTCCATGTCGAGGCGGTCGAACTATGCTGAATATTGATGGAGATGACATCACATATGGTTGGTCCATGTGCTCCTTTTTATTCGCCTCACGGTCCTAGTGATGACCAGCCACCTTCTCCTCCTCTAGCACCACCTTTATTTCATATTTATTGTATTTGGATGTATAAATATTTAATTTTTATATTAATTTTATTTATTTATATATTTTTTGTTTTTATATTATTTTAATTTATGTTAATTATTTTTCTACTTATGTTCAATATATATTTTTTAAAAACATATTTTAAAATATTACTAAAAGGGTTACCGACGGACCACATCTATCGATATATTTCAAAGAGTTGGAAAAGAATTATTGCAAATGTCACTTCTACTGTTTTCTCACCGATAAACTTATTAAGGGTATTTTGTTGGTGATATGTTATATTCATCATGGGAAATATGAATGGAAAAACAAAAACACCGATGAAATTACATAAATTTTTTTGTCGGTTATATGTTAAATTTACCGATGGATATATCAATGGAATGAAGTGTGTAATTTTTTTTTTGCTCGCTTTGTCCATCTGTAAATCTATCAGTATATTTATTACCGACAGACCATAAATTACCAGCAAGATTTTTTCTGATGGACTGTTCTCATTTATGAGCTTGTTGGTAAAATACATACTCATGGAATATAAGTGTAAATATCGACTAAAATTCTCATTTGGAAAACTATTAAATCTGGTAGTGGATATAGGGAGCCCATTAAAGAATATAGATGTTATGGGAAAAAAAACATTAAGGCTAGTGTATGACTCCATACCAACATCAATCCAAAAGCACTATAGTGCTCACTCATACAATGAACACTTTTCAGAAAGCTAATACAGGGAGCCCTTTAAAGAGTATGGATCACAATTATTACATCTGGACTAGCCTGGTAGGTCAACCTGAGACCCAATAGACCTGGTAGCTAGACCGGTCCAGGCTTGTTAAAAGAGTGGCTGGTGGAACAACCCGGTAAACCCAGAAGAGACCTGGTGTTTTTTTTTTCAAATGTGGTTTTTCTCCTATACCCATTTTTTTCATATTTTTTTAGTTAGTTATTAACACTTTTTAAAGTTCACTATATAAATATTAGAAAAATATTTTATTTTTTCAATGTGGGATTTAAAACCTTTTAGTATATATACTCTATGTTTCCAAGAAAAAAATTATTTTTTCAATGTGGGATTTAAAACCCTTTAGTATATATATTCTATGTTCCCAAGAAAAACATTCTTTTTTCAATGTGAGATTTAAAGCTTTTTCGTATATATACTCTATGTTTACAAGAAAAAAATTATATTTTTTCAATGTGGGATAAATTTTTTTTTGGCTTAAGTAGTTCAACTTAAAAGGATAACATAATATTTTTTTTTAATGTGCGATTTGAAACCCTTTAATATATATACTCTATGTTCTCAAGAAAAAAATTATTTTTCAATGTGGGATTTGAAACCATTTAGTATATATACTCTATGTTCTCAAGAAAAAAAAAATTTCAATGTGGGATTTGAAGCCCTTTTGTATATATACTCTATGTTCATAAGAAAAAAAAGTTATGTTTTTTCATTGTGGGATAAAAAAAATTTAAAATATTCTTTTAAACTTCATTATTTACAACATGTATAGCTTATATTCATATGGATTGTTTTTAAATTTTTTTTCATATGAGATATTAAGACTTTAAATATATTTTTTAATTTTTCTAGGTTAATCCATGTTAGCCCGAGTTGACCCATGAAACTCGGGACCCGGTCTCTTGACCGGGTCAACTCCCGGACCAGGTTTGCTAACTATGGTATGGATGCCATGGGAAAAAAAAAAAAAAAAACATTAAGGTTAGCTATTGTAACTAAGGACTTCCATAAAAAGCATGCATGTAGATGCTCCAAGCGTGTGTTTGAAGAAGGTGGCCCATGAAGGTGGTGGAGTTGAAGTTGGTTTAGTCTTGAAGAAGCATGAGATGAAACTATTCGGTTCTCTATTTGCCAGTGGCCTTCGAATGTAAACTGTAATCTTGTGCCTCTCTACGACATGCCTGTACCTGTTTTTGTTTTGTTTTTTTGTTTTTTTCTGCTCTGAACAACCAGTAGTGAACTGTAATCGTGTATACCTCTCTAAGACATGCTTCTACTCTCTTTTTTCTCCTAATATTTATGCTGTGCTTCAATTTCTAAGACTTTTGGAGTTATTAATGTAGATTTATTTGCTGCTTCTTGTGGAAATCTGATTATCTTTTACTGAGACAAGGTTTTGAATATTACAACATGGCAGGGCGGAAAAATTGTGAGAGGTGTGCCTCATTAATTCCTTCTCTGTGTTGTCATTATGTACATACCTATAAGTATAACTAAAGCTAAATAAACTAAAAAATCTTTTGGTCCAGGGATATTTTCGGTATTTTCCATTTTAGTGTACAGATGAATTACTAAAATACCCTTGACGTCAACGATACCAAAGCTTTACTCATTGATTTTCGATGTCCACAGCTTAGTAGAATCTCTATCTAACTTTCAAACGTAGTTTTGTTTTCAACCATTCAATAACATACCAAATATTCTACGATTCAAAAACTAACCAAACATTCAAATACATATGAAAAACAAATCAATGCCCTCAACAGTCATCACCCTTCTACGAAAAATAAAATAAAAATTATAAGTCTTTTATACGAGTGGGTAATATATACCACTTTCTATTCTTTTTCGACGTTTAAAATTACTTTTGAATCCGCTTATATTTTCATTTTTAATTCAAGCAATTATGCATTATTAATATAAATATAATTTAAATTAGTTTGTACGTGTGTGTGTTTTACCTATTCATCTTTTCTCATTTAATAAATGCTGATAAATTTTAATTTAGAAGAGGTTAATTATCTTCCAAATTAAAAACTCGTATTATTACATGCATTATAGAAAAAGCAAAAGAATGAAAAACTAAAAAAAGAAGAAGCAGCGTAACTTAACGTGTCTACGAGACAAAACTTTTAACAAGATTGAATACTTTCTCTGTTATTCATTTTAAATTTTTTTTTTTTGAATTATGTAACATGTAGTGTAAAAGAAAATAGAATTTGAACTAAAAAAAAATTCGAAATTTGTATTTATCGTAAAATCTTTTCTTTTTATGTAACAGAAATTTTTAGTTAAGCAAGTTCAAATTCTAATGAATTTCGTTTATTTAATTATTATATAATGGATCTTCCAATGAAAAAAAAGGCAAAAGAAAAAACATGCTTAAATTTTAGAGTACTCCTAGATCTTCTCAATGTGTCCATTTTAAGGAGAGAGACAAATGAAAACAAAAAATCAAAGCCAAACTTATAAGAAAATTTTTATTTAGGCTCCAAAATATATCGGGTTAACTTGTAAAATCCACAACTTAGATCATAAGACAATGATAACCTCATAAAACACAAACTGAAACAAATTATAAAATTCAATTAATCTCAATAAACCTAATGTTAAAGGGAAGAAATGAAAAAAAAAATCAATTAAAACAAAAGAAAAAAATTACTTGAGTCAACATGGAAAAACGTACCAAAACTGCAATCTTGGTCATAAGAATAAGATAATCCTATGAAAAGCACATAAAATGTTATGAAAGCTTATTCCCAACCAGCCCAATATTAAAGAAAATTAATTTTTGAAAAAATCAATTTTATAAAAAAATCAAATTAATTATTTTAAATCAATAAAATTGCTTTCTATTATGCCAAACCAAGCAACAACCAAGCTCCACTTTTTTCCCCAATGTCACGATGCCTATAAAAGTAAATCATCATGTCCAACTCCATATAAATCACCAACCAAGCTCTAATGTTTTCACCAATGTCGCGATAACCCTTGGAATCTTAGATAAAACCAGTATACCTGAGTTCCCTAGTGACGATGAACTAAACAACTAGGTAACGACTCCCATGACCCCTCTGACACCGTGTGCCCACATGCGACAAGTGGTTTGACTTTTTCTTCTAATAACCAGTTTTTTAGTGTAATTATTATCCCTTTATCAACAATGTTCTGATTTAGGTATTATAGCATGAAGTGTGTCTATGATGTCAAATCATGTTTGTTCTCAACATCATAGTCATTAATTCTTTAAATAAGATTTGAAACTCTTTTCAAATCTCATTCTACCTTGCGCAAGGATTTACAATCAATACTATTTGAGAACAAATGTAATATTTCCCCAATTCACCTAGGACGATGAATCATCTTTTGATTACTTAAATACCTTCATATAGTTCATGTTATACCCGATATTTGCCATTTTGTTATCCTTAATTAGGCCAATGTTTAACATGATCAAAATATCACAATTTCTATATAAGATAACTTAGTAATCTCAAATCTAAGAATCACTTACTAGTGTGCTATCGCAGACAACCAAAAATAAAATCTAAACTTTTAAAAATATATGTAGTAGTGCGAGTAAGTATTGTTTCCATAGAGAATATCTAACTTAGTTTTATGTTAGTGAACCAAGATTAAAGTGGGGTTTGATAATAAAAAAAAAAAAAAACAATTTTAAGAAAAACAACCGAGAAACACTCAAATTAAATTGTGAAAATCAATCAAAAGAACAAAACTTGGTCTAATTCAACATCCACCATCAGAACTTTTACAACTGATCATTGATGCATATATATCAATTCAAACTTTGAATATTTACCATTAGAACTAATTTTGTATCTCTTTTTAGTTATTGTCAATTAGAAAACAAGCAATCTAATTAACCTTAACTACTGAACAACTCAAGACAAGCGCTAAAATTTAATATAGTAGCAACCTTACAAATTAGAGAGCTAAACAACAAAAGCACAAGTAATTGCATTTAATTTAATCAAAGATTCTTTCTAAGATTTACTAATTTCTAATGTAGCAAATCGTTAAAATCTTAATTGCTTCACAAATTAAAGAGATCAAACAATTACGGATTTGATATCTAACAGAGTAGTAAATTGCAATGGATAATAAACTAGGAGGCCTCCTAGTAATTAAATGGAACAATCATGAAAATAGGTACCAAAAAACATTCAATACTTATTGATTCTCATAATTTGATTGATTATGAGGCTTCCATTTCCTTTGACTAAGAAAAACTTTAGTTGCATAGTACCACCATGAAAGCTCCAAGAAGAAAAAGGAAGAGAGGAGAGGCAGAAAAAAGAGAGAGGCAAGAGATCTGATCAGATCTCTTTCTTTTCTTTTTGACATGGTTTTTTTTCTTTTTAAAAGCCTACAAAATCTCCTAAAAATACTCAATATTATTCTCCAATAATAACTATCAAATCTGAATATTTAATGAATTTATTAAATAAGAAAATATAGTCCTAATATAACAAGGAAAGTGATATCTTCAGCTAAAATTCATGTCACAAGTCTAGAAGCTTCCGAAAACATCGTAATAGATTTGTATGCCCAACAACGTTCCAGCACATTGGCAGTATAGGGTGCAGGGGCTTTATCCCCAAATTTAAACCTCAATGCAATCGGTGTCTCTACATTCAAAACATGACAGTTGTATAGCTGTTTCGTGGGGTTCCATAGCATTTTGAATTATCTAAAATAGAATTCGTTTGAGAAAAGTATACCCAAATTATTAAGTTGTGTTGAAACTGTCCATCATTGTCCAATTAGCTCGTGATGGAATAACATTCAAGAAACTATATCCAGTTCTTCTTATCCAAATGCTTCGCTGCCAATAGAATTTCTTACAAAGAGGAGCCATTTCCTCCCATCAACCGTTGCATGTATAGTAAGTACCTCATACTTGCAGGACTCGATCATTGATCATACGATATTAATGAAAACTTTTAGCAGTAGATTAATGAGTATTTCTTGCAGTCACTTAGAGCCACGATGCATGGTATTAATATGTTATGCTTCAAGGTTCAAACATTAACTGATTACCCACTATCATTGCTTCAGCCACTCTTGTATTTCAAAAATTTATTACCCACAAATATTCAAATTAATTTTAACAACAAATAATTAGAGCTGAGTTCACTAAATTCAATTTTTCTTCATAGCTAAAGTTCAAATCTTTAATTTATTCAGTGAAGATACTAAAAATTCAACGAAAACCCAAAAAATCCTACCTATGAAGCAAAAGAAGAAAATGAAGACAATCAAAGTTTAGTTTTGGAAAACCCATTTCTTATAGAGGTTAGAATTCTAGTATATCATTCATTAAAGGTGTTTGACACAACTTCTGCTTATGCATTTAGGTGCTTTTCAAAAGTGTTTTTGGCTTAAAAAAATATTAAATTAATACTTTTTAGTGCTTTTTATGGTTTTGATATGCTAATGTTTGAAAAAAAATATTATTTTTAAGCAATAAATTATTTTGAAAAGTATCCTACATAGCAATCTCAAACACTTCCAAAATTAGTTTCTAAAAATACAAGTTGAAATTATGGGTTAGAGTTGTAAAAAAGTTGCAAGAAAAATAATTGAAAAAAGAGTATTGAAAAAAAAAACAAAAACTCAAAACCTCAGTAGAGCAAGATGTCCCAAATCCCTAATGGAAAATATCATGTTTTGCACATCTCAAGTCAAACAAGACGATGACATCTAACTTGTACAGAGGGCATTATCAACAAAATTAACCCTACAGTAAAATACATCCATAAATATACAAACAATAGATTTCCCTTAGTATATACCAAAGGAATTACATAGGGTATTACAATGGGATTCAAAAAATAAAAATCATATGGTGACGTGGAATTTGCACCGACAAAATGATTTCTTTGATAAA
Organism: Populus tomentosa; assembly: GCA_018804465.1. Taxonomy (NCBI): domain Eukaryota; kingdom Viridiplantae; phylum Streptophyta; class Magnoliopsida; order Malpighiales; family Salicaceae; genus Populus; species Populus tomentosa. The sequence goes on from CM031975.1 coordinate 7,901,978, forward strand.
TTTATTGGTAATATTTAATTTATGACCTGAGAATCAACCCTCTTCTCCCCCTCGTGTTCTTATTCAAATTTTATTAAGGATTCTCCACTTTAAGTAAGAAAATTTATCCTTTTTTATTTGAACTGAATTTTAAAATGTTACTTTTTGTTGCATATTTTTGTAGTATATGTATTTTTGTGTTGCTTTATAGTTTATTCTCATAGAAATTTGTTTTATTTATTTATAATTTGTACATGTTGGGGTTTGTTTAGATTTTGTAAACTTTTATTTGTTTGTAAATTGATGAAATTTATGTCGAATTTATGGCTTAGGTGTTTTGTGATAAAATAAATAATGGCTTATTTAACATGTATATTTTATATTTTGTCAATTTTATTATCAAGTTGAAATTTTTAGTAAATGTGTAGAAATTTGAATATATGTACATAATTGATAATAAATTAAGAGTGTTATTAAAAGAGATGTTTGAGCTAAACCAGTATTTTTACAAATTTATTTAGTTAACGTAGTTAATTAATACATATTGTCATCAATATTTTATATAGGTTTGATATAAGTAATTGATGATCGTTGATGGATGTACTGAGATTCACCATAAGGGTTGCAAATGATGGATTATTGTAATAGGGTTCAAGGTTATATTAATTACGCACTATCTAATCCAAAAAATATTAGTGGAGGCGGTATTAGATGTCCATGTAATAGGTGTAAAAATAAAACATTTCTCAATCTAGACATGTAACGATGTATCTTCTACAAAAAGGGTTCATGAAGAAATACTTATGTTGGTATACAATTTATTTAGTTAACGTAGTTAATTAATACATATTGTCATCATTAATTTATTTAGGTTTGATATAAGTAATTGATGATCGTTGATGGATGTACCGAGATTCACCCCAAGGGTTGCAAATGATGGATTATTGTAATAGGGTTCAAGGTTATATTAATTACGTACTATCTAATCCGAGAATATTAGTGGAGGTGGTATTAGATGTCCATGCAATAGGTGTAAAAATAAAAAAATTTCTCGATCCAGACGTTGTAATGATGTATCTTCTACAAAAAGGGTTTATAAAGAAATACTTGTGTTGATACACACATGAAGAACCATATTTTCCTTATGATACCACAGTAAAAATGATAGTTGAGTCAATTTCTAGTTTTAGCAAAGAGCGTGGAGTTGTAGGTGATAGTGACAGAATCAACATATAAGATTGTGATGGAGATGAGGACAAGTAAATTAATAATAAAAAAAAGACAATTCTGATTAATTTACACAACATAAATGTGTAATGCCATAAACTATAATGTAATATTTATGGACAAAATTCACTTCAATGTAATGACAATGATGTTAATTTATTGTTGAAGTAATATTTATTTTATTATTGTGATGAGAACTGGTGTTATTGTATTCTGTGTGCGACTGTAAATTTAAGTATTTATGGGATGGATAAATAGAGAATACAAACACAATTTGGTATTAGACACTGTTTATTTACATCGATGAAAATACCGACAAACTATACATTACATACAAGCACACCGATGGAATGTGTCCATCGCTATATTCTAGTGACTATGAGAATTATTCCCCTTCTCCCTGGCAATTTTTATAGTGTTTATTACATACAGAAATATTAATGGAATGTGTCCGTCACTATATTTTAGTGACTATAGGAATTGTTCCCCTTCTCCTTGGCACTGTTCATGGTATTCATTACATATGGGTATATCGATGGAATATGTCGATCAGTATATTCCAGTGCTGACACAATCAAAGAGTTGATGTCTTATCTCAAGTGCAGTAGTGTCAAAGTAATAAATAACCCGGCAAGACCGGAGTCGAACCACAGGGAGGTTAACTATATAAATTATAAATAATAATAATAATAATAATAAGTTAAAGAGGACTTTGAGATTGTAAGATTAATGTGAGGTTTAAACAATGATAAAGACAAATATCAAGGTTATAGGATCCACTAATAGTATTAGAGATAAGTAAAGTATAAACTCTTTATAAATTATCAACATGATCATATTAATCATCTTATTTACGTAATATCATACTTATAAATTTTATCAAGTATTGATGATGCTAACTTACGCTGACAACAAATCAAGTTCCTCTCATAATAACGATGTCAGCCGAAGACTATGAAGGATCAAATATTTGATGTACCAAGTGTTATACAAAACAAATCTAGATTAACCATTTAACAAACAAGGTATTAACATGATCATATTAATCATACTTATAAATTTATGTAATATCATACTTATAAATTTTATCAAGTATTCATGATGCTAACTTACGCTGACAACAAATCAAGTTCCTCTCATAATAACGATGTCAGCTGAAGACTATGAAGGATCAAGTATTTGATGTACCAAGTGTTATACAAAACAAATCTAGATTAACCATTTAACAAGCAAGGTATTAAGAATTAATAAGATAAAAATAATAAGACATGTTAATAGCAAGTTGTTTAGGATATAAACATTGAAGTCCATATTGCGTTTATATTACACTTATTCTAACACCATTAGTGGAACCTTTTCACCTTAACGTGATAAACTTAGCTAAACATTATGAAGAAGAAAAACATAAATAAACAATATAAGAACATAAACATGATATAAGTTAACTAAGTATAGTAAAGGAAATAAAAAGCATAAACAAGAGATTAATGAAAGTAAAACTTAAGCATTCCAATAAATAAAGAGAGCAAGAACATGATCTCGATCTGAAAACTAAGATGCCTAAATGAATGGCAAATGCCTCCTTTTATAGGCTAAAATTCAGAACTATTCATTTGGTAATTGATTATTGATATAGTGGCAAACTATTGATTTAGTAGATTTGGTGGACAACAACACTCAAGAATTTTGGTTGGATGAAATGACATTGATACAATTAGAATTTGGCGAAGTGTTCTTCATGAAAGTTGTTGGAAATGGTCTCCTCTTTACACCCACGAAAATGCAGAGCATTTGGATCACTACAGCTCGAGATATGTCTAAAATACTGAGTAATGATTCTGGTGGACGTGGTGGACAGCCCTCAAGCTCTTCTCTGGATGAAATGTCATTGCTAACATCAAAATTGGAACAGGTCATCTGCATGAACATTTTTGGAAATTATCTTATCTTTCCACCCACCCAATTTGATATGCTAATGTTTGGAAAAAAAATTATTTTCACTACCAAAAACTCGCTAAATACCAACGGAATCCCCGACGGAATATTTCTGTCGGTATTTATCGATCGAAATTACCGACGGAATATTTCCGTCTGTAATTTCATCGGTAATTACCGATGGTTTTATTCCGTCGGTAATTACCGACTGAATTACGGACGGAAAGTCAGAATTACTGAAAAAAGGGCGGGTACCTGAGGCGGAGGTTTTCGCAGGTGATTTTCCCGACAGAATCACCGACGGATTCAAAACCTGGGACCCGTACGGGTGACGTGACCGGTTCACTGGCAAAAATACCGATGGACTCCCCGACGGATTTGAATGCCAGATCCGTACGGGTGACGTGACAGGTGCACGGTCAAAAAATACAGACAGAATTACCAAAGGATTTAAAGAAGCAGGTCCGTGCGGTGAGGTGTCGATTCCCCATTACAATTAGCGATGGATTCACCGACGTATTCACCGATGGAGTTATTCCGTCGGTGAGTCCGTCGGAAAAAGTGAATATATGGCTACCCTGCCGACACTCTCCTCCCCCATTTCTCCTTCTTCTTCCTAATCCTAAGTCTCCCTATTTGCAAATAACCAGCCCCCCCCCCCCGCCCCCAAACAAAAATCTTTCTCATCTCAACAGTTGTATTTCTTGAAGTTTTGTGGTCACAACATCCGTGTTCTGATTTACCGACGGATTTTATCAATTTTTGTAAGTAATTCTATCTGTTTAAATTTTAACATTTAAATGTCAATTTTATTGTTTTTTTAGTATATGTATTTTTATTAGTAGATGTACATGTTTTATTGTTATTTCTCAAACAAACTTGTAGTTTATGAATGTATAATTTTATACCTGTTATTGTTTGTTTTAGATTTTGTAAGATTGTATTTGTTTGTAAACTGTTAAAACTTTGTGGAATTACCGAATTACATGTTATGTTTTGAAATAATTAATAGCTTGCTTAATGGGTCCTTTTTAAGTTTTATCAATGGTATTGCAGAGTGGTAATTTTTGTTAATATATATATATATATATATATATATATTAATTTGTATGGACGTTGATAAATGATAATGAATATTTAATATTTATGAGAAGTTGTGATTGGTTTGTTGGATAATCTCGAGGTAAAGTAATATATTTACAAGTTTATTTACCTAACTTAGATAATTAATATATACATGATGTCATCATAATTTTATAGAGGTTTGATAGAAGTCATGGATGATCGTTCATGGATGGATCTAGATTCACCCCAAGGATTGCGGAGGATGGATTATTGTAACGGGGTTCAGGGTTTTATTAATTTCGCAACATCTATTCCCAGAAATTTTACTGGAGGCGGTATTAGGTGTCCATGCAGGAAGTGTCAAAATAAAAAGTATCTGCATCCAGATGTTGTAATGATGCATCTTCTACATAAAGGGTTTATGGAGGATTACCAGTGTTGGTATGCACATGGAGAGGTATTTGTTAGTAATAGGAGAATGAGAGAAACGGTGGTTGGGTCAACTTCTAATGCTAACAACGTGCATGAAGCGACAAATGACAACACTAATCCTTACAGAAACATGGTTATGGATGCAATGAAAATGAATCAAGGTAATGTCAGTCAATGTCCAATCGTAGAAGAAGAACCTAATGCAGAGGCAGCTAGGTTTTTTGATTTGTTGAAAGATTCTGACGAACCATTATGGGATGGTTGCACAAACCACAGTAAATTGTCAGCCGTGGCACAGGTGTTCACCATTAACTCAAATCACGGGCTGAGTGAGGCAGGGTATGACAAAATTTACCTAAAGGGAACAGGCTGAAAGAGAACTTCTATGCTGCGAAGTCCATAATGAAACCCCTCGGTTTAGGATACCAGAAAATTGACATGTGCCCTAACTTCTGCATGTTATACTACCTTGAAACTGCTGAGATGACCGAGTGAATGACATGCGGGCATTCTCGTTACAAACCCAGAACTGGTAGGGGAAAGACTCTAGTGGCGTATAAAAAACTTAGATATTTCTCGATCACACCTAGACTGTAGAGGTTATTCATGTCACGAAGGACTGCTGAGCACATGACATGGCACCAAACACATGATGCGGCTGATGGTGTGATGGTGCATCCTGACTTTTCAACTGAATCAAGGAATGTCCGTCTTGGGTTGTGTACAGACAGATTCAACCCATTTGGGTCATTTGCTGCTCCCTATTCTTGTTGGTCGGTCATACTCACAGTTTATAACTTGCCACCGGGAATGTGTATGAGGCCGGAGTTCATGTTTTTATCTCCTGTCATACCCGGTCCAAGCAGCCCGGGGCAGAATATAGATGTTTGTCTTCGACCGTTGATTGATGAGCTGGCGCAGTTGTGGTCCTCCGGAGCTCTGACTTATGATATATCGAGGAAACAAAATTTCCTTATGAGGGCGGCTTTGATGTGGACTATCAATGATTTTCCAGCTTATGGAATGCTTTCTGGTTGGAGCACACATGGGAAACTCGCATGTCCATACTGTATGGAAAACAACAAGGCATTCACGCTATCAAATGGAGGTAAAAAAAAAATTTTTACTGTCACCGTCGCTTCTTGCCACTTAATCACAGGTTCAGAAAGAACAGAAAAGATTTCTTTGTTGGCAGAGTTGAAAAAGATGTTGCATCCCCGCGTTTTTCTGGTGAAGAATTGCATCATGTTGTATCAGAGTACGGTGACATTGTGTTTGGCCTTCAATCAGGTAAGCAAAAGTTTCCTGGTTTTGGTTTGACCCATAATTGGGTAAAGCGAAGTATCTTTTGGGAGCTTCCTTATTGGAAGACCAATCTTATCCGCCATAACCTTGACGTCATGCACATCGAAAAGAATGTTTTTGACAATATTTTCAACACCGTAATTGATGTGAAGGGGAAGACAAAGGACAACATCAAGTCTAGATTAGATATAGCTTTATACTGTAACCGTAAAAATATGGAGTTGGTTTATGAGGAGTCACGGGTCGCAAAACCAAGGGCAAGCTTCGTGTTAGAGAAAAACGCACAACTGCTAGTCTACAAATGGCTTAAGAGTCTGTGTTTTCCAGATGAACATGCATCGAACATATCAAGGCTTGTTAACATAGAGGACTGCAGATTGTATGGAATGAAGAGTTATGACTGCCACGTGTTTATGCAAACACTCATCCCATTAGCTTTTCGTGATTTGTTGCCAAAAGGAATATGGGATGCACTGACGGAGATCAGTCATTTCTTCAGAGATATATGCTCTAGCAAGTTGAATGTTGAGCACATTGAGAGGCTTCAAACGAATATCATCGAGACACTATGCAAACTTGAGATGATATTCCCTTCTTCATTTTTTGACTTAATGGAGCATCTCCCTATACATCTACCATTCGAGGCAAAAGCTGGAGGACCGGTCCAGTATAGATGGACCGGTGAGATATTACAGTTGCAATGGAATTCATATCTAAAAGTTTTTTCTATGTTTTTCTTAATTGGAAATACTTGAATTGTAATTCAATGCAGGTACTTGTTTAATCTCAAGAAAAAGGTTAAGAACAAGGCGCATGTTGAGGCTTCGATATGTGAGGCCTATATTGTTGAAGAGATATCAACATTTATCTCGTACTATTTTGAACCTCATATGAGAACAAGAATCAATCGCGTTCCACGGCATGACGATGGCGGTGAAGTGCCTTCCAGTGGGAACTTGTCAATATTCTCCAAAATTGGACGACCCACTCCTAAAAATGTTGTACGAGGAAGATATTTGTCGGAAATAGAATTCAAACAAGCACACAACTATGTTCTATTTAACTGTGATGAGCTGAGACCATTATTCAGTAAGTTTATATATGTGTAATACTAATTAAACTTTGTCAGTAAAATATTGGTAATTATATATTGTGAAATCATACACTCATTATCACTTGCAGGCAACATCGACATCTTTAGCGATCTCACAGAGAGTTCGAAAATAATTACACCGAAATGCCACAATCACCGACGTCCATACCAACGACTTTAGCGACGTCTTCACCGACGGACACGAGTCCGTCGGCATCTCACAGAGAGTTCGAAAATAATTACACCGAAATGCCACAATCACCGACGTCCATACCGACAGAATTAGGCCCGTCGACATCTCATAGAGTTCAAAAATAATTACACCGAAATGCCACAATCACCGACGTCCATACCGACGGAATACAGTCCGTCGGCATCTCACAGAGAGTTTGAAAATAATTACACCGAAATGCCACAATCACCGACGTCCATACCGACAACTTTAGCGACGTCTTCACCGACGGACTCGAGTCCGTCAGCATCTCACAGAGAGTTCCAAAATAATTACACCGAAATGCCACAATCACCGACGTCCATACCGGCAGAATTAGGCCCGTCAGGATCTCACAGAGAGTTCAAAAATAATTACACCGAAATGCCACAATCACCGACGGAATACAGTCCGTCGGCATCTCACAGAGAGTTCGAAAATAATTACACCGAAATGCCACAATCACCAACGTCAATACCGACGAATTTATCGACGTCCATACCGATGGAATGTGTCCGTCGGTAAGTTGTCGGTGGCAAATGTTACCGACAAAAATACCGACGAAATCACCGACGGACCGCGAAAAATTTGTAGGGCAATTAAAAAATTTGGTGCGAAATTCAAAATTTACCGATGGATTGTTTAACTTTTACCGATGAATTTAAAAAATTAATAATATTTTTTAATATCCGTCGGTAAATCGTCATATAACTTCCAGCGCCCGCCGCTTCCCCTCATTTTTTCTTCTCCTCCGTTTTTCTTCTCCTCCGGACAAGCAAATTTTCAATTTTTTGCTCTCAATCCTTCAAGGCTTTCACCTTGAATCTCTTGCAAGATTTGAATAAAGGTATATGGTTTTTTCTATTTTATTTTATTTTATTTTATTTTAGTTGTAGTTGTTTTTATTTTTTGTTATTTTGTTGTTTTGGTGTATTTTGTTGTAATGTAGATAAAGTTTTGAATTGGACATATTATTAAGGTATGTATATTTCGTTCCTTTTATTGATGTAGGTTTTTTTTTTGAATTTTTTGAATTGTGTTGTTATAATTGGTATTAGTTAATTTATTGAATGTTTGTTGTTAAAGTTGAATCTAACTTAGAATTAGTAATTGACTATGTTAGAATAATTAGTAATTTTACTCTATTATTGCATGATTTGTATTTAATTATTTGCATTGATTTTAATTGTTAGTTTATATTTTTTTTTAATTTATTGAATATAATTTATTGTTGTATTGCCATATATAATTATTGATTAATTTGTTGAATTAATATTGTTAATGTTGAATTTACCTTAGAATAATTTTATTGTTGTATTGCCATAATGAATATTTAATAATTTGTTGAATTAATATTGTTAATGTTGAATTTATCTTAGATTTGGTAATTGAATATGTTGGAAGAATTATTAATTTTACTCTAACTTGATGATTTGTGTTTAATTGTTTCTATTTATTTTGAATTTATAGTTTTGTTGTATTGACATAACTATTGAATAATTTATTGAATTGTTAATGTTGAATTTACCTTAGGATTAGTAATTGAATATGTTGGAATAATTAGTATAGATTGGGTCAATTGGTTGTGGCTATTGTTAATATTTGCAGGTTTGTAGATTTGGGTAGTATCCAAGTATAGGGGAGGTGTTGCCGAATTTTTTTTAACATTTCAATTGAATTATATAAAATTGGTTAGATGCAAAGAATGAAAACCAGAGCTGCACGTACGCATATGGTCGCATCTAGTTCGTCTAATAGCGACGAAGACATTTCCTTAGGTGCCTCTCAAGAAGAGGCACCTACACCACTTGCGCCGTCAGTTGATGCTGTCTCTTCCAGCGATGTTTCACGTCGCAGAAGCGGCATGCCTTCGCAGCGGAATCGATGGACCCGCAAGTACAAGGCACAATGGAAGGACGATCTTTCAATGTAAGTTTGTTAAGGTTTTAATTTTTTAAAAAAAAAACAAATTTAAAACAAATTTATGAAGTCACTATTTACTTAATTTCAATTCTTTTCAGGTTCACAAACGTTGAGGCCGCCCGAGTAATATCATCGGCGTTTAAAGCGTCGATGGAAATTCCATTGTTTCAATGGAGTCAGATATCCAGGCATCCTGAATGGATGCCTCAAATCAATGCATGGTTTTCCAGATTTGAGGTTCGTGTTAATATTTAATTTTCAGCTTATTTATAATAAATTCTTAATATAATTGTAAATAAATTATTAAAATTTTTAAAAATTATTTTTTATACACAGAATCGATTCTCCTGAAACAACGAACATAACAGTGTTGTGAGGAGGGTGTGGGAAAATCACGCGACAACTAGGTAACATCGAAAACAATACAACTTTTTTTTACAAAAAATTTATGTTTCAAAATGTAATTTTTTATTGCGTTAAGTAGGTAGTGTGATTTTTGGTACGAAGCTCAAAAAAAGGCAAAAAAAATTGCGAGGGATAGGGGGTTCCAAGGCTGGAACGATATTGCGGTTTGGAGGGATTTCAAACTGATATACATCCCGGAGGATATATGGCCACACTATCTTGAGCATGTGACGTCTGAGCGGTTCACACGACGCTCACAGTCCGGTGCTGGCAACCGGAATCGGCCAATTCATGGCTCGGTGACAACGCACACCGGCGGCTTCGTTTCGTTTGCTGCACATGCGAAACGGATGGTAAGATTAATTTAAATGAAATATATCGTTCAATTAATTTGTTGTAAATAAATTTTTTTCATTATAGGCTACGTCTCTTGGACATGAGCCGAGCCCTATGGAGCTGTTTGTGGAGACGCACGTGCGGAGTCAAGACCGCCAAAAGGGGGTGCAACAGTTCGTTGATAGCCGCGCCCAACATTTTGTGGTATGTTTATTCATCCATTTTATTTTGTAAGTTATTATTATGTTTATTGAATTGAATATGATTATTACTTTTTTATTTTATTTTCAGGAGACCTATAATAATCGGTTGAGGGAGACATACGGGGACGATCCTTCAACCCATCCGGAATTTGACCCGGATTTGTGGATGGAGGCTGGATCGTCAGGTGAACCCGATAAGAATCGGGTTTACGGGCTCTCCAACACTAGGGCCGACAACTTGCAGATGACCCGTACTGCTTCAACTGTCGGGAGCTCCCAATCAGTATCGAGCTCCCAATCTAAGGAGTACATGGCCTTACAGCAAAGGTGCGACCAGATATCAGAGGCGTACACACAACTCAAAGAACAATACACAGCAGAATCTGCACAACAAAGAGCGGCCTATGAAGAGCTTTGTCAAATGGTCATAAACATGTCACAATGTGGAACATGTGCACCCAATCCAAGTTGGCCGCATAACAGTCAGCCTCCTCCTCCTCCTCCTGATCCTCCTCAACCTCCTTTATATTAATTTTTGATAAACATTATTTACATTTAAAATTTCATTTAATGTTTTTTTGAACAATTTCATTTTGTAATGAATATTATTTATCTTACATTTTTTGTTTTTGATGCTTAATATAAATTTTATTTGCATAATTGGTTTTTATTACCATTAATTTATATCATTTTATATTATGTATTCTAAATAATTATAAAAAAAACAAAAAAAAAACAATTACAAAGGGATTTACCGACGGAATAAATCCGTCGGCATTAGACAGTAGCCGCGACCATCACCGATAAATTTCCAGACAGATAAATCCGGTCGGTGTTTTCATGACTCACCAACAGATTTACCGACGGATTAATTCCGTCGGTATTATATATTACCGACGAATTCACAGACGGTATATTCTGTCGGTATGTCAACAATTCACCAACTACGTTACCGACGGACATTAACCGTCGGTATCATCGACGGAATAACAATCCGTCGGTGTTATTGAAGCGGGAATTTTTTTTTTTGGCGCGCAAATGCCGTCTGTAAAACAGTCGGTAAATGGTTTTTTCGTTTTGCCGACCGATATAGCGACGGAATAGGGAATCACCAACGAAAGGTAAGCCGACGGACGTATTCCGTCGGTAATTTAGTCGGTAAATATTTTACCGACGTACTATCAATCACAGACCGACGGAATATTTTCGTCGGGAAAACTGTGAATTCTTGTTGTGTTTGATGTATTTATAAGCAATGAGTTATTTTGAAAAGTACCCTACATCACAATCTCAAACACTTCCAAAATTAGTTTCTAAAAATACAAGTTGAAATTATAGGTTAAAGTTGTAAAAAAGTTGAAAGAAAAATAATTGAAAAAAGAGTATTGAAAAAAACAAAAACAAAAACTCAAAACCTCAGTAGAGAAAGATGCCCCAAATCCCTAATGGAAAATATCATGTTTTGCACATCTCAAGTCAAACAAGACGATGACATCTAACTTGTAAAGAGGGCATTATCAACAAAATTAACCCTACAGTAAAATACATCCATAAATATACCAATAATAAATTTCCCTTAGTATATACCAAAGAAATTACAAAGGGTATTATAATGGGATTCAAAAAAAAAAATCATACGGTGACGTGGAATTTGCATCGACAAAATAATTTCATCGATAAATTTATTGGTAATATTTAATTTATAACCTGACAATCTATCCTCCTCTCCCCCTCCCTCATTTCTCCTTCTTCCTTCTGTATTTTTCTCTATAACAAACGACCATCCTCTCCCCTATAATTTTAACACAATTCAACCCCCCACAGCAAATCCAACCACCACAATACTTAGTTCGTCAACATTCATGTTCTGATTCAAATTTTATTAAGGATTCTCCATTTTAAGTAAGAAAATTTACCCTTTTTTAGTTGAACTAAATTTTAAAATGTTGCTTTTTTTTTTGCATATTTTTATAATATATGTATTTTTTTTGTGTTGTTTTATAGTTTATTCTCATAGAAATTTGTTGTATTTATTTATGATTGGTACATGTTAGGGTTTGTTTTAGATTTTATAAAATTTTATTTGTTTGTAAATTGATGAAATTTATGTCGAAATTATGGCTTAGGTGTTTTGTGATAAAATAAATAATGGCTTATTTAACATGTCCATTTTATATTTTGTCAATTTTATTATCAAGTTGAAATTTTCAATAAATGTGTAGAAATTTGAATATATGTACATAATTGATAATGAATTAAGAGTATTATTAAAAGAGATGTTTGAGCTAAACCTGTACCTTTGCAAATTTATTTAGTTAACTGATTAGTACTTAAAAGTGCATATTTATCAAGGTTTTATATCATCATTTTGCACTTAAAGTATCAATAACTCAACTAAAGCATGTTTTATAATAACAAGTCTAATACTATAAAATGCCTTAATATATGATAAATTTTCATCTTAAATGCAGGCCTATCACATAAATCAAAGGATTGATTGATGAATTCAAGTATGGAAATCGAAAGGACAAAGAGAGGGCCAAACTTAGAAAAAAGATGTTGTTGTAGTCCAAATTGGAACATTGTTCGGTAATTGGGTCATATCTCGAGTTCTAGATGTCAAAATGATCTCTAATTTTTACACAGATTCAGTAAGACATAGGCCTACAACTTTCATGTGGACACCAAGATCTAAAAAGGTCGTTTGGAAGTCCAAATTATAGCAACAACGGAGAAGTCCGAATCTGTCCTACAACTCGAACATTGTTCAGTGTTTGGCCCATATCTGGAGTTTTAGAAGTCCAAATGACCTCAATTTTTTTTTCTGAAAAGCTGAGACAATTTCCTACAACTTTAATATTTTCAAGTGGTCCCAGTTCTGATGCTAGCAATTTTTTTTTATTCAGACAAAAAGATAAGGATTTTTACCAAGTCAAGAGTTGGCCACCCACTCAACAATTAGTCATTAAATCAATAATTCTGAATTTTGGCCTACAAAAGGAGGCATTTTCCATGCATTTAGGGGCTTGGTTGTTCAGATCAAGAACTTGCTCTTCCTCTCTCTCTTTATATTTTTTTTTTGTAATTTTTAAGTTTTGCTTTCATTAGTATCTTGTTTATACTTTTCATTTCCTTTCCTTTACTTAGTTAACTTGTATTTTCTTTATGTTCTTGTTTTGTTTATTTATGTTTCTCTTCTTCATTATGTTTAGCTAAGTTTATTATGTCAAGATGAAAAGGTTACATTAATGGTGTAAACTCAACATGGACCTTAATGTTTAATATTAACATGTCTTATCTTTTTATCTTACTAATTCTTAATACCTTGCTTGTTAAATGGTTAATCTAGATTTGTGTTGTATAACACTTGGTACAACAAATGCTTGGCACTCTTATAGCCCAACCGTATGGTATTACCTACACTTGTGCTATGAAAGGAACTTGATTTGTTGTTAACATAAGTTAGCATCATGAATTCCTGACAATATTTAAAAGTTTGGTGATACGTAAATAAGATAATTAATATGATCATGTTAACAATTTATAATGAGCTATTAATGACAAATCATCCGATTGGAACCTCCTTCGTGTGTGTTTTTCAAATTGAGTAATAAGAGTTTATACTATACTTGTTTGAAATACCATTAGTGGATCCTCTAACCTTGACATTTGTTTTTATCATTGTTTAATCTTTATAGTAATCTTCCATCTCAAAGTTCTCATTAATTTCTTCCTCTTCTCTTTTTTTTACTACTACTACTACTACTATTATTATTATTTATATTCTTGTTATATTTTATATACGTTAAGTATGCTCTGTGTTTGATCAAGGATCCTGACATTGTTGGTCTTGCCTTGTTCATTCGCATCAGAAATCTATTTATATTATATAATATATCTCTTTGATCTTTTCATAAACTCAGTATATAGGCTGGAAACCTGTGACCCGGTCTTTTAGATTATTCTCAAGTATAACAACGTCACGTGTCGCACCCGACATCGCGGCGGCCCTAAAAATAATAATTCTCTTGAATTAATTATGGAAAAAGAACAGATTCTGGCATCCGGTTCTTTTAGGGAAAAAAGTCTTGTTTGAGGAGTCGCCACCTAGTATTATGGTCACTAGGAACCCTAACTGGTCAACAGAGATTCTAAGACTCGGGATTGGTTACGTAAAAGGGAAGATATTATCACCCCTTAAACGTTCTGCCTAAGGCAGACTGCATTGCTGGTTTTGTCTTAAATTGCTAAATTTTTATTGGTTTATGCTGTGATAATTTGTTTAAATATTCCTGACTCTGGCGCCAGTGAATATTCGAGCTCGAATAATTCCAACTCTGGCGTTGATAAAAATTCGTAGCTACGAAAAAATTAGATTAATGTTTTTTATTCCCTATTCTAGCGCTAGTGAATAAATAAAAATAAATTTATTTTTTACGCATGCACATATTTTTTATTTTTTAGCTAAATAAAATAAAAATACAACGAATAAAAATAATATAAATTTAAACTGGTATTTTTATTCCTGACTCTGGCGTCAGTGAATAAACCAATAAATTTACATTATTTTTATTCATGCATACACATTTTTTTATTTTTTTATTTTTCTGCTTTTTATTTTTTTATTTTTTTGTATTTTTTTTGGGCTGGACCCAGCAGGCCTAGCCGGGTCACAGGCTTGACCCGGCTGGCCATGGTTTTTTTTTCACCAGCAGGCGTGCGTGAATTGCTATAAGAGCATGCAATTAAAATGCCAGAAGAAGGGAAAGCGCAACTTACCTGGTTCTGGCAAAACCGAAGGCAGCAGTGACACTGGTTCTGGTCACGGTTCGTCGTCCATTTTTCTGTGGTTCTTGGTCACTTCCTCGATTATTTTCAGTTCTTCCTCTGTTTCTGTTTCCGTCTACTCCTCTGGTTCTTGCTTTCTTTATTTCCTTCTTCGTCTGTGTGTTTGTCGTTTTTTCTTCCTCCTTGCCTGGGCTCTCTGTTTTTCTTGGTTAGCTCCCAGCCTTCTACGTCTCAGCCTCTGCTTCGTTCTTCTCCGTGTGTTTCTTGACGCCTTCGGTTTTGCGCCTCTTATCCCGGTTCTTTGAGATGAAGGGATGAAGACGATGGCGATGCTAGGGCTTCTTCTTTTTTTTGCTTGCTTTTCTTTGTTTTCTTGCTCTGTTATACTTGAATTCTGAGACTAAACCAAAGCTGGGTTTAGTCCTCCGTTCTCTTCCTTTAGTGTTCGTTTTCTTTCCCCGTGTCTGCTTCGTTTTATCTCTGTTTATTTTCTCTTCCCCCCTCTTGTTTCTGTTATTTTTTTCCCCTGCCGTGCATGGCTTAATTTCTTTCTTTTTCTCCGTTCTGCTTCCCCCCTTTTCTCCTCCCCATTTTTCTTTGTTGTGCTCCTCTTTATAAGCAACCGAGCAACCTTACACCTCCTAGCATGCATTAATGGCACATCGTGGGCAAAAAGCGTTGCCACGTTCTCTGCCGTTTCTGTTGAATCGGGATGGAGGAGATGAACAGTGGGGTGTTTAATGGCCATTTGCATTTTGGTCCTTGACGTTTTGGAATTTTCAGTCCAGTCCTTGGGTAAATTGTAATTGAACCACTGCATCTCAGCGCAATTTACACATTGGTCCTTGGGTTTTAATTTCTTTCAAATTTGACAAGAATCAGCCCTATACTTTGATAATTTTTCAATTAAGTACCTGATTTTATTAATTTAATTAAATCCAAGTCCAATTAAGCCTCAAAACCTATCAATTCTCCAATTAAACCCTTAATTGGATTAATTAAATTAATTCCAAGCTTAATTAAGTCTCAAAACCTATCAATTCTCCAATTAAACCCTTAATTGGATTAATTAAATTAATTCCAAGCTTAATTAAGTCTCAAAACTTATCAATTCTCCAATTAAACCCTTGATTGGATGAATTAAATTAATTCCAAGCTCAATTACGTCTAAAAATTTATCAATTCTCCAATTAAACCCTTAATTGGATTAATTAAATTAATTCGAAGCTTAATTAGATTAATTCCAATGTTTAATTAAACCCCAAAACTTTCATTCATATTGCCCTTAACCCAAAATTTAATTCATTCTTCATTTATTTCATTTTACTTCTTTTTTCATCATCATTATTATTTTTTCATCAATTTTTTTTTATCCTTTTCAATAAATAAAATAATAATAATAATAATAATAAAATGGTAAAAAATTGGGTTATGACACCACGTACTGAGTATTATTATTATTATTATTATTATTACTATTACTATTAATATTATTATTACTATTACTATTATTGTTATTATTGTTGTTGTTGTTGTTGTTGTTATATTGTTATTTATAATTTATACAATTAACCTCTCCGTGGTTCGACCCCGGTCTTGCCGGGTTATTTATTACTTCGACACTCCTGCACTTGGGAGAAGACATCAATCTTTTGTTTGTTCATTAACATAGTTAATTAATACATATTGTCATCAATATTTTATATAGGTTTGATATAAGTAATTTATGATCGTTGATGGATGTACCGAGATTCACCCCAAGGGTTGCCAATGATGGATTATTGTAATAGGGTTCAAGGTTATATTAATTACGCACTATCTAATCCGAGAAATATTAGTGGAGGCGGTATTAGATGTCCATGCAATAGGTGTAAAAATAAAAAAAAATCTCGATACAGACGTTGTAATGACGTATCTTCTACAAAAAGGGTTCATAAAGAAATACTTGTGTTGATATACACATGAAGAACCATATGTTCCTTATGATACCATAGTAAAAAGAATAGTTGAGTCAATTTCTAGTTTTATCAACGAGTGTGGAGTTGTAGGTAATAGTGACATTATCAACATAGAAGATTGTGTAGAGGTGAGGACGAATAAATTGATAAAAAAAAAAAAGGCAATTCTGATTAATTTGCACATCATAAATGTGTAATGTCATAAACTATAATGTAATATTTATGGACAAACTTCACTTCAATATAATGACAATGATGTTAATTTATTATTGAAGAAATATTTATTTTATTATTGTGATGAGAACTAGTGTTATTGTATTATGTGAGCAACTGTGAATTTAAGTATTTGTAGGATGGATAGATAAAGAATACAGATACAATTTGGTATTAGATACTGTTTATTTACATCGATGAAAATACCGACAGAATATACATTACATGCAAGCATACCGATGGAATGTGTCCATCGCTATATTCTAGTGACTATGAGAATTATTCCCTTTCTCCCTGACAGTTTTTATAGTGTTTATTACATACAGAAATATTAATGGAATGTGTTTGTTAGTATATTCTAGTGACTATGGGAATTGTTCCCCTTCTCCTTGGCACTGTTTAAGGTATTCATTACATATAGGTATATCGATGGAATATGTTGATCAGTATATTCCAGTGCTGACACGATCAAAGAGTTGATGTCTTATCCCAAGTATAGTAATGTCGAAGTAATAAATAACTCGGCAAGACCGGAGTCGAACTACAGGGAAGTTAACTATATAATAATAATAATAATAATAAGAAGAAGAAGAAGAAGAAGAAGAAGAAGTTAAATAGGACTTTGAGATTATAAGATTAATGTGAGGTTTACATAATGATAAAAACAAATGTTAAGGTTATAGGATCTACTAAGAGTATTAGAGATAAGTAAAGTATAAACTCTTTATAAATTATCAATCATATTAATCATCTTATTTACATAATATCACACTTATAAATTTTATCAAGTATTCATGATGCTAACTTATGTTGACAACAAATCAAGTTCCTCTCATAATAACAATGTCGGCTGAAGACTATGAAAGATCAAGTATTTAATGTACCAAGTGTTATACAAAACAAATCTAGATTAACCATTTAACAAGCAAGGTATTAAGAATTAATAAGATAAAAATAATAAAACATGTTAATAGCAAGTTGTTTAGGATATAAGAATTGAAGTCCATATTGAGTTTATATTATACTTATCCTAACACCATTAGTGGAACCTTTAACATGATAAACTTAGCTAAACATTATAAAGAAGAAAAACATAAATAAACAATATAAGAACATAAACATGATATAAGTTAACTAAGTATAGTAAAGGAAATGAAAAGCATAAACAAGAGATTAAAGAAAGCAAAACTTAAGCATTCCAAAAATATAAAGAAAGAGAGCAAGAACATGATCTTGATCTGAAACCAAGATGCCTAAATGAATGGCAAATGCCTCTTTTTATAGGCTAAAATTCAGAACTATTCATTTGGTAATTGATTATTGATGTAGTGGCAAACTATTGATTTAGTAGACTTGATGGACAGTAACACTGAAGCATTTTGGCTTGAAGAAATGACATTGATGCAATTAGAATTTGCCAAAGTGTTCTTCATGTTGTTGGAAATGGTCTCCTCTTTACACCCATGAAAGTGCAGAGCATTTGGATCACTACAGCTCGAGATATGTCTAAAATACTGAGTAGTGCTTCTAGTGGACATGGTGGACAACCCTCAAGCTCTTGTCTGGATGAAATGTCATTGCTAACATCAGAATTGGAGCAGGTCATCTTCATGAATGTTGTTGGAAATTGTCTTAACTTTCCACCCACCTAATTTGACGCCCTTTTGCCTTCTAGAACTCTAGCTATGGATAAAATTCTAAGCAGTGTTTGGACTGGATTGTAGGACAAGTTCTGACTTCTCTTTTGTGGCCAAACTTTGAATCTAAAAACGGCAGATTTGGGTCTTCCACTATTCATGAACATTGTAGGTGTATTTCTTAGCTTTCTAGTCATATAAACCAAACTAAAATCCAAGATCTACAGCTCTAGTTATGACCCAATGATTGAACAGTGTTCCAATTTAAATTGAACCGGCATCTCCTTTCTAAGCTTAGCCTTTTCTTTGTCCTTTCACTTTCAATAGTTAATCACATCAATCAATCCTTTAAATTGTAAGATATGTCTAAATTTAAAATAAGCATTTACCATAAACTAAAGCTATCATATATTATCAGACTTGTTATTATAAAAAATTTTCTAGTTAAGGAGTTATTGATACTTTAAGTATAAAATGATGATATAAAACCTTGATAAAAATGTACTTTTAAGTACTAATCAAGTGCTTATGAGAACTTTTCACTTCTCACTTCTCAATGCGCTACTAATTAATGTTCTTTTGACTATTTACTTTTTTCCCAATGAAATCATCAACAAAAGAAAAAATCATCGGTAATATTTGGAAGGGTTTCTAAAAATTTTTGTACAAGTTAAAAAATTTTCATTTGACTTTACAAACAGAATCACCTACAAAAATAATTGTGTTCTTAATAATTATTTAAAACACTAGAATCAGAATAGACAAGGCTTTATCCTCTTCTTTCGTCTTCTCTTTTCTTCTTTCATAGTTATGTTTCCCTCTCTTTCTCTTCTCTTCTCTATTTCCTTTTTAGTCGAAATCAAGCATTCTCTTTTCTTCTCATCCTCAGGCATGTTGTCTTCATTTTTCTTCTTATTTTTCTTTTTTTTAGGTTTATTACCAATCTCTTTTCTTTTTCTTTTATTTTACTTTTTTGTTTTTTTAATTCTCAACCAAAATTTAGCATGTCATTAAGGTAAGGATTTTTCATTCATTTTTAATCTTTTTTTTGTGTTTTTTTGCATGATTTTTGTTCAATTTTGTGCTCTTAATAATTTTATAAATTAATAATTATGTTGAATTTTAGTTATTGTTTTTCAATTTCAATTAAATGTGTAGGATTAATTTTAATTAATATTTTATATTTTTTCCATTAAGAATAATTTTTTTTATATTTAGGATTAAAAATAGTATCACTTAAAAATAATTGTGTTCGATTTTAGTTATTATTGTAATAATTTTTTCATTATTTTGTTGAATTTTTGTTGTTTTTTTTTCAATTTTCTTGTTGAATTTCAATTAATTGTGTAAGATTAATTTTAATTAATATTTTGAATTTTTTGTAAATTTAGAATAAGTTTTTTTTTGTAAATTTAGGATTAAAAATATTATCATGTAGAAAATTAAAATTTTCTTCGAAATTGAATAAAATCAACTGGTTTGTGGCATATATGTTGTATATATGCAAGTTTAAAAATTTTAGGTAGCCTTCTATATAAGAGAGGTGATGATGAATTTTTTTAAAAAGAAAATAGGAATTGTTTAGTCTTTTTTATCAATTAATTTGTGTAGATGCCTAGGGAAAGTTTATTGCACATCATAAGGACAAGATTGATGCTAGTTCTTCTAGCAGTGATGTTGGAGACTATAAGTCATTAAGTGCCGACCAAGAACAGACATCTGAGGCACAAGCATCGACTTACGATGTGGGCTCATCGAGTTCGATTTCGTAACTTTGAGGGAGCGTCCCTTCATAATGGGATCAATTTATACGCAAGTACGAGGCCTAATGAAAAGAAGACCTTTCAATGTAAGTTTGTTTTGCTTTCACCATGACATGTTTAATAATTTTTGAAAAAATAATATCATTTAACGAATGCAATTTTAGATTTATAAACATTGAGGCTCTGAAAACAATAACATCAACCTTTAAATCATCGATGGAAAATTTCATTGTTTCAATGGAGCCAGGTTTCCAAACATCCTAAATGGAAACCACAGGTTGATGCATGGTTTTCAAGGTTTAAGGTTAATATTAACTTAAATATTTTTTTATTATATTAATTTGATTAGTTTATTAAAATTATTGAAATTTTTCTTTTATAAATTTTTATTGCAAAGGGAAAATTTAAATGGGAGAGAGCTAATAATAATGTTGCGATGACGATTTGGGAGAATAATTTTGCAACCAAGTAAAATCAAAATCAGGATAAATTTTTTTATTCCAAATATTAAAATTTTATTTTTTATTTACTAAAATATAATTCATTTGTACCATATAGGCTGCGTGATTTTTGATATAAGGTACAAAAGAAAGCCAAAAAAATATGCGAAAGAAAAAGAGCTTCTAGACTGGAATGACATTGTGTTTGGAAGGATTTTAGACCACCATACATCTCAAAGATTGAATGGACAAAATACATTTAGCACATGATGTCTGCACATTTCATGTGATGGTTACAGTCCGGTACAAAGAACCGAAACTGGCATATTCAAGGTTCTGTTATCACACATACAAGCGACTCCATTCCATTCATTTCGCATACAAAATAGATGGTAAGTTGTTTTTCTTATTATTACATCCATTTTTTAATTTTTTTTTTTTATAAATATATTTATCTGAAAATATTTTTATTTTACGAGCTATGTTTCTTGGATGCAAGCCAAGCCCGGTGGGGTTTTTTGTTGAAATGCACGTATGAAGTGATGACCACCAAAACAAGTTCAACAGTTCGTGGATAGTTGAGTTCAACACTTTGTGGCATGTTGGTTTTCAACAATTTTTTTTTAAGTTAGTATTTCCTTGAATTTACTGACTTTTTTTTTTCTTTCCAAGATACATATAACAACCAGTTGAATGAGACATACGAGGATGATACTTCAACCCATCTGCATCTTGATCCAAATTTGTGATTGAAGGTAGGATCATCTAGTGGACCTGATACAAATCAGGTTTATGGACTCTCTAACACTATGACCTGAAACTTGCGGACGACCTGTAGTGTTTTGACCGTTGGCTGGACCGGTCCAAACTTGTTAAAAGAGCAGTTGGTGCAATAACCCGGTAAACCCGGAAGAGACCTGGTGTTTTTTTTTTTTTAAAATGTGGTTTTTCTCCTATACCCTTTTTTTTCATATTTTTTTTAGTTAGTTGTTAACACTTTTTAAAGTTCACTATATAAATATTAGGAAAATATTTTATTTTTACAATGTGGGATTAGAAACCTTTTAGTATATATACTCTATGTTTCCAAGAAAATAGTTATTTTTTCAATGTGGGATCTGAAACCCTTTAGTATATATATTCTATGTTCCCAAGAAAAACATTATTTTTTCAATGGATTGTTTTTTCAATAGTTATTCTGTTAAACTTCATTATTTACAACATGTATAACTTATATTCACATGGATTGTTTTTTAATTTTTTTTCATATGAGATATTAAGACTTTAAATATATTTTTTAATTTTTACAGGTTAATCCAATTAACCCGAGTTGACCCATGAAACTCGGGACCCAATCCCTTGGCCGGGTCAACCCCCGGGCCAGGTTTGCTAACTATGGTATGGATGCCATGGGAAAAAAAAACATTAAGGTTAGTTATTGTAACTAAGGACTTCCATAAAAAGCATGCATGTAGACGCTCCAAGTGTGTGTTTGATATTGTGATGTAAGATATTTTTCTTAAGTATATTTTTGCTTGAAAATATATTAATATTTTTTTTAGATTTTTTTTTATATCGGTATATTAATATTATTAAATAATATTAAAAATATTAATTTAATATATTTTCAAAACAAATATATTTTGAAAAAAACATTCAAAATTAAAAGCTGCCGCCCTCTCAAACAAATTCTAAACGTTTAGGGATTGTTCAAATTTGTTATTATCGCCTAAAACTAAAATTGCAATGAACTACAATGACACTTGATTAAAAACAAAATAGGCTAAAAGATAAAATATATATATATATATATATATATATATTAAAAAAAAAAAAAAAACTTAAACTCTATCTATTGATTTTCCTCTTAAAAAAATCTAAGATATTTTGTTTCATATGTAGTTTGTTCTAGGTTCTATAAAAGGCATGTTAATACAAGAAGCTATTTTAGCTCTAGTGAATACAAGAAGAAGATCCCAGAATCTCGTGCTCCAGATAAAGATCAAGTTACTCGATGCTTGATGGTGTGATCGCAGCCGTTGTACAACCACCAAGTCCTTCAATGAAAAGATTTTTTTTCTTTGTGTGTGTGTGAATGTGATCAGAAATCGTGAGCATAATACGTGGGAGAGTACGTATAAAACAAAAGCCAGCCATTTAGTTGGTGGTTAGTAAATTTAATATTAAAAAAATAAAATTAAAAAAAATTATTAAAAAAATTAAAAAAAACAAAAAAAACCAAGTAAAGAAATACTGCAACAATCTATGGAGTTTCATAAGAAAATTTAATTCTCAACCAACTCAATATTAAAAATAATAAAATTAATAAAGATAATTTTAAAAAAATCATAAAAAAAAAATCATGTGGAGAAATACTATAGTAATTCACAGTGTTTTTAAGAAAAAAAACTACGAAACTAAATTTTCAACTACCTCAATATGAAAAAAAAAAAAAAACAATTCTAGAAAAAAAATCATAAAAAAAAAAAAAAACTATATGGAGAAATACGGTAGCAACCCACAGTGTATAAAAGTTTTATATAAATTAAGTCAGTTTATGCACAATCAACAAAAAAAAAATTGAATAACATTATTCATTGATTAAATAGAAACTTCCAGTGCAGCACAAACAATTAAGCTAATGAAAACTATGATTTTTGTGATATATTAAACCTCATTTAGTAGTTGACATAGAAAATTCATGACTTAAAACCTAACCTGAATTAAGTTTTAATTTAAACAAAAATTACATTAAGTCAATAAAATTTTTAATATTTAAATGATTTGGTCAAATTATGTCAAGTCATCTTTAAATGTAATATGTAATGATATTATTGTTATAAAATGATTAATCTAAATTGATCTGATAACATTAATCTAAAAATCTTAATACTTTTTCAAGTCACATAATAGATAAAGTTTTACAATTTATTTGAAATTATAATAACGGTTGTGATTTAAAATGTTTTTTATTTAAAAATTTATTAAAATAATATTTTTTTATTTTAAAAAAATTATTTTTAAAATTAGCATATTAAAATAATTTAAATATATATATATATATATTTAACAAAAAAAATTTAAAATTTAAACAAACACGGTTTCTATTACATTTTCAAATGGTGCCTTGGAAGTATAGGATTGCCGAGAGGCTAGAAGAATTCACGATGCAATTATGAAGTATATACTGTTGTCAATAAGTCAACAGAAACTTCTCTTAATCCCCCACCTAGAAAAAACAGCCCTCGCTGTTCGCTTCTTGAATCTTATTAATTTCATTGAGAGAAATACGAGGCCAAATGAACACTTACACCTACGCGTGTAAATGTACGGTATGTTTAGAATTGCAATAATAATTATAATTTAAAGTATTTTTATTTAAAAATATATTAAAATAATATTTTTATATTTTTAAAAAATTATTTTTGATAACAGCATATCAAAATAATATATAAATATATATATATAAAAATTTTAATATTTTTTTTTAAATTTTAAAAAATATAATTTATATTGCATTTACAAACATACAATAGGGTGCATGCATGTCTCCATTTGTTGATGGACTTCGTGGTAAATAAAGTGAAGATAACTTATTTCTCATCTCCAATGGAGCACAAAAATCAATGGCTAATTTGAAGTTCAAGTTTTGTAATGAATTACAATTATCTTCGAGATCTTTGAGAATCACTAGCCAGGAAGTAGACACTCTAAATATCAACACAATAAAATTATTTTTAATAATTAAATTAATTATTTAATGTTGTATTATAAAATTATTGATGAAATACTCACAAGTTTAAATATTATTATTCTCATTTTATTTAATAAAAAATTAAGGGTTTGCATTTAACGATGTCCATTAAATAATTATATCCATTATATTTTAGGGCTTGGTTTTTTTGACAAAATACCATATAATATAATTTACGCAAATGATCGTATAATTCAACCAAAAAAATCCTCAATTACAAACTTATTCTCAAACTAATCTGCATTATGGTAGTAGTTGTTAGTTACAAATTAAGTTGGTAGTTGGGTGTTTCTAGTGGTTAGTAACATCTAATGAGGCAGGCAATACCTGTTCGCCATGCAATCATATCAATGACGAAAGGGAGCATCCATGATCCATAATTAATTTTTATTGAAATATGTATGTTTTCACATACTAGAAAATAATATAAATACTATTAAAAAATTATTTTAATTTTTTAGTTTAAATTATTAGATAAGATCTTAAAATATAATTTATATTATTCTCTAATATATCCTTTCAAATAAAAACTCTTTGGATTTAAAACTTGCATAAACTCACATTATCTTGTATTTAATTTTTATTAAATAAATAGAAATTGTGAGATTCGAATCAGTGATCACTTAGTCATCAAGGCTCTAATATTATATTAAAAAATCATCTTAATTCAATAACTTAAATTATTAAATAAAATTTAAAAATATAATTTATATTATTACAGTAGCTGCTCTATTTCAGCATCATTAATTAACAAACCTACACGGATTTGGCAGCACAAGTTGATTTGCCAGAGATTGCAATGATATTATACGTGAAATTAAACCAATAAATTAAGTAAATTTTGATAAACATGTCTTACCATTACCTGTCCATGTTTTTTTACCTCCCAAAAAAGAAAAAGAAAAAAGATGTGATTTGGAGATAGACTTCATTTTGCAAAGAGATTAACCGGCGGAGTTAGAAAAAAAAAATTTCTCAGCTATTAAATAAATATATAAATTTTTTTAAGATTAATTTTTAAATCATATACATAAATTTTTAAAATTAACAATAAAATTTTAATTCAAATACATTACCTAAAATATTAAAAAATAAATTTAAAAATACATAAAAATAAAAATATTAACCATATTTTTTAAAATATATTTTGAGATCCTTATAAAATTTCAGCTCAATTTAATAATCAGGTTAAAAATTATACTTAATAACGTAAAATTAATCAAATTATAATTTTTCAACAAATTTATAAAATTTTTTAAAAATTTTAAAATTTTAATCTAAGCTAGAGGCTTCATGTAAATTTTTTAAAAAAACTTAATAACTCAATCAAAAATTATAAAAAAAATTTATATATAATAAAAAATTATTAATAAAATCTTTATGTCAGCTATAAACCATCCAAGCCTTTAAAGTACCTCCGCCATTGTCGGTAACCCTCTTCCAATAAAAAGAAATTTAGTCAGCTAAGCATTCAATATTCTCAAGTATTGCATCAGCATCTATCACTTCCTGATGCATTTATTTTCCTGAAATTGATGCTTTATCGTGGAGTAACTCGTTTCTCTGTCCTCTGAACTTTCCCTGAAGCAACCAAGCTCACTTTACTAACACACAATTCCATCTCTTCGCCATAATGAATTCCTTGGTTTTTTCGTTATCTCCTTTTCTTTCAGTTTCTGTTATTGTATTCTTGCTATTCATTCGAATTCCTTTATCACTAAGCAACAACGACCTGTTCAGTGACTGTAGTAATCAGTTTGTGTGTGGCAATATTACCGCAGACTTTCCCTTTTGGGGAAGTGCCAGACCTTCTTCCTGTGGCATTCCTGAATTGGAACTCAAGTGTGAGAATAATATCACCAAGATGAATATTAACGAGGTTAGATACCGCGTTTTGGACATCAAACAAGACACTGAAATTCTCAGGATTGCAAGAGAGGACAGCTTCGTTGGATTGTGTCCGCCTCAATTTGTGAACAGCACGTTCGATCCGATGATGTTTGAGTCTGTTACTGGTTACATGAATTTTACTTTTGTTTATGGTTGTCTGCCTTTTGCTTTAGATGGCCCTGCACTATTCACTTGCATAATAAATGGGGTTAATTATCAAAGTGGTTTTGTGCTACCAAAAGCTAATGGTCCTGGGGCTTGTTACAGCAGTGTCTTTTTTCCAGCTCCTGTAATAGCTTTGCCATCAATTCTGGATTTGCCAGTTTTCAAACGATACTTGAAAGAAGGTTTTGAGGTAAGATGGAAGGTTGATAGCACACCATGTAGAGAGTGCTTAAGGTCTGCAGGAGTTTGTGGTTATGACAGTACTTCTAATGAAACAACTTGTTACTGGCCAAATCAATCTAGAGGATCAAATACATATGCTCCAACCAGTTCAACACCCGCTGCTGCTCCTGTTTCAGGTATGTACCTTAGCTATGGCTCGGATCAGTATATGAACTCAAGCCAATGCTAGATGCTTCAAGTCTGAGTTCCTTTCCTGTTTTATTCAGTTAAATTTTGTCTTAATTATACTCGGACAGAAGCAAACACTGATATGACCATCTTTTTCTTAGAACAACTTGTCTAGTGGACTAGCTAGGAGGCTCAAACTTCAGAACTAGACCATGGTAATAAGGGATATAGCTTTCCAGTTACATAATGGTCATACCACAAGAAAATCGAGGCCAGTGGTGTCACTATGATACCAAGTAGTCATAGGAAGTTTTGATAGCAGGTTCTGCAGAAGATTAGGATGACAACGAAAATTGTATGATTTTTGTTTAATACTTGGTCATAGATAAGAATTTTACTAAATCTTAACAAGGAAAAGCTAAAGACATCCAAGATAAACTCATCATATCAGTGACGCTCTCGCCAGTGTTCGCATAACAAAGATGAACTTGACTGCTTTTAGGATTTCTTGCTCTTGTGTAGACTCTGTTCATGTGGTTACATATGAACCATGGAAACAAATTAAGGGCAACTGCACCTTTCCTCTTTCGCTGTTGTGTCAATTCAGTTCATCATATTCCGTTTCTGTATGCTGAGCTTTTAGATGTAGCAGAACAAACGTGATTATTAATTACAGGAAATTTACAAGCGGATCCAAAAATTGAGTTCATACCATAGACTCGATGGTCTTGCCGATAATGTCGTTTTTGGTTGTTAAATGTTTAGTGGTCTTTTTCCTTGTACAATGTAGTCTAATAACTCAAATTTAAAATCCAAACCCAAATTCTCACCTCTTGTTTCCGTTTGATCTTGCCTTTGATGGCACATATGACAGTTATTCTGGAACATTGACAGCTTTTACTCTAGGAACTTGGAACCTAGAATATCATAACATCACAGTATCTTTATTTTTATCTGCATACATTACTTTTATTCCTTGGTTTGTCTGCTATACTTTTTATTATGCGCATACCTGTCAGGACAGAGAATATCATATTCATAACATCCCAAGATCTTTGTTTTTATCTGCATACCTTACTTTAATTCCCTGTTTTGTCTGCTATACTGTTTGTTATGCTCATACTTGTCAGGACAGATCGCTCAGTCTCCCGGAAATTAGTTGGAGGAAAATTTATCTTTTTATTTATTGGTTTAATCAACTTTGTAAACCAGAATGAATAAGAAAGTGTGTTTCTGTAACGGCCCGGCCCAACTTGCCATATATTGTCCGCTTTGGGCCTTACTGCCCTCACGGTTTTGCTCCTGGTGACGCGAGCCCACTTCTGAGCCTGACGTCCCAAAACGTGTATAACAAGTTGGTAACCAGCACCACTTATAAGGCCAGCAACACAACCCTCACCCGTCGATGTGGGATCTTACAGTTTCGGTTTGAGTTTGCCGCAGGCCGTAGCACAGCAAGTACAAAGGGTATATCAGACCTGAAACTTGGAAAATTCTACAAGGCCACAGAATTTTCGATCAGGATACCAATTACACATTAAAAATTATTTTATCTTGCTAAGAAAATGACCTGCCTGTTTGGTTGGCTACCTAAATTTCAATTGATGCCACTCTTATCGCTCTAATGGAAGCTTCTCGTTGAAAATTTTCATTCCCCTTTGGTCAAATACTCACCACCAATTCTATTATAATAGTTGAGTGAGATAACTTCCATCTGTTTTGTTTTTCCCCTTAACTCAATACTTGATGAACAGTCTTTCCTTTCAATCCTCTCTATGTGAAAATACGACCACATCTCCTTCTGGCCATGTCTTGGTTTATCCTGTTCATAACCATAATCTTTGTATGTGGTTTCACACTTGTGTTTTCTGCTGATGATGAGCGGTATCTAATCTGCAGAAACTTGTTTGATTGCGGAAATATTAAGGGTATTGGTTATCCTTTCTCGGGATCCAACAGGCCTGATTACTGTGGCTATCCAGGGTTCGAGCTCAATTGCAGGAACCAAGTTCCGGAGATCACAATCACTCAATCGACATACAAAGTCCTTGCCATCAATAATCACTCACGGACTCTTAACGTTGCTAGAACAGATTACAGAGAAAATCTCTGTCCTACTCTCCTACTCAACACAACTTTGAATCCCCGTCTTTTGAGTTACACAACGGATGATCATAACATAACAATCTACTATGGTTGCCCCGCTCAAGGTCCGCCAACTTCCTATCTCTTAACTCAGTTTCCATGCAGCATAAACGCCACTGAGATGACGGGCTACTTTACAGCAACAGACGACTTCACTTTCCTTGGTAACCTTGCTTCTAACTTAACCCGTTACCTGGAATCCTGCGACAACAGCGTTAGAGTTCAAGTACGTCAATCAGCTCTTGAGCCAATTATAGGAAATGCAACTGTAGCAAAGTTTCTTGGAGCTCTTAATCAAGGTTTTGGGCTGGTGTGGAATGCAAATGATACCTTATGTGAGACATGCAATTCTTCTGGTGGTCAGTGTGGGTACGACCAGACAACTAAAGCATTCGCTTGCTATTGTGCCGATCAACCTCGAGATTTTAATTGGCTACCATCACCACCTGGTCAGTCAACAAGAACATCCTCTTTCCAGTTTCTTTCCTTGATGGCATAATAGGATAAATAGAGGTAGCTCAAAAGTAGGAGGATATTTGGTAATAGAAACAGGCGAGAAACATTCCTTTGAGTAGAGGTAGAAGCCTAGCCAACTATTAGGAATTACTCGTCATCCCCACTAGTCCAGGTTTTTCGTTTAGTAAACTTCAACTAGTCCAGGTTCCTCCTTCAACTAGTCCAGGTTTCTTGTTTTCTGAACTGCAACTAGCCATCCTACTCTTCTAAGCAGTCAAGGAATAAATTCATCTTTGCAGATATTTGCAAGTTCTACCGCAGTTTTCAAGTCTGGTCAGGTTTTAGCTTGCCATATTTTCGTCTTTGGTACTTTATGAGTTTGATAGCTTTCAAGTAAATGCTCCAATGATTTCAAGAATTCGATGCTTGAATCACTTTCAAAGGCTCAAAATTAGGATTGTTTTCTTCAGTCTTGTGTTCACTCTGGCCCTGTAGAGCTCCATCGGATGATGGTTTGAGTACACAAAAGAATTCTACACCTTGTTCATGGAATTTTAATTAAATCTCAGTTAATCTCTGAGAGTGTTTGTCCATGCCTATTTCCTTAGTAGTTGAGTTTATTGCTTGGAAAAACTGAACAGTTCAATTACTCATGGTTTGTTTCCTCTGTTTTCTCTGTTTTTTCCATGTCTTTTTCGCCACTTTCTAAATCACTCTTATTAAACCTAGCATTGTTCATGGGTTGATCCGGGACCTAGCTGACCCGGATTTAGGGTAACTATGTGACTCTGTAATTTTCCCGGATAGAGTTTAATAACTATGTTATCAATTGCGAACCTGCTTCCTTTTAATGTTGTCTATAATCTGAATGAATTCCTGAATTATTTTTGTATTCAACAAATAAAAACTAAGATAGCCAGTATCATATATTAGAAGTTAGTCCAATTTATCGTGCTTATTAACCAAGCGCCTACAGCATACTGAAAATTTGTTTCAATGTGATCATTAATGTTTCAACTGACGTTTCTCGCTTTCATTTTTCACGCAGAGGAGACCTCTAACCCAGATTCACTTAAAATAGGTATAGTTCTGCTACACACACATTAAAAAAAGAAAAACAAAAAGCTGAGCAGTTTTTTTTCCTACTTCCAGGACTTAGCGTAGCAGGTACTGTTGTCGTTGTCTTTTTGGGATGTTGGGTCATGACCATTATACAACGGAAGAGAAGAAAAGCTGCCCTCCTGAAAAGCAAAGACCTTCCTATAGCAGCTACTCCTTCAAGCAAAGGCCTTGCTACTTCAACTAATCTCTCTCAAACCACCCCTTCTCTTACCCCCTCAAAGTCTGAGATTGATAAGGGCAGTACCTACTTTGGGGTGCGGGTGTTCAGCTACAATGAACTTGAGGAAGCCACTAGTTGTTTTGATTCTTCAAAAGAACTTGGAGATGGAGGGTTTGGCACTGTTTACTATGGTTAGAAGATGAAATTATTTTATTTTGCAGTATAGTAACTTTCATATATTAACTTCTTTGTTGACTCCTGTCTAAAGTTTTAACGTAATTGCTTGAATGATCAGGAGTACTCAGGGATGGGCGTGTGGTAGCTGTCAAGCGCCTCTATGAGAGCAACATGAGACGTGCTGAGCAGTTTATGAACGAAATTGAGATCCTAGCTCATTTGCGGCACAAGAACCTGGTGGAACTCTATGGATGCACCTCAAGGCATAGCCGAGAGCTTCTACTTGTTTATGAATACATGCCTAATGGAACTGTCGCTGATCATCTTCATGGAAGACAGTCGAACTCTGGTTTGCTCACTTGGCCTGTTCGGTTGAGCATTGCTATAGAGACAGCCAGTGCACTTGCATACCTCCACGCTTCAGATGTCATACATCGTGATGTCAAAACCAATAACATTCTCCTAGACAACGACTTCCATGTGAAAGTGGCTGATTTTGGCTTGTCGAGATTGTTCCCAACTGATGTTACTCATGTATCGACTGCTCCACAAGGAACGCCTGGATATGTTGATCCGGAGTATTATCAATGCTACCAGCTGACGAACAAGAGCGACGTTTACAGCTTTGGAGTGGTCTTGATTGAGCTGATATCAGCTTTAGAAGCAGTGGACACCAATAGGCATCGGCATGATATTAATTTGTCCATCATGGCAGTGAAGAAAATCCAAAACCATGCTTTAAATGAGTTGGTTGATCCATTTCTTGGATTTGACAAGGATTTCGGGGTGAGGAGGATGGTAACATCAGTTGCAGAATTAGCTTTCCGGTGTTTGCAACATGAGAGGGAAATGAGGCCTACTATGGAGGAAGTGTTGGAGATCCTGAGGAGAATTGAGAAAGAAAATTACGGAGCAGAAAAGGCAGATGTATTGGATATTCGTGAGGATGATGTTGGTCTAATGAAGCATCCTCCTCCTCCTCCTCCTCCTCCACTCCAACTTTCACCAGATTCTACGAGTGATCAATTTTGAGCAAGCAGTTCTTCAACTACAACACCGCATTCCTCTAGTTGTAGAGATATCCTTATCCTTTGTGCTTAAAATATGTGAGTAGAAATTTCAAGTGTTGTACAATCAATGAGATTGAGTTTTACTATCTTCTCTTGGTTGGTATTGTTATGATGAAATAATCGCATGATTGATATGCTTTTGGACTGACATAGAACTATATATTATGCGGGACTTCGTGATTTTCTTTCAGAAGGTTAACAGAACTACATTTGTACGTACAAAATCCTCTAAAGGTAAATAAAGCAAATGTTGAAGAAGAAAAGGAATAAATCCATCAAGAGAATCAGAACACCATGATGGAGCAAAATTTCTTCAGGTTGATTAATGTTCCGTACTTAATTGTGTGCATTATTATTTGATGCATCATGGGATTAGGGATGAGAGCTCTCTAAAACTTGTATTATTCCAATGCAATGAAACTTTTCCTCTTCGCCTGTAGATGTAAGCATAGCAGAGTCACGTAAAACACTATGTAGTAGATGTGTGATTCTTTTTCTTTAAGCTTGTTATGATTATTCTCTTTATCTAATTGTGGGATCCTT
Organism: Populus tomentosa; assembly: GCA_018804465.1. NCBI lineage: Eukaryota > Viridiplantae > Streptophyta > Magnoliopsida > Malpighiales > Salicaceae > Populus > Populus tomentosa. Next base: position 7,934,724 of record CM031975.1, read on the forward strand.
AACACTCACACCTGCATGCAGTGCTGAAATTTTTTTTTTCATGTTTCTGATCTTATGTTCTTAATGATAATGCCATTTATGGCTTCAAACACAGCTTCGAGACAAGAGAATAGGTTCAAGCAGATGGGTGCAGCGTTCTTACATTGAAAGGCTGAAGATGAAGCCACTAATTGTTGATATATCACTTTCCTGTTAATAAAACGATTTGCTTTGACAGGAAACTTGGGCATATCATATGATTCTTTCATATGATATGCCTGGAAAGTGTCGTATTTATATTTATTATTGCTTGTTTCAAGCCATTGTCATTGATTTCCTGAAATTATCTACATTCCTTAATTCAAGAACAACGCCTCGTATAGCATGGATATGATTCTTTGTGTTATCTCCTGACCCCTCGTGGTGTTCTAGACGGCATCCACTCCTGTATTGTGGAATGCAATCTTGTTGCCAATATCTTTACAAACCAATCTACTCATGCAACATATAAAGCTAGGGTTTCTTAATTCCAAAATTTTATAGCCCTAAATTATAGAGAAAAAAACTAGAATCTGTAAAGTTATAATCCTTAAGCTCAAGTGTAGAGAAAATTGCAGATAAACCTCTTATTTATTTTAAAAACACTTTGTTTCATAAATTATCTTATGAAAAAATAGATTATAAAAATATTGTTTACATATAAGAATAATGTCTTAAATAGTAAAATCTTAATTAAATTAAAAGCAGAAATAATTTCATAAACAATAAGAAAAATAAAAAAAAATCTAAAACAGTAAATATTTATTTTTTTAAGCCATATTTAAGCCTAAGATCCTAAACAATTGGCATGTTAATAGTTATTATTCCTTTATAATTAGATTTTTAATTAGAATCTTTAATAAAATTTCAGCCTACTCCAACTATAAAATAAAAAATATATACTTGTTTTTATTAAATTATGCGTCGAAGTAGAACTCTTTAAGAACACTTCAAAACCTAAAAAAAATTAAAAATAAGAAAATAATACAATAAAAATTAATTGTGATAATAACAAAAAAGATAATGCTCCTTGTCTAAAACATTGTAATTAAGGATTCAATGTAAAACCACCACCCAAGGTCTCAGGTTCAGCAATTGATGAACCTAGCAAATGTTTAAACAAGTTTTAAGGGAAAAAAGAAGATTTATCAAGGAAGAAAAAAAAAAGGCAAGAGAAATTTTTAATAATGAACCGAACAAATGTTTGAAGAAGTTTCAAGGGGCAAAGAAGATTTATCACGAAAAAATATCAAGAGCATTATTTATCTAAAAATACCTTTAATATTGCCTATGTATGATAATAACATTACCATTACAAGATATACTAAAACGCCTAGAAAAACACCATAGCCGAATCCATATTAGCCAAGGTTTTTCCTTTCTTTTTTGCCTTTGAACTTTTTATTATTATTATTATATTTTTCTATACCCAAATTTATGACCAATTTATAAACGTTTGTTAAGGAAAGAAAAATTTAACAATTATAGATCAAAGTGTAAAATAAAGAGAAATCTCAAGACCAATCTCAAATTTTCTAGAAAAAGTTATACTTAGTCCCCCACTTTCTTTTTCTTACTCTATAGTCCCTTTAATTTTTACAATTTTAATTTTGATTCAAAAATTTATTTTCTTAATATTTCAATCTTTGAGTTTGAGACACAAGAGAAGAAAACTTCTTGAAATGGTGAAGAAAAGAGTAAATTGGTGAATGATCACCTTTCAACAATGAAATTTGCTATTATAAGTGTCAATATGTTTTATTTAACAAGATGAGTTTGATGGTGGTGGTTTTTTTATATATACATGAAAAAATGGATTAGGTTCCATTTAGATTATTATTTTAATTTGATTGATTTTTTTCTACCTTTTTTATCCATTTCCATCACTTCAAGTATCAAAATGTACTTGAATATTGTATTCCTTATCTATTTCAAATTCAAGAGTACAATGATTATTTGATAAATCCACATCAAAATTTTGACATCACTTGAAGATTTTTTTTCTTTGGTGAAAATACATTATCAATACCAAGAGCTTAAACCTAACTCTCAAATGGTAATAAAAGTGAATTTTGTTATCATAATTTACTAATGACTAGAATATTGGATAGGTTCTGATTGGTCAAGTCAATCTCTCATAACAAATTAGCTTAGATGAATTCTTAGAACTGTCTATCTTAGATTTTATCATATGATTTATCAATTCTTCAAAGTATGCATAGTGAAATGTGTAATTTAATTTTAATTAGGTTATCAAGTAGGATATAACGATTTTCATTGAACACTTGTAATGGATACTAATCAAAATCTTTAAAATTATAAAAATAATTAAAAACAAGTCAAATAAAGCCAATTATTCAAATTTAAAAAACAATTAAATTACATCAATATTTAGAAGTATTAGCTAATTCTTTTCTAAAATATTCCATGAGAGTGATGTATGGGATTTTAAGTAATTTTAAATTATATAATAAAAGAAAATAGGAAGGAGAGAATCAATGACTTGAAACTCTTTACGAAGTCTTGGTAAACCATGGAACAGGATGGATGGTACAACGTGGTCCAGGGGTTAACACAGAAAAATGATGCCATTTCCCATTAGCATACTTTTCCTGCTATCCCAAAATTTTCAAATACCTGTCTGTTGGAAATTTCTGCTTCAATTTCCTCTTGACTGACTTAAACAACTTTTCAGTCAACGTACCAGAGCCAACCAACCCATTGCCATAACCCAGTCAGGAGTCATGTACTATCTAACCCCTCTTCCATTAGGCCATTACCACACTACCCTCTTTCCTTGCAGCATTCCACCCCCAGAACAACCACCACCATCACCCCCTTCTAATTCCTCCACCAATGCGCCCCCTCGGCACCGCTGCTGCCACCTCCTTCCTTTCCACGCTCTTATTGTTCCTCCACTTAACGGCATCATTTCCTTCGAGTGACATGAGTAATCTTTCAAACTGCAACCAAACATTCTCTTGTGGTGCCCTCACAGACATCACCTACCCTTTCACCGGTGGCCAACGACCACCCCTCTGCGGCCCGCCGGAGTTCCGGCTCACATGTAATATTGTTGACTCAGTGACCACCCTCATGTTTAAATCACTGCCTTACCGAGTCACTCGGGTTAACCAAACCAGCCAAACCTTAAGGCTCTCACGTTCAGACTTCTACGATGACCTTCCATGCACCCACCTATCCAGTAGCACCACTTTTGATAACGATATCTTCAGTCTTGGCTCCAACAATGAAAACCTTACTTTGTTTTATGGGTGCAAGAACTTAGGTGACGCTGTCGAGGAAAAATCTAAGTTCTCATTTGTCGAGGAAAACACTAAGTTCTCATGTCCCATGCCAGGATATTTAGAAGAAGGGTTTTTCAAGGTTGGTGATCATCCTTCTGTGGACCGGTGTCGGACTAGTTTTCAAGTGCCATTTCTCCAGAGTTGGAAAGAACAACTTGAGGCTGAAGGGTCATCATTACTTGGTAAGGTTTTGAAAGAAGGGTTTGATGTACGTTATAGTGATCCTTACAGTGCTGATTGTCAGAAGTGTTCCAAGCATTCTGGTAGGCAATGTGGGTTTGATGCTAAACCTATTTGCATCTGTAATGATCACCTCTGTCCTGGTAAGTTAAAATCGATATTAATTTTTACTAGCCAAAATCTTCTACGAGTTTGGTAGCTTTCAAGAAATGCTAGGCCTTCTTGTGGTAATTGATACGAAGGTTTTTTTTTTATCAAATTATGCAAAGCTTCAATGATTTCAAGAGTTAATGCTTGTATTGCTTGGGAAGGGTTAGAAATTAATTTTTTCTTGAAAATATATTAAAATAATTTTTAAAAAAAATTAGTATATAAAAACAATTTAAAAATAAAAAAATTAATTTAAAATAAAAACATTTACTTAAACAGCTTATTAGTTATTTATGATGACATATAATCAACCCACCTTAATATTTTAAAAGACATAAAACCCCATTCATGCGAATCAAACGAATGATCAGAAATAAATAAGATATTCCCTGATGACTTTAGTCTAATGAAACATCAAATTCATGATATATGTGAAGAAACAAATAATATGTTCGAATATATTAGATCATTTTGATTGCACAAAAAGATGCACGGAACCAATAAAGCATCCATGAACTAACAAATAATCCTCTTTCCACAGCAGAATTCACACCTCAACCGCTTTGTAAGAAATAAAACATTTATCATGAACTTGGTCTTGCTATTGTGAAATTATACTTTAGGCATCAGTTGTTTACTGTATAAAAATTTACAGTGAAATGCTGATTTTATCTCTTAATCACAAAGTAACATGTCTTGGATTTAGAGGTATAAAGGTATTTTCCAAACAGCCCCTATAAAAAAACCTTTTCCATGTTGGAAAAGGTTTAGAATGGTATTGTCGCAAAGTCACCTGTTTCATATTGGTTAAGGAAAAGATTTATCTCGTTAGATTACAAGTGGAAATCAAATATTACCATTACTGTTGATTTACATATTAATGAATTTGAGAGAATACTAAGAAAAAAAATTAGATATGAAAATATACAGTTATGAAAAGATAAGGAGATCGAGGAGAGTACTAATTTTTCAGCTCTAGTCTTTCGGTCGGTATTAACTTGAAGAAAGTACAAGCACACTGCTTTTTCTTTCCCCCCTCATGCATGGATGTAGATCTTGACATGGAAGTCACGGTGATTTCTAAATTATAATATGGAGATATTGTAAAAATTACGATGTTCCTGCTTCTAACACTCCAAGACCATAGAAGAGTGCAAGTGTCGTTGAACATCTTTATCAAATGAAGATGATTCAAGTGTAGTTTTCAGCGTCTCTACTACCACATCAGAACTTCTTTGTTTTATAAAAATTTTAAAAAAATCGAGGCAAATTGGTAGTAATTTTTTAATGATTGACAAAGTCCAACGCTATACACTGTGTGTTAGATAGAAATGTAAAAAGTTAACGAGAACAGGACAAACAGTATTCAAGAAAGACTTGTAAAGCTGCCATGGAATGGTTAGCTTAAGTTTACAACAATATAGATTAAGACATTCAGGAGTTCAGAAAATAAAGACATTACCTAATATATCACACTTAATCTCAGAATTAATTCCTGAACTTTATTGAATTTTATGTCTGCTGAGACTGATTCTATTATTTGTTTATTACTAATTAACTACGACATCTTCCATTGGTTGTCGTCATCACCATCATCATGAGTCAGCACATTCCACTTCTCTGTCTTTGGGGTAATTTCATCTTTTTTATTATAGTTGCTGATCACCAATGAAAGTTGTAAAATTTTCTTATATTAGAAACTTGCTTGATGTCCATGTTACAGGAACAGGATCTTCAAGGTTTGGTAAGGGTCTTATGATTGCTACAGGTGAATATAATAATAAGAATCCAATATTTTCATTTGATGACGATGACGTCGATGATAATGATGATGATCATTTTCTCTTACAGCCATATCAGCAGCTATGGCAGCGATAATTGCTTTTTCTATAATTGCAATTTGTTTCAGTGGAAGAGAAGGCTCATTTAGTGGCAATATAGCAATGACCTTCAAGCTGAAGAATTCACAGAATGTTGACAGGTTTGAAACATTTATGATGGACTATCATTGTCTCACCCCAAGGCGTTATTCATATTCAGACATTAAGAAAATCACCAACTCATTCACCAATAAACTAGGTGAGGGGGGATTTGGTAATGTATACAAAGGAAAGTTGACGGACGGTCGACTTGTGGCCGTAAAAGTCCTGAAAGAATCCAAAGGTGATGGAGAAGAGTTCATGAATGAAGTTGCGAGCATTAGCAGAACTTCCCACGTGAATATAGTTACACTTTTGGGTTTCTGCTATGAGAAGACTAAAAGAGCTTTGATCTACGAATTCATGGCCAAGGGATCTTTAGACAAGTTCATATCTTATGAAGGAGCCCCGGATACAAATTTTGGTTTACAATGGGAAAGGTTTTATGAAATTGCAGTTGGTATTGCTAGAGGTCTCGAGTACTTACATAGAGGTTGTAACACTCGAATAGTACATTTTGACATAAAGCCACACAACATTCTTCTCGATGAAGATTTTTGTCCAAAGATCTCTGATTTTGGTCTGGCAAAGCTATGCAAGAGTAAAGAGAGTAAGGTTTCAATGATAGGCGCAAGAGGGACTGTCGGTTACATAGCACCTGAAGTGTTCTGCAGAAATTTTGGAGGAGTATCTTACAAGTCGGATGTGTATAGCTATGGAATGATGGTTCTAGAAATGGTCGGAGAAAGAAAAAAAAATTATACTGGATCTTCGGAAACCAGTGAAACGTATTTCCCTGATTGGTTTTACAAGTATCTTGAACCGGGAGAGATTACATTACTTCATGAGGGTATATCAGAAGAGGAAGAAGAGATTATAAAAAAGATTATTGTAGTAGGTTTGTGGTGCATCCAAACCATTCCATCAGATAGACCATCAATGACAAAGGTGGTAGAGATGTTTGAAGGTAGTCTTCACTCTTTGCAAATTCCACTAAAACCATTACTTTCTTCACCTCAAAGGTCTGCTCAAGATCACTCTTCCACTATATCATCACTGCCAAGTGTGTCGTCACACGGGGGTGGGGTGAACAAATTGTCTGTTGATGAAAGTGATTTGGAACTAGAGATTTCAATACTTTGTGAAGCCTGATGAAGATATAAAAAACCTTATTTCATGTCCTTCATCTAAAAGCTGCTTTCAGGCTGAATGGTTCCTTGATATAGCTCACCGGTGGATACTCGTACAGGATTGGTAAGAGACATTGTCGTCTCTCTCCATCTCTTTTTTTCACCACTGATGCATGTCAATTATAATATGTACTTCATGTTCAATCTGCTGAAAGTGTAGAACGTTATGTTCCTGCTTGCCTCTTATTGTTTATGATTTCAAGAGTCAGACAATAAGTGAGGTTCAGCTTTATCATGCCTATGGTTAATGTCATCTGTCCTACATTACAACTTTCTTAGTGGACTTTCATATTTTTCTTACTCTGTTTATTTGAGAAATATATTTTCCGACTTGGTTTTATAAGCATCTTGAACCAAGAGAGCTATCAAGACCTCAAGAGAGTATGACAGAAGATGAAGAAGAGATTGTAAGGAAGTCCATTATGGGACGAGGAAAAGATGAGAAGATGATCTTTGTGGGTTTGTGGCGCATTCAAACAAATCATTCAGATAGAGCATCAACGACAGGATATGTGGATAATGTATGTTAATTGCAAGCACGCAGCACTGATAGGAGACACTATCCTCTCTGCCTCTGGTTTTTGTCAATGGTAATGTGTGTTAATTATGATTTGTACTTGATGCTCAGAACTGTAGAATTAAAATGCTATCTGTCACTGTTAAACAAGTTCAAAATTTAGAGAAATAACTTGGAGGTTAAGCTATATCATCACTTGTGGTTAATTGATATCTTAAGGAGATGATGATTCCTTGTGCCAATTTCAGACGCATTTCTGCTACCTATCTACTCTGCACTTTGCTAGGGTCTTATTGGATCGCTATTGAGTTCTCATACTCTTTTTCATGTCCTGTAAAGCTCTTTCTGTTGTTTCGGTAAGGTCCAGGAATGCTTCTTTCTTTCATGTTGAAGGCATTTTGACCATTTTAAATATGGCAGAATATGAAATTGCTTGCTCAGCAGAGCTTGACTATGAGTTTATTTGAAATGCTTTCAACATTCCCTATCAACAATCAACAGAACTCATGTTCGTATGTAGGAATCTTAGGAGCACCCTCTTCTTAAGGCTCATATAAGTTTTTTCAACGTTCTATGATCGCCCAAGTTCTGAAAATCCCCTCCTTCAGATTTCTGCTAACTAGACTGAAATAATTCTAACTATTAAAAATTAAGGACCAGATTGAAATTTTATACATAATTCTGGGACATGTATGAGTTTTACCATCAATTCATTATTATCTTGTGTAGTTGAGGAGCTTATGTGTATTTTCTTTTAAAACAAAAATCAGATAAGAAGGAAATACTAATCTAGATATATGTTTGATTAAGAAAAAGAGATGTTAATCAAAGAGGTAATTATGGGCCAGCAACTAGAATTCCAGAAGTTCTTTCTAGTTATAAGAAGAAGAAGAAAACAGCAAGGAATGATGGAAAACCAGTGCTTGTAAGTTGTCGCACGTGGATGCATAATGTTGAGGGTCGAAAGAGTTACTATCTAGTTATTTAGTTTAGGATTGTTAGGAAACCCGACTACACTGGTTTTATTAGAAATTCAAGGATAAATGACTGGTTGTAGTTAGAGAAGATATTAGCATATTCTACCTAAGGTAAGCTGCTTTATATAGTTTTGATGGGTTTTAAAAGTTTTTATAGGTTCCTAACCTACAATCAATTTATGGATTAAGATGAAGGCAAATGGGTTTTCTACCACTCGTGCATCGTAGTAAGAAATACTCTCAATTAAAATAAGTAAATGTCTTGAGAATTTTCTGGTTAATTTCTAATATTTAAATACCAATCTAGTTATAGGTCCAACATTTATACCAGAATATTTACCATTAATTTCCATGAATTAAAATTTTATCGATTATAAAAATATTGATTAAATTATCATGAATTCAATAAACTGATTTATTAAGTCCAAAATGTAAGCAATATATATATATACACACACACACACACACACACACACTAAAACACAAAGTATTTTATTTTTTAAAGCAAGATATGATTTTTATATTTTTGAGAGACTTGATTATTTGCAAATTAAATAAAGATTGTATTTTTCAAAGAGAGATTTTTTTTTGTTGTTTTTGTGGAATGAAAACGATCCATTTAATACCAAAAAAACACCTCATGTGTAGGTCAAATTTCTAAACATTAAATATGTGAGGGTAAAAAAAGTGGGGAAATCAAAATAGATTCAAAAATTGTCTTCCAAACATTAAGAAAATATCACCAACTAACGAAAGGATGTATTTGGCAAAACAAAAATAAAATATTTTTTATCAAGACTATTTTGACCGCAATATCAATCCAAAATAAATTATCGTTTACCGACTCAAAACTAAACAATGCTAAACATCCACACATATTTTATTAATATCACGAACTTATATTCAAATTCCATGCTAATTAAAATAGATCAACATCAATCCAAGCATAAATCATACATCAATATTTAACATCTTCAAACCCAAACTCAAAAAAAAAAAAAAACTATAATTCAACGCAATTAATCAAGTTATATCGAGATCTAAACACAAATCAAACCATGTTATCAATCTAAATATTATAAAAAATAATAAGCTTTTTACTCCAAAATTTCTCACTTTATCGCAATTTTATCCAAAAATAGTTTGAGTTCATGAATCAACCTTCCGGGATGATTGGAATGTCTAGGGTATAATATAATGGAAATTGGAAGACCATTGGGACAATGGTGGCGCATGGATTTATGCACTGCCACTAAAGGAGCGTGGAGTCACTCTCCGGTGACCCAAACAGCTATCCCACTAGATCGGGTAGATCATCAACCCCTTATTTTTCTTTTTCTTTTTTGTCAACGGTGGGGCAAATAGAGGTCTAAGAAGGGGGATCCAACCACATTAAGCTTTGGCTCCGTTCTACTCTCTCTTCTCTTTACATGACTGCTTTCCTCTCCTGGTCCTATCGTGGAAGCGATCGGCAGCGTGCAGAAAAAAGGATATATAAAAAGAGAGAGAGAGAGAGATCTTAAACAACTCTAGAGAATGAAGCATCCATGGAAGAGAAAGTGTGGAGAAATTCTACTCACTTCATAAGAGTTCTTCTTTCTAGTCTTTTTCTCTTCATTATGTTTAAATTTAGTGAGTTTATTTGTTTGTTTAGATTAATAATGAACTAATTTTCTTATTATAGGGCTAGGATATAATCTTTGAATTCATGACATGAGTTGAATGTTGTTGAATTACATATATTTTCTTGATTTCAATTTAATAATTTTGGTATTTAACCTTGTAATTTATTGGCCATGAATTGCATATTTAAGGTGTTCAATGAAATAATGAAAGTTAAAGTTCAATATCAATTCATGAATTCATCATACCTTGGTAGTATAGTTTAGAAGTAAAAACACATTATTATGACTTATATTCAAGAGTTCCATAAAAATTAATGAATTTATATTAATTTCTATGATAACAAAAGTAGACATAAGATTAATATAGATATAATTGTTATATATTGAAAAAGGATATCATATACAAAAGGAAATTAGTCATTGCATTTAGCAAAATATTAGTCCAAGAAACTATATTTAAACTCATGGAAGGAATTCTTTTGATGAAACCCTACACCTTAGAAACCTTTGTCTTTGATTTTAAATTAAACAAAAAGAAATTTGCATTCCATTATACAAATTTGAAATCTTCTAAATAATATAGGAAATTGATGAATTAGTACTTAAACCACACCCTTGTGGATACAATACTTGAATTACCCTATTCTATATATCACAATCCATACGTTTATGGTAAAACTCTAGGGACGCGTCAAAGTGTAATGAGAAAGATATTGAATATTCTTGTACTAGATTATGAAGATTTAATAAGCACAAGTTAATTTTTACAATTTTAATTTTGATTCAAAAATTTATTTTCTTAATATTTCAATCTTTGAGTTTGAGACACAAGAGAAGAAAACTTCTTGAAATGGTGAAGAAAAGAGTAAATTGGTGAATGATCACCTTTCAACAATGAAATTTGCTATTATAAGTGTCAATATGTTTTATTTAACAAGATGAGTTTGATGGTGGTGGTTTTTTTATATATACATGAAAAAATGGATTAGGTTCCATTTAGATTATTATTTTAATTTGATTGATTTTTTTCTACCTTTTTTATCCATTTCCATCACTTCAAGTATCAAAATGTACTTGAATATTGTATTCCTTATCTATTTCAAATTCAAGAGTACAATGATTATTTGATAAATCCACATCAAAATTTTGACATCACTTGAAGATTTTTTTTCTTTGGTGAAAATACATTATCAATACCAAGAGCTTAAACCTAACTCTCAAATGGTAATAAAAGTGAATTTTGTTATCATAATTTACTAATGACTAGAATATTGGATAGGTTCTGATTGGTCAAGTCAATCTCTCATAACAAATTAGCTTAGATGAATTCTTAGAACTGTCTATCTTAGATTTTATCATATGATTTATCAATTCTTCAAAGTATGCATAGTGAAATGTGTAATTTAATTTTAATTAGGTTATCAAGTAGGATATAACGATTTTCATTGAACACTTGTAATGGATACTAATCAAAATCTTTAAAATTATAAAAATAATTAAAAACAAGTCAAATAAAACCAATTATTCAAATTTAAAAAACAATTAAATTACATCAATATTTAGAAGTATTAGCTAATTCTTTTCTAAAATATTCCATGAGAGTGATGTATGGGATTTTAAGTAATTTTAAATTATATAATAAAAGAAAATAGGAAGGAGAGAATCAATGACTTGAAACTCTTTACGAAGTCTTGGTAAACCATGGAACAGGATGGATGGTACAACGTGGTCCAGGGGTTAACACAGAAAAATGATGCCATTTCCCATTAGCATACTTTTCCTGCTATCCCAAAATTTTCAAATACCTGTCTGTTGGAAATTTCTGCTTCAATTTCCTCTTGACTGACTTAAACAACTTTTCAGTCAACGTACCAGAGCCAACCAACCCATTGCCATAACCCAGTCAGGAGTCATGTACTATCTAACCCCTCTTCCATTAGGCCATTACCACACTACCCTCTTTCCTTGCAGCATTCCACCCCCAGAACAACCACCACCATCACCCCCTTCTAATTCCTCCACCAATGCGCCCCCTCGGCACCGCTGCTGCCACCTCCTTCCTTTCCACGCTCTTATTGTTCCTCCACTTAACGGCATCATTTCCTTCGAGTGACATGAGTAATCTTTCAAACTGCAACCAAACATTCTCTTGTGGTGCCCTCACAGACATCACCTACCCTTTCACCGGTGGCCAACGACCACCCCTCTGCGGCCCGCCGGAGTTCCGGCTCACATGTAATATTGTTGACTCAGTGACCACCCTCATGTTTAAATCACTGCCTTACCGAGTCACTCGGGTTAACCAAACCAGCCAAACCTTAAGGCTCTCACGTTCAGACTTCTACGATGACCTTCCATGCACCCACCTATCCAGTAGCACCACTTTTGATAACGATATCTTCAGTCTTGGCTCCAACAATGAAAACCTTACTTTGTTTTATGGGTGCAAGAACTTAGGTGACGCTGTCGAGGAAAAATCTAAGTTCTCATTTGTCGAGGAAAACACTAAGTTCTCATGTCCCATGCCAGGATATTTAGAAGAAGGGTTTTTCAAGGTTGGTGATCATCCTTCTGTGGACTGGTGTCGGACTAGTTTTCAAGTGCCATTTCTCCAGAGTTGGAAAGAACAACTTGAGGCTGAAGGGTCATCATTACTTGGTAAGGTTTTGAAAGAAGGGTTTGATGTACGTTATAGTGATCCTTACAGTGCTGATTGTCAGAAGTGTTCCAAGCATTCTGGTAGGCAATGTGGGTTTGATGCTAAACCTATTTGCATCTGTAATGATCACCTCTGTCCTGGTAAGTTAAAATCGATATTAATTTTTACTAGCCAAAATCTTCTACGAGTTTGGTAGCTTTCAAGAAATGCTAGGCCTTCTTGTGGTAATTGATACGAAGGTTTTTTTTTTATCAAATTATGCAAAGCTTCAATGATTTCAAGAGTTAATGCTTGTATTGCTTGCAAGGCTCACAAGTCCAGTAGCATTATTTACTGGTAGTGAATAATAAATTATAGCATTCATTCAATGTTCATGTTAAGAGGTTCAATGTTCAAAATTATGCTTCTTTGCTTGAGTCTATGTTCAATTCTATGGGGTTATCATTTGAACTCAACAATATGATCCATTTCTTCTTCATCTGATGTTAAATAATTCTCGTTTAGCTCTACTATATTTTTTTTGCAATAATTAATGCTTTTTTCTCTAGTAGTTGCGGTCAGTGATAGGAAAAAGTTGCGCTATTCAATTACTCAAAAGGGTTTTCCCCTGCTTTTCTCTGTTTTTACCCACCATTTTTGCTTGTTTCTCCATGGATGACCTGCATCCTTTACTGTGGCCGTTGTTTAGGCCCATAGCCTGTGTGTCCATAATCTGACTGAATTCCTGAATTAGTTTGTATTTAACAAATAATAATTAAGATAAGCACAATCATATTTTAGAAGTTTCTTGCTATCTGATCTTGCTAACAACTCCCAAATTTGTTCCAAACTTGTTATTCATGCTTCAACTGATGCTTCTCGCTCTCATGAATTATGCAGAGAAGTCGTCTAACCGAAAACCACTTATAATAGGTACAACTCTGCTACATTACTGTATTAAATCAACACTGAAAAGAAAAGCTGAGCAGTTTCTGTTTTTATCATTTCCAGGAGTCAGCTTGGCAAGTGGAGCAGTTCTTGTTATCTTTGTGGGATGCTGGATCATGGTTGTCAAACAAGTGAAGAAAAGAAAATCTGCGCTAGTGCAAAGCCAAGGCCTTCCTGTAGTTACACCTACTTCAACTAATTTCTTTCGAGCTACTCCTTCTCTTGCCAACTTGAAGTCTGACCTTGATAAGGGCAGTACCTATCTTGGAGTTAGGGTGTTCAGCTACAATGAACTCGAGGAAGCCACTAATTGTTTTGATTCTTCAAAAGAACTAGGAGATGGAGGGTTTGGCACTGTTTACTATGGTTAGAAGATGAAATTATTTTATTTTGCAGTATAGTAACCTTGCATAAATTTTCTTTGTTGACTCCTTTCTAAAGTTTTAACGTAATTGCTTGAATGATCAGGAGTGCTCAGGGATGGGTGTGTGGTTGCTGTCAAGCGCCTATATGAGAGCAACATGAGACGTGCTGAGCAGTTTATGAATGAAATTGAGATCCTAGCTCAATTGCGGCACAAGAACCTGGTGGAACTCTATGGATGCACCTCAAGGCATAGCCGAGAGCTTCTACTTGTTTATGAATACATGCCTAATGGAACTGTCGCTGATCATCTTCATGGAAGACAGTCGAACTCTGGTTTGCTCACTTGGCCTGTTCGGTTGAGCATTGCTATAGAGACAGCCAGTGCACTCGCATACCTCCACGCTTCAGATGTCATACATCGTGATGTCAAAACCAATAACATTCTCCTAGACAACGACTTCCATGTGAAAGTGGCTGATTTTGGCTTGTCGAGATTGTTCCCAACTGATGTAACTCATGTATCGACTGCTCCTCAAGGGACGCCTGGATATCTTGATCCGGAGTATCATCAATGCTACCACCTCACCAACAAGAGCGACGTTTACAGCTATGGTGTGGTCTTGATTGAGCTGATATCAGCTTTAGAAGCAGTGGACATCACTAGGCATAGGCATGATATTAATTTGTCCAACATGGCAGTGAACAAAATCCAAAACCATGCTTTAAATGAGTTGGTTGATCCATTTCTTGGATTCGATAAGGATTCCGTGGTAAGGGAGATGGTATCATCAGTTGCAGAATTAGCTTTCTTGTGTTTGCAACATGAGAGGGAAATGAGGCCAACTATGGAAGAAGTTTTGGAGGTATTAAGAGGAATTGAGAGAGAAAATTATGGAGCAGGGAAAGGAGGTGTTGAATGTTAGGGACGATGATGTTGGCTATCGAAGCATGCTCCTCCCCCACTTCAACTTTCACCAGACTCCACGACAGATCAATTCTGGGCTAGCAGTTCTTCAACTGTAACACCTCATTCCTACTAGCAGTTGATATTCTCTAGTCCTTTTTACTAAGAAACTTTCAAATGTCCTACAAATACCCGATATGACAATGGTTTTGGGGTTTATTAATTATCCTTTCTTTGTATGGTGTTGATTTGTTGTTAATATGCAAAAAATGTGACGAATGCCACAGTAGAGGCTTCCAAGGCACTGCGCATTTTGAATTTAGCCATCTGTTGCTCTTTTTCATGGGGTGAATCATGACTGGCTGCTTCGATTATTATCTAATGTTCAAATGTTTTCAAGTAAATCATCAAGAACAATCTGACCGAGTTCCTGCTAGCTAGGATGGCTGGCTGTTCCAGTTCAGTTTAGCCGGTCTAGTGAGGCGTTTGCTAGCCGTTGACTCTAGCAAAATTGGAGACTTGGTATTTTGTTTTGTTTTTGAAATACAACCGTGTAACCGCGCTGAGAACTCTCTCTTCTCAACTTTTTTTTTTTTTTTTTTTTGACTTTCTCTGTCAACTATTAGGACTAAAATATAACAAAAAAAAATTAGGATCAAAACGTAATAACATAAAAAGATAAGGATAAAATATAAAATTAAAATAAAACTTGAGAGATTAAATAGAACCTTTTTGCGCTTTTATGAAAAGTCCTTTTGTTTCTTCCTTTATCTTAATCTTGGTTTTTTTTTACCTCTCAATTTAGTTTTAAAAGGAAAAATAAAACTTTATTTTATAAAATTTATCATTAATTTAATGTTAAACATTTGACAACACATTAGATTAGTGCACATTAGATTAGTGAAGGAAAACATATTATTTAAGCACATACAACATGGAGACATAACTTCAAACGATGCAATTGAAAAGAAATAAAGAATAGTGATCAAATTGTAAAAACACCAAACTTGAGGGACTAGATTGTAAAAAAGGCAAAAAAATGCATAGTCATTAATAGTTTTTGTAGGAGCGTGAACAGTTTTCTTAGGCAAAAAATAAACACCTAGGATTTCTCTCTTCTACTTATAAAAGAAAAAAAAGTTGAAGGGTGATTTAACATGTACATACAACTCACTATTCACAACAATAATATAATTATAATTTTACTATTTTTAAAAAAACCACATGACTTTGTGCTGGTATTTTGATCTTTTTAAATGGATTATTAACCATTAAAGATGTGATATAACTATCTTTTCATATATTTATAATATAGTAAAATGATATAATTATTCTCTAACTCAAATTTTTAAAACTCGCCAAGAGGTGTGTTTTTGTCTTTACATTTGTAAAAATATAGCTAAATGACATGCCTGCTCTTGGTATAAGAAAAAATCAAACCATGCATTTAGGGGCTTTTTGATCTTTTAACATTTTTTTTTTTTTTTGTTAATTCCATGACCACCGAGGGCAATTTCACCTTTCAAGGTCAATTAATTAATTTATTAACTCAAAAAGTTATGGAGGCATGTGGGAGGCATACATTCACTTTGGGTGACACATGAAATGCTTTTCCTAATAGAAAAAATGCTTTTTTTGTTGTGTTCTTGAATGCGTCACTGTTTTCTCTTCTTAATGATATTGCACGGGTTGGCAAAGGTAAAGTATTTTATTGCTAGTGGATTTTTTTATTTTTATTTTTTTCCTTTAAAAATTGCAAGTTAGTCTTTTTTTATATATATTTCAACTTCAGTTCTTATTTTTTTATTTCTAGTTTTTGTTAATGGCTCTTTTATAAAAGTCTTTATTGTTTTTAATTTCATCATTCAATTCACATTTGTGATATATTATTTTTTTATGTGATACTTATACTTTTGATTTCTAATTTTTTTACCTCTGATTTTTTTATAGAAATTTTATTGGTTTTCAGTTTCATCCTTCATTCCAAATTTATGGTGTATTATTTTTTTCAATTTGGTTCTAATTCTTTTAATTTTGTTATCCTTTTGTTAAAGTTATTTTTGTTTTCAATTCAATCCTCAAATCAAAATTTATGGTTGCTCTCTAATTTATTTTTTATTTCTATTCTAACCCACATTCTTTTAATAGCAATTTTTTTTATTTGGCGTTCTTTTGTGTAATTGTTTTTCCATCTTCATACTTTAAGGATTGAACTTTGTGGTTTTCTATGTATGTTGCTTTCAGATTTATTATCCAATTCACGAGTTTGAAAAGTTAGCAAAGGCTGACATTTTTTTTTTACTTTTTTATTTTATTTTATCACTCAATATTAGTTTTTACTTAAAAATAAATTTGGTTTTGTGGTTTTTTTCAATTTTTTTTCTGTCAGATTATCTCGACCTCATGATTCCATACAGGTTTGGCAAATTAACTATTTTGGCCTGCTATTTCTCATTTTATCATTTCATGTTTAATTGGCTGAAAATTAAATAATATTATTTTTTCACATTTAAAAAAAAGTTTTATTTTCACTAGTTATTGATGTTGGTTTTAAAAAAAACATAGGTTTTCTATCATTGCCTTTCTTTCATCTGATTCAAATTAAAAAAAAAAAAAAAAACTTATTTCATAAGTTGAAACTATTACTCAAGTCATTGATTTTTTTTTTTTAAAAATAAGCTTTCAACACCTAAATATTTACGGAAAAATATAACACGGACTCACGGTGTAGCATTCGTCATGTTTAGCTGTAGAATAATTTTAGTGATGTAAGGTGATATTGGGCCTTGGATCCAAGTCCTATCTTGTTTAATTGTGTGATGTGATATAGAGTTTAACAAGCATGGTGAATTACACGTGATATTGCTAGTTAGTTAGACACCACATTAAAAAAATATATATATGCCTGCCTCACCGGCCAAATATGTTTTGTGTATCACACTGCAATATATTATTTTATTTATTTATTTTGGTTGAATGTTTTCATGCACAAGCTAGTGTACATCTATATCCAATAGAAAAGCTATGGAAAATAAGAAATTTCCGTCATATAGGAAAATTGGAAGGAATTTATAAGATCAAGTAATTGAACAATTACCTTGTACAGAGAGATCTTCTTTTCAAAAAATTGTCTCCTAATCCCCTTTTTCGTGATCTCCCCCTCCCTCATTTTGCATAATTGATCCTGTTCTCTAGCTGATGCAGGTTTAGAGCCCAGTATCCTAGCAGATCTAAAAAGAAAAAAGTTCATAATTATTAAAAAATTATATTAATTTAATAATTTAAATTATTAGATATAATTTTAGGATATGATTTGTATTATTTTCTATCACATCATTTCAAGTAAACACTCTTAAAAATAAAATTTGCACAGATTCACATTATCTTATGCTTAATTTTTATCAAATAATTGAGGTTGATGAGATTCGAACTCGTGATTTCTTGGTCATTAAGGCTCTAATACTATATTAAAAAAACCATTTCAATTCAATACAATAATTTAAATTGTTAAATAAAATTACAAAATATAATTTATATTATTTTTTAACAATAATTAAATAATTACATACACTAAAAAAAAAAAAAAACAGAATCATACTTCGTGTGCTGTCCGTTATTATTAATATTATTTTAATTTTACCTTCATGGATTTTTAACTCTTCTCTGTCAAAGGTAGATTATCACTTTTAACTGTCGAAGAATATCAGAAAACAGACAACAAGAAGAAAATAAAAGAGAAATAACGTAGAAAAGTTAAGAGAAGAAAAGGGACTCTAGGAAGAAGACTCGTTGCTGTCACTTCTTCGAAGAGTTATTTCTATAAATAATATATACTTAGCCAATAAATAACAAACATGATTCATTCATTATTATTTAATTCCTAGATTAGATTTAACACTAAATTCTCAGTCCTATTAAAAATAAATTATTATTTTGATGAAAACTATCAAGGGAGGACAAAAGCAACCGTCCATCTCCCTTCCCCTCTACAAAAGACAAACACGACATTATTTATTAATCTGGTATACTTTGGACTTAACCAGCATTAGATTAGATCATACAAAGTAGCAGCGTTATATGCAATTTTCCATGGCCTCGAGCTCTCTTAATCCCGTCATCATTAGCCATAGCTGAAACAAAAACACAATTCCATCTCTCACACTCTACTCCTTGGACTCATTCAGTAGCATCAATTCCTATATACCGAAACCTCCCCTTCTCCTCCACTTGTCATCACATAACAAACACTACCACCCACCCTTCAAATCCAGATAAACAACAGCATACAATTTAAGAGATTTTTAGATCATATTAAGTATTCTTCTTCTTCAAGAACGGCAAACAGGATAAACCCGAAGAAAGCCCAGATGGGTTAAATGAATTAGATCTCAAGATTGTATAGAGAGAGAGAGAGAGAGAAAGTGGGGTCTTCTTGTTTTCGTTGATTAATGGCGACGCTGCATAAATTCAAGCTACTAGCTACACAATGTGCAGTGACAGCAACACCAACGCAAAGTCCAACAACAAGTCCCGTCTTCCACATCCGCCGCCGGAGGAAGACTCTTCGGATGCTACTTTCAAAGAACTCCGATGTTCGCCGGAGGATTCCACGGCGAGAAGATGAATCGGAAGTAGAGGAAGATCCGTTGCCCGAGAAGAGGGTGAGGAGGAAATTGAAGGATTTGTTTGTGTCCTCGCCGCCTTTTGAGGAGAAGGAGAGGAGGAGTGGTGAGCGTGGTGGCGGTGAGGAGGTGGGATTGATTAGTGGTAATGCAGCGGCGGTGAGGAGAGGTGGTGTCGGTGGCGGCGCGTTGAGACCGGTTGCGGCGTCGTTGAGATATAGATTGTTAAGGAGAGCTTGGAGACCTGTATTAGTTACCATCCCTGAGTAGTAAATTGTTTCTGAAAATTTGTACGGATAAATGGAATATTTTTGTTTCTTCTATTCTTAAATTTTGTGAAGTATTTATTTTTACTTGAGAAATTATATATATGATGCTTGTACGTAGAAATTGATTCTCAAATAAAATTATCTGTGTTTTTTTTTCACAATTTTTTTTAAAAGGATAGTATTAAACATTTTTTTAAAAAAATTGATAATTGTAACAATTATTCAAATAATTGGACGTAATTTAGATTTATTCAGGCTGTCAATCTTTCACAATTGAATTAAAAAAAAGAAAAACAAAAGATTAAGAGAGAAGATATTTATAAGTACATTTAAATAATCTATGATATCAAAACTTGGTTGTCTTTCCCTTGCTACCAAACTTGCTTTTTTTAAAAAAAAAAAAAGCAAAATGTAAGTTTGGTAGCAAGGTAAAGACATTTACAGGGCGTATGTTACCATAACCGGCGCATTTTTTCACAGAGTGCCAGGAAGAAGACGGCAGGGAGAAGGGTCAAGGGGATGCTTTTTGAGAGAAATGAAGATTCTAAAGAATGGATTGATTTGTCAAATAGTTTTTGTATACAAGGTGGGGTAGGAGCATTGAAGATGCTATAGATCATGTAGACAAATTGAAGACAGAGATATGATGGAGTCTAATAATTTTTAGTATAAAGTCCCTCTCAATCGCAGCTTCCATGTGTTGATGATGCTAAGCAAGGAATTGTATTTAATTATATCAAGAAATTGTTTGATAGTGCGAGGGCTATATATGTGCTCGTATACTTGCTCTCAATTATTTGTTGACCCATGATGAAAATATGGATCATACATGCATGGTGGGGGTCCTTATTTAGTGTAAATTTATGCTTGGGGGGGTTAAATGATGATGTTTAAACACAAAGTTTAAGCATAATCATGTTTGGAGCTTGAGGGGTAACATGCCTAATTCAAATTTGATGCAATTCAGCTTTTAAAGACCCAACAAGCTTTGTCCATTTTTAGGGTCTTCAGCAGCATAAATATATCTATGTGATTTTCAATAATAGTTTTCTTTTCTTAAAATAAAAAACAAATAGTAGGAAGCAATGTGAAAATCCTGTTTGTTTACGCAGTTATGTTGCGTAAAAAATAACATTATTTTAATAAATTTTCTAATAAAAAAATTTTAAAAAATAATTATTATCACAATACCAAATAACATCGAAGTGTTTTTTCTTTTTTCTTTTTTTTTGAACAATAAACAATATGAGGCTTAACATAATGCATTTTCGAAGAGCTAGCTCCTGCATGCGGGTGTCCAGCGAAAATAGAGCAAAAAACCTGAGCTCAATTCATAGAAGGGGGAGAAAAGAAGACAAGCCTGGACACTCTTGGTTGAAGTTTGAAGTATGTTCATTCTTTTTGGCAACAGCCTCCTGTATTTAAGGCACTTTGGGGACACCAAGGATCCACTTTGCCCCAAAGTGATCATAACAGCTTGCTTCCCTAATCAAGTTGGTTAATGTCTTTGCTTGTTATGTATTCAAATCAAAGGTAATATGATTAAGTTATTTAGGACCAATCCAGCAAGCACGGGAACTACAAATTAACCATTGTTCCTCTTCTTCTTTTTTCTTTTTTTTTTTTGGGTCCCGGCAAAGGCCAAATGCTCATGCAGCCGGCCTCCCAGCAGCCACAAAACTGGCGGAGGAGAGTTCCAAATAACCTCTTCCACCGGACTTTGAGCTCCGATCGATCTTAGCAAGGTAATAAGCACATGTATTACCTTGCCTGAGAACATGAATAATTAAGTCTGCAATCTACGAGCAAGAAGAGTTCTTATATCCATCCTCTAAGATCACATGACAACAAGGTTGATAGAATTTGGCAGCTTCCAGGATGGCTCTCACCGTCTCTTGGGAATCTATTTCTGCAGTAAATTATCAGGAGGACTTGTTTATGATCGCCTGCTTCATATTAAAATCCTCCCAACCATTTTGATTGATACTTTTTATACTTATTTTTCTTTTCATTTTAATATTAACAAAACACTTGAGTGGAGGGTGTGGTTAAATATAGTAGCCAGAATACAAAATATTATTTACTGAAATATTTATTTTTAATTTTACCTTTAAACATCTCAATTTTATTTAGTTTTAATATTAGAATATTTTTAATTTTATCTTTTAATATTAGGTTATTTGATAATTGAATTTTATAATTTTTTTTAATTTAATTTTTATGAAGTTATCCTGATCTGGATTTAATTTTTTTTTTTTATTTTAACCCTTGACATCGGATCTGCTAGTGGAGTTTCATAATTATTTTATAATTATTTTTTATGAATTTATCTCGATCTCATGGTTTATATCAAGGGTTTAACATGTTAGTTTGTGTTTACCAAGTTTTTTAAATCTTTTTTTATTTTATTATTTAACATTGGATTATATATATATATATATATATATATATATATATAATTAATGTTATCACGATTTTATGACCAGGGTCGGGAATTAGTAGTTTAATCCGAGTTGACTCATATAATTTTTTACCTTTTATTAGTTTAATGTTTTTTGTTTAAATTTATCATTCAATATTGAATTGATCAGGAATTGACTTTTATAGTTTATTTTGATTTTTTTTATATAGATAGAAATACCACAATCTTATAACTCGGATGACAGATTTAACAAGTTAACTCCGATCAATATAATATATCGTCATGTCAATATTTAATAAAAAAAATATCATTTAATAGGTCATCATATCAATAATTAAAAAAAAATATTCAATATGTATTTTATTTTAAATTCATAATTATATTTTTTTATTAAAAAAAACACCTTAATAATATTTGGATTTTTTTCACATTAAAAAAAATTAATCCAACTCTTAGCATTGAGTTGATGAATAATCTTGTATTTACTACTGGGTGTTTGGATTTAGGATTCATTGTCAAAATTGAGCAACAAAATTCTCCATTTTCGGCCATTAAATCACTCCCAAAAAAAAAATTACAGAAACAATTTTTTTTTTCACCCTTGCAAATAACATTTCATCGCATGAAAGACCATTTTCAAAATCAAAACAAACATATAAGAAATTTGGGTTTTAGCTTATTGATTCAAAATTTTCAAATCTTAAAAATTCAAAATTTACGATGATGACTTGGTTCAAAATTGGTATGCATAAACTTGTGGCCATAAAACTTATTATTATTATTATTATTATTATTATTATTATTATTATTGGAGATGATGTTGCTATTAATAATGGCCAAGATTTTGAGCTGTTTAAGAAAGTGGTTGTAGTTGCTTTTTAAAATGTTTTTCACTTGAAAATATATTAAAATAATATTTTTTTATTTTTTAAAGATTATTTTTATTATCAATATATCAAAATAATCTGAAAACACTAAAAAAATATTAATTTGAAGTAAAAAAAATATTAAAATTTTAAATTTTTTAAAAATACTTTTGAAATGTAAAAAACAAACAGAAAAGTTGATAGGGTCTTAATCAAAAGACCTAATAATTCATGTATTAAAATTAAAAGAACAAAAAATTACACAAGATGTCAATTAAGATTAAAACAATTGACAGTTCAAGAGCATCTTATAAGATTAAACTTTTAAGACCTGCATAGATAAGTATTTAGTTTTGCTGTGTCAAAACTATTCCAAAAATATTTAACAAGTCGAGGTAGATTTTGGGTTGGCTTTGTTTATGATTTTGCGTTACGATCTATTTTTAAATTATTTTTTATTTAAAAATATATTAAAATAATTTTTAAGTGTTTTTTAAATAATTTTATTGATGTTAAAAATAAAAATTAAATCTAAAATAATATTGTTTTAATATATTTTTAATTAAAATATACTTTTAAAAAATATTATGCATTATAATATCAAACATGCTTGAAGCATAATTACTCTTTCCATATTTATGTCATGTTACTATCACTATAATGTTCATCAATATTTTAGTTAGTTAGGACAAGTTGTTGAATGATTTCATATTAACATTGACTATTTCTTAGATTTCTCCCATAGTTTATCTTCTAACTTTGGTGAATAGAATTTTGGTCTCTCTAATGATTAAAAACAAGGTGTTTGAGAGCATGTAAAACTTGTTTTTTTAAGTATTTTATATTTAGAAATACATTAAAATAATATATTTTATATATTTTAAATTATTTTTGATATTAATATATAAAAATAATCTGAAAATACAAAAAAATAATAATTTAAAAAAATAAAAAAATATATAAAATAATAATAATTTTTTGAAAAAACACTTTTAAAATACAAAATAAATTCAAAGCTTTAAAGCCCACCATTGACAAATCCATAATCTTCTTCCTAGGCAAAGGCTTTGCTAATTTGCAGTTAGTTAAACTAAAGCCCTAAAGGAGAAAACAGAAGGCTAATTTGAAGTTCATTATCCCGCTGTGAATAAATTCTCCGGAATGGTAATAAAATCTGTGTGGGATAAAGGTGTTAAAATACAGTTTGTTTTTTATTTAAAAAAATAATTTTTTTATTCTTTTACTTTAAATTAATTTTTTTAGTATTTTCAAATTATTTTATATACTAATACTAAAATATTTTGATATATTTTTAAATAATAAAACATTTTAAAACAATTACTCTCACATTCCTATTACTCTAAAACCAACAACCATTCAAAGCTTGGATAACTGCACAATAAAAATTTATATATGCTAGTCAAAATACATCAATAATAAGTTAATAGCTTATTAATACGATGGACCTAGACTCTTTCTATAATATAAGTCTTCTTTTTCCACGAGTTGATTGACATGAGAGTTACAGCTTCACCCCTCCAATAGGATGGATAGCTTATCTAGTTTGGATAAATTGAAATCTTTGAAAAAATCATTTGTACTACAGTGATTGATTCGTTATTATCTTATTTATTAAAATAATTATTTTTTTATTTTAAATTAATATATTTTTAATGTTTTCAAATATTTTAATATGCTAATATTAAAAATAATTTTTAAAAAATAAAAAATATTATTTTGATATATTTTCGAGTGAAAAACATTTTAAAAAATAACCATAATTACATTTTCAAACAAGTTTATATATATATATATATATATATATATATATATATATATATATATTAGACATTGAATAATATAAATATGATTTTTTTTTCTTTTCTTATTAAGTGAAAAAAACTAAATAAATAAATAAAACTATCCTTTTTTAAATCTTACTCATTGAGGTTTTAACAATAATTAGTAATCACAAAAAAATTGAAATAATCTATAATTGGATCGAATTTCACTAGTAGGAAATTGTGTGACTCTAGTGGGATCCTCCTCTCTTGTGATGTGGAATAAAATTTGCAATAAATCTCGTCCGAAATCAGAATGGTGATGAACATTCCACGACATTAAATTTTACCAAAAAAAAAAAACCCTATATTGGCTTTATATATTAAAAAATGTGATAATCACGCGCTTATGTTTAGCGCGTGAGATTCCTTTTTGCCCTCTCTTTAAACTTTAAACGACATGTCCTCTTTTGTCCCCACAGTTCCACTACAAGAAGAGAGTCTCAGCAGTGTGCTCTTAGCCACATATGCCTTGTAAGTTGCAAGTACGTCATTACAGGACCACGGGCATCATTTAAACAGAACAACCCCCGCACAGATTGGCACGTTAGCAAATCAGAGTACACATCAGCTTTTTCCAAGAATCTTTTAATTTTATTTTATTTTGTTTTAATAGTCTGGTGTTAAAAATAAATTAGTGATGGAATCCTAATTGTTTTTTATGGAGTCCTTTTGGCATCCCTAAATTTTATTTTTTAATATTTTTATTGTTTTTAAAAATTAATTTTTATAATTAATTTTTTATAAAATTATCACAATATCAAACAAACACTTCAAAATTTAATTAATCCTTAAATTTACAAGCATATATTTTTGTTATAATATCATTAAGTAAAAAATAGTTAAAAATAAAGTTGTTGTACAAAATGAAGTTCATGATCTGAATTGCAGATTTGATGTGTTAATTCATGAAGCCCAAAATGATCCAATATATCATTGTCTCAATATAATAAAAAAAGATGTCATTTGAGCTTTATTTTAAAACCAAACTATGTTTTTTACTTGTCATTTAAGTTGTATTTAGATTCACCAAGTTGATTGGATCAAATCAGAGTAACTTCCACACATGTTAACTTTAAATCCAAGTTAAGCAAGGAGTTGAATCCAGAGGTTTTAAGATTGACCTGCTTGATCGAATCTTTTTTTTTTTCCTTAAAAAAATCATTTTTCATTTTTCCTCTTTTAATTGAATTCTTTTTATCATTTATTTTTTAATTTTATTTTTCAATATTTGATTGATTTTGAATTGATATTAATAATTTATTTTGATTTTTTTCTATAAGTTTATTGTAGTCTCAAAGAAACATTTTGATATTTGATTGATGCTCAATTTTATAAGTGTTTATTTTTATTATCAATCATTAAGTAAAAAGTGGTTTAAGAAAACAAAGTTGTTAAATCCAACAAAGTCCATGGTCCAGGTTGCTGGGTTGGCAGATTAAGTTGCGAAGCTTAGGGCGGTCAAATATGTTGTTGTTTCAATATAAAAAAAAATCTTCTTGAATTTATTTTGTAAAGCCAAACAATATATTTTTTCTGCCAACCATTTATGTTGCTTTTAAATCAACCAAGCTGAATAAGTCATATTAATACAACTCATACATGAGTTAATTTTAAATTCAAGCTACACAAGTAATCGGAGTTAGAAATTTTAAAGGTATTTAAGATTGAGTTTCAACCTAATTTTTATTAAAATTTGAAATAATTTTAATTTTACTTTAAATTTATTTTTTTAGTATTTTTGAATAATTTTGATGTGTTAATGTCAAAAATAAATTTAAAAAAATAAAAAAAATATATTATTTTAATATTTTTTTCAAATAAAAATACTTTAAAAAATAATTAATATTAAATACTCAAACATTTATATCCTACCTTTAAATTTATAATAACCTTTTTTTTTCATAAATATTTTTTATCCTAGTGCAGGCAGTAAAGTCGTACTATCCAAGGTTGTCAAAAATGTATTTGTGACAAGGCATGAAAAATACAAAATAAACTCGAATTATAAAAATAGATTGTAAAATCGTAAGGATTTTTTTTTCATACATAGTTCAAGCACCTTAAAATACATGGTTCAAATAAAAATTCATACATAATTTAAGTAACTTTTCATTAACTAACAATTAACAAACTTAAAACAAACAATCTGCTAATATGTCATTTAAACTAAAATTAGCTTCATTTCCTTCATCTTGCTCATTATTTCTCAGACATTCATCGATATCATTATCATCAAGAGGATTATTAGTATCACTACTAGTACCAACACTAATATTATAAACATTAGTGTTACTACTAGTACCAACACCAATATTATCAATGTTATTTAACTCAAAATTCCTTGAATTCTTTAAATTGTCATCAATTTGAATTTCCAAATCATCTTCAAAACCATGACTATCCATTTTAGCATCATTAGGAATTTCTTCTTCATCATTTTCATCTTTTTCACCATTTTTTTTTTGTATTGCACTATCAGTAGCACCAAGCAAATCAAAGTTTGAATATTTTTCTCTCTCAGTTATCCAATCATCATCAGATGAAAGATCATCTACTACACCAAAATCATTAACTTGCTTTTCGACTTGGTTATCATTCAATTTCAGATTGTACATTATAAATACAAAGTCATTCATTTTTCTTTAGTGCAAATGATTTCTTTGTTTTGTATCAACCTAAATAAGCAATTCAAATTTATAAGATTTTTATCAAATATTTCAACATTTAAAATAAAAAAAATAAAAAACTTCATTTTAAATGCACTCCAGTTACACTCACATCCAGATGAAGTACAAGTCAAGCTTAGAACTCAGATTGCAAACCTTTATAATTTTGGACATTCATCCCCGTAAGAATCCCACTATTGAGCTTGAGTTTTTATTTTTTATTTTTTTATCTCTTGCTGTCTTGGTAGCCTCAATGCCGAACAACCCTTTTGCATCCTTGAATGATTCAAGTTGTAAGTCAATTTCGTACATTTCAATTGCATTAAGCACCATCCTTTCTACGCATTGATATAATCCAATTTTAATGTTGGCATTAACCTTATAATTGGGATTATAATGATAATGAGGATTCAAATAATAAGTTGCTGCATGTAAAGGTCTATGGAGTTAAAGTTCTCATCTTGCATTAATAATATTTCATATAGGTATATAACTATATAAAAAAAACAATAAAAATATCATCATAATCTAGAAATATTTCAATGGGAAGTAGTTTTAAAGACATTCATATTAATAGATGACAATATTTGGAATAAACAATTAACAAGATATATACCTTTTTTTTCATAGAACCAAAATTCACTTACATTTTCTCTTTTACTTCATCCATTGCTTTATATATAAAACTCATAGCTAGTTTCTCATTTGAATCAACTAATCAAAGAACTTTAATTAGAGGAGATGTTGCCTATATATATATATATATATATATATATATATATATATATATATATAGTGACATCATGCCAAAACCTGTTGTCTACAACACAATTTTGAATTCGTTTCCCTTCTTTTATTCTTGCAAACCTACATGAACTCCACTGTTTGGAAGTAAACATAGTTATCAGCTGCATTTTATGATCATTCAAACATCCTAGAGTCAAATATGCAGTAGCAAACTAAGTGGCAGCAGACCTAATCAAATCCTTTTCTTTCATAAAGCGCCTTAGCATGGAAATAAGAATAATTCTTGAATAAATATATGAGGTGATTCTCCTCCTCTTAGCAATAATTACTTGATGAACCTCTTACTTCTTCTCAAAATCTTCCAATATCAAGTCAATACAATGAGCAACATATGATGTCCAAAACAAACTCTATTTTTTTTTTCCATCAATAATTGTCCTACTGCCTTATAATATGCAGCATTACTGGTAACTACTTGGACAATATTTTCCTCCCCAATCCTCTCCATAATGGCATCTAACATCTTAAATACCTTAGCAGCAATCTTGGACATATTAGAAGTGTTCACCGATGACAAAAAAACTGTCATTTTATGACTATTAACCAAAAAGTTACAAATATATCTTTTTTATTTGTCCATCTATCAAATATTATTGAACAACCTGTTTTTTTTTTTTCCATTCTAGCTTGTACTCAAGCAATTTCATTGTTTGATCCACTTCTTGCTTCAAATGCTTCTTTCTAATATCATGGTAGGATGGAGGCTTGAAAACTGACCCATACTTCACAGCCAATTCAAGTGCCTTAAGAAACTTAGGGTTTTTTACACAATTAAATAGAATTGCACTAGTGTAGAAAAATCTTATAATTTATCGACATGCTTCTTTTCTAATATTCTTTTTTAGCAATTGATTTAGTGTTGTTTGTGTACTTCCACTCCTACTAGCTACTTTCTTTTCTTTTTCCCTAGAGCTAATTTCTTATATCATCATCATCATAATCATCATTTCTACTATATTGATGAGCCTTTCTTTTCTTTTCAGTTGCTTCTAGATTTTTCACCAAAGCACTCAAAATCATTTGCTTAACATTTTCTGATATTTGTTGACATGGCTCAACATCTTTACGAGTGCAAGCTAAATGCTGTTTGAAACAAAAAATACCTCCACTGATAATTTTTTACAGTACTTGCACTGAACTTTTCTAGAATTTTTATCAATATCTATGCCATGTTGCCATCCCACATCAAGCCTATTACTAGAAGAATTTTTTTCTAGATGTTGTAAGTTCAACAATTAAAGAATCAACTCAAATCACCCCTGTAATCAATTCAAATATTTTATGATTGTAATTAATTTTTTGTTAAAAAAAGTACCATGATACATGACCAGTAATATAAATCCTCTAAGCAGAGTGCATCTAGACTATAATCATGTTGCACCACCGAAATCTAGGCAAAAAAAAGAAGATATCCTCTTCAATCAACAAGCTCAACTATAAACAAATATAATTTAAGCAGTAAGCTATCCATAAAGCCAATTAGCCATAAATTGCAAATCCAGTTCCATCAATCATAGCTTATTCATGGAGCAGAACCATATTAATGAAGAGGAAGGGTGTAAAGTTCACAACCCACATATCAGCCCATAACAAAATAATAATAATAATAATAACCCATAAAATCCTCTAAATTTCTTCCTGATTTGAATAATTTCATGTTGCATGCATTTTTTCTTATCACAGTCTACTTCTGGTCAATCAAAATCTAAACTTTCATCACCTCTAAATCATTAGCAAACCAAACCGATATTAAGCACTATAATTTATCAAGAAATTAATTAAATTTAGTTCAACTAATCAGCATATAATAATAAAAAGGTCACATCTTTTTCCAAAACTTTCTCAACAACCAAACAAAATGACATTATAAATGGAACAACTTACGGTGTAGAGTGTAGATTGTAGAGGAAGTCGTTGATGATGGAAAAAAAAAAAGACTATTGTTGATGAAGGCTGAAGAGTTAGTCGTTGTTGAAGACTGAAGAGGAAAGCATTGTTGATGAAGAGTGAACAGTTTGAAGATTGAAGAGCGTGGCCGCTGTTAATGAAGAGGAAGCCGCGAGGCGTGAGTCGGTGTTTGGTAGGCGTGAGTCTGCGAGTTGTTAATAGAGAAAGAGATTAGATTTAGGGATTTAGAATTTTAAAAATTTAAATTTTATTTGTTCTCTATGTGTGTATCAGCAGCTGAAAGAACGTGTAATAGCTAATGGCTCAATAGTTGCTGGACAACCGGAGCCTGGAGGTAAAGGGTTATGGAAATATATGTTTTCTGATCAAATCATTAAAATGGTCTTGAAATCGTGTTTTTACATGTTTTCATTCAATTTTAATGATTTCATCAACTTTCAACCTGATCTCATTTATTTTGAGTTTTTTAAACGATTTCTCACATTGAGCATATATATGTTTTTACAAGCCAAATCTTGATTTTAACAAACTTGGTCCTATCTATATGCTATACTATGCTTTCATGTACAAAATAAAGCTCCCGTCCCTCCCTTCTTAATAATAAGTCGCCGTCAGGCGACAATTCCAACTGAACCATCCCTTCCTCTCTCTCTCTCTCTCTCCAACACAACTGAAATCTATAACTCCAGACATTTCCATAAAATCGAAGATTCCTTCTCCCAACTTTATCACCACACTCCCTACACCCTACCCGCCACTCTCCCTCATCTCACGCGCCCTACCACTTTGATAATTTACTAAGATCTGAAGAAGGCTTTTTGTTTTTTGAATTCAAAGCATCTAATGATAGGGAAGATAATAACAACATGGGTGGAGTCACTTCAACAATTGCCGCGAAGTTCGCTTTCTTTCCACCAAACCCGCCTTCTTACACGGTGGTAACTGATGACTCTCTCTCCGCTGTGTCAGGTGGTCTTACTACTAGACTGTGTATACCGGAGGTGCCGAGGAAGGATGAGGTGGATTTTTTGAAGTTGAGGACTCGGCGTGGAAATGAAATCGTGGCTGTTCATATAAAGCATCCTAGAGCTTCAGCTACTTTGTTATATTCTCATGGAAATGCAGCTGATTTGGGTCAAATGTTTGAGCTTTTTGTTGAATTGAGTAATCGCCTTCGCATTAATCTTATGGGGTTAGATCCTTTCCTTTTGAAGTATTACTTTTCTTTTTTTAATGTTGTTATTATTTTGTTTGGTTTAGTTCTTTTAGTTGTATTAATTGACAGTATTGAACTTTATGAGTGTTGGTTTGGTGGGCTGATGCATTTTTGGTGGTATCTCTCTTGGATTTATTGCTTTAGTATAATTAATTCATCAAGCATAAGGGAGAGGCTTTCCTTGTGTGGTTTTAGTGTTGATGGAGAGAAGACCTGGTCTTTAATGTCTGTGGTTGAGTTTGATGGGAGACTCTATAGTAGTGAACTTTGTAGTTTGTTTGCACGGGGAGGAAGTAATGTATGCCTCTGGTGAGGGGAACTTCTGTAGAACTGGTTTTGAAAGTGAACTCTAATGGTGGAAAGAGAGGTTTAGTTGTGGTTTCCCCCCCTACAAGTCTGCAATTACCATTTTGAATATTATCCATTTATTAGGACTTGAGAGAGTCTGTTGAAGATTACATATGAATTTTAGTGTGGATGGAAGTTACTAAGTTAAGGTTGGGGCAATTGCAAATCCTGATGTGAATTGGATTAGTCTTTCATTTAGATACACCTTTTTCTGTCTTCTCTGGAATCTATTGATACAAAATTACTGCTCTTCCTAGCATATCTGAAACAGAATGACTTTCATGGCAATAAGAATGGTCTTTAAAGGTAGATTTTGGGTTTTAACTTGGCATGGTTTAATCTCAGAAGTACCATTGGAATGGTTTTTACCTTTTAGGATAGGCCTTATGGAAGTAATGCAGAAGATATGGTATTTACTTTCCAGCACTACCTCATATCATGTGTACTTGTTCCCGTTGTAATATAATGGAGAAATATAGGCAAATAAGAACCTAATAGTTGTCTTAAAAAACCAGAAAGAATGCAAAAAAAGAAAAAAAAATGATTAATATTCATATTCTTGAAAATTTTTGTTGCTTTTCTACTTCTTGGTGTTTTTTTTTTAATTTAATTTTATTATTATTACTGTAGTTTGCTTCAGGGTTGATTTCTAATCTTGTATTACTGTTTCATTTTCCCAGATACGATTACTCAGGCTATGGGCAATCAAGCGGAAAGGTTTAACCAGCTTTCCCTATTTCTTGTTTCTAATGATCGGAAGAAATTTTTATGCCTGCTCTTAACTTTAGCAATTTTACATGCCCTTTGACATCTATTTCTGATGCATGCTTAGATATCCTCGTTGTTAAGTTTGCTTTGTTGGTATAATTATATGTTTCAGAGCATAGATATTCAAATTCAGAAAATGAAACATAAGTTCTCCTTATGCATTTTCATTTGCATATTTTTCATGCTGCTTCCATAAAGCAAGAATTTTATGGCAGTATAGATGTGTATCAAATGCATCCATCGTATAACTTAAGTTTCTCAAACATTTAGCATTGTTTGTTTGTAATATATGGCATTGCTCTCAACATTTGTCACCTTTCATTTGAAACAGCCAACTGAATGTAATACATATGCGGACATAGACGCGGCATATAAATGCCTCAAGGAGCAGTATGGGGTTAAAGATGATCAACTAATATTGTATGGTCAGTCTGTTGGTAGTGGTCCCACAGTTGATCTGTCTTCACGTTTACCAAATTTGAGAGGTGTGGTTCTGCATAGCCCAATATTGTCTGGGATGAGGGTATTGTACCCAGTCAAAAGGACTTACTGGTTCGACATTTACAAGGTAATTTTTGGGGTGTTGATCCCATTAAACATCTGTTCGATTCTCTGTGCAGGCACTTATGTTACTTTCTCTTTTCAGAACATTGACAAAATTGGTATGGTGACCTGTCCTGTTCTCGTAATTCATGTAAGTATTATTTCCCCTCTTCAATTTTTTCTTTTTTTTTGAGTTGTTTATAATCTCTCTTTGGGACATAATTTTATGCATTGCATGAGTTGGCAACTAGTGTGAAGAAGCAGGTCTTTTGGTTTTGATGTTCTTGTGCTAGATTACAAAATTTTAGACCATCATTGAAAAAAATTAGTAGCTTCAAAACCTTCAAAGATATGAATAAAGGAAATTTTTTAGTTTCACGGGTTTAACAAAAGCTTTCAACAGGATTCTACTCTGGTTGCAGTCATAACTCATAAACCAAAATTCTAGCATTCCAGAAAAAAATTGAAGGAAAATATTTTCTTAATAGCCATCATGAGCCTGTATTCAGTGTCAACATAAATCAATTTGGTCCTTAACAAATGAGCATTTCATGTGGCATTTATTGTCTGATGTAATTAATAAAAAAGTCAAAGACAAAGTAAAATAACAAAACGAGGATCTCTTTAAACCTCAATTTTCAATTCATCATGTGCTAAGGGTGTAAAGGTGTCCCAATTAGCATCTATGGATATATAATTTGCAATAAACTACTTTGGCTTTTGGGTAAACCAAGTCCTTGCTTAAACTAGATAGTGTTGTATAGACAAGTCCAACATAGATTTTATTGTTGCTTCTATCAGTCAGAAGAACAAAACAAAAGGTTGATATTTGTTGACCCCCATTCAATAGCTTAAATTTTCTTTTTAACGTTCATTTTGCAGTTATTTGTATGTACATTCCATTGTTCTTACATAGTTTGTAGTCAGAGAGATTTATGTCTCCTCACCCCAAAATTATGTTTATGGAAGTTGGAGATAAAATCATTATGCCAACATGTTTTTATGGATACAAGAGATTTTTATTTATTTTTTTGCAAATTCAGGGGACATCAGATGAAGTTGTTGATTGCTCTCATGGGAAACAACTTTGGGAGCTTTGCAAAGAGAAATACGAACCATTGTGGATCAATGGAGGTGGGCATTGCAATCTTGAGCTATATCCAGAATTTATCAAGCATCTGAAGAAGTTTGTTTTGACCATAGGCAAATTAAAAACAGCTACAAATGGTTCTAAGAAAACAACAGAGTCTGAAAATCAGAACAAACAATCTGAGAGTGGAAGCTCAGACACTTTTGAATTGGGTGACCTTCCTGTAATCTCTAGAAATAGTTTAGATAGTAGGCTTGAGAAGTCAAAGAAGCCAAATAAACCTGAAAAGTCTCGGATGAGCACTGATCGTGTTGATAGATTTAGAAGAAGAAAAGGATTGGTCTGGTGATTATTTATACCAAGGGCTTCTTAAATAAAATGCATGCATTAGTTGACTCGAGAAGGTAATTTATTTTTCACTTCAGCTTTTGTAATGTGCATTGAGTCTAGTACAAATTATTAGATTGAGTGTAATTTTCCACATAAATATTACATCTGTATGTATGCTTAGAGCATGAGTCAAATTAAGCGAAATCTTGTATTTCAACTCTGCTGTGGAATCAGCTGTTGTTCATTTGAAGATGAAATGATGTGTTCCCAATGATCATGTGTTGCAATTTTTCCATCTGAACCCGGTTTTTCGTACTGTAGATTTGAGGAAACTGGTATATGCCAATGGTAACTGGAGTAAAAAATGCTCGTCTGCTTTGACCATTTTCTTTCTTGTTTATGATCAACTTTGGTTGGGAAATGGAAAGCTTCTAACTTTCTGGCCTGGCAGTCGATACAATTAGAGTAACTTCGAGGGTATATCTCATCTGCTGCTAAAGTGCACACCTCTGCGAGCTGATGAAAGAAGTGATAAATCTTTATATTTTCTTCCAACTGTAGTTATTGTTGTTTTTTAAAATATTTTTTATTTAAAAAAATAAATTAATAATATTTTTTTATTTTTAAAAAATTCAATTTCTTTTAAAATGTTTTTGAAAAGCGCTCTCAAAAGCCTCCAGTCATATAACATGTTCAGTCATCACTTTACTTTTCAACAGTACTATTAACTAGTGGGATTTGAGAACGGTATTGTACTGAAAACAAATCATGCCCAATTAGCTCCAACACCTGCAGATTGTCACTGTAGCCTCTTTCCATCTCTGAAAATGCAGCACCATCTCTTTCCTACCATGTCTTGGCTCATCATATTTCTGATAATAATCTTCGTCAAAGCTCCATCATCTGCCTCTGCCAATGACGGTGAGCGATATCTGAGCTGCACGGCTCATTTGACTGTGGAAATATTGAAGGCATCAACTATCCTTTCTGGGGATCCATCATGTATGATTACTGTGGCTATCCAGGGTTCTAGCTTGATTACCGCAGACAAGATCCGGAGATCACGATCAAGCTATTCTCTTATTGTTATACATTGAAATTCATCAGAGGGTTATGAAGCTTGGGTCATGAAAAACATGACACACATGATTGCAGACCATATTTAATAAAATCCAGATTTACATAGGTGACAGGTCACTTCAAAGTTCAAACCAAGTAAGGTAGATCCAGAATACATTCTATGAATAATGAAACAAGTCTACAAACCAAGGGATTAACAAGTTCATAGGCCAATATATAGAAGACCATATCTATACTGTAATGCCCTAAACTTTTCATGCAATTATTTTCTTTTCAATTATCGTTTACGTGAAATTTAGGGGTATGGTTACACACAAACACACATGTGGTAATGTTATTTACATAACAATGAAAAATTTACAATCTTCTTCAGTTAATGAAATGACCGTGAAAGTTTGATTTGTGAAATCAAGGTTGTAGTAATGGGAAAAAACATATGTGTATCATATTGAAACATAGAAAATAGAGCAAACATATCCTCTTTCAATACCACTAATATTTTTATTACAACTCTAGTAATGAACACAATGCCATTAATCTCTTTTTTTTCTAGCATTTTTAAATATGTATTGAATTCTGATTTGCTACTTTCTCTTCATCAACTAATAAACTACCATTTCTTTTATTATAACTCATCACCATGATACCTTAAAATCTTGTTAAATATGTATTGAATAATTCTTTTCAGATAATCATAAATCATGTTTTAAATTAGCCAACACGTTATCTCATTTTAAAACCAACAACTCATGTTTTTAATGAAACATGTTAAATTATTTCCGTACTCTTAACTTATGGTTTATATCAATTTTGCATCATTAATCCACTCTGATAATCATATCTAGTGCTTCAATCTGGTTAGGGATTCATTAATCTCATACCATACCTATAACTTATGTTTTAATTTGATAATGGATCCATTGATCCCATTATAGCGTGTTTGAGAGTGTGGTTGTGATTGTTTTTCAAAGTGTTTTTCACTCAGAAAAGTATGCCAATAATATTTTTTTTATTTTTTAAAAATTATTTTTGAGATCAACACATTAAAAACATCTTAATTTAAAGCAAAAAAAAATTTTCAATTTTTTTTAAAAACGCTTTTAAAACACAGTGCCGAACGCATGATTGTTTATTCATAATGTATGCTTTACATCAACTATAACTTCATTGATTTATTCTCATAATCTTAGCTTGCGGTTTACGTCAACCATGATTGTTTATTCATTTTAATGATCATCATTTCATTCCTTAAGTTGTTGTACATTCATATATTTATTTCAATAAGCACCGATTGGAATTTACATGGACTATATTCACTGACCCATTTCATTGTTTGAGACCTATATGTTACCTGCACTCGACAATCATTAATTTATCTCAACACTTATAACATGCGCTGTACATCAACCATGTACTCATCAATTCAATGTGATAATTTTGGTTTATGTTTTAAATCATCTATATTCATCAATTCTTCTCATTACTTGCAGCCCGTGCCTTTGAACACTTTCTAGTCATTGCCATCACGACATATATAAGTTTAAATTGAAAGTCACTGTCATAATGCATATTTCTAATCATGGCTTTCCATTCCCCATTCCAAATAATAAAAGAGTTCTAAATAAAATAAAAATATATATCAAATCTCGAACAATAGTTTCTGGGAATTATCAAAAGGTCTTCTCGATCTTTAATTGCTATAAAATTTTAACCCTATAGAAACAAGGTCTTAGGAATCTTCTATCAATTTTTCAGTACAATCCATTAACATTAAGTTGCATGTTCAGAAAAAATCTCTGCATCATTTTAGAGGGACTCCTTCTATAATTAAGGGGATTCTAACCTAAGAAACTCTGCACGGAATAGGAGAACTATAGTTGGAAAATGAAAGGATTATAGTTTTGATATTTTAGATCATCTTGTAATAAAACTAGATAACCTTTAGGATTGAGGTTTTATTCTAAAATCCAAATTGCTTTAGGATCAATACCAAGACAAAATTAACGGAGCAAGATTGTTTTTCATTTTAGACCAAGTTGCATATTTGGTAAGCATTTTAGTATCTTTTAGTTCTATATATGAGTGGACTTTTAGTATCTTATTGCAAACTGTGTCATGGCTCGTGCGCGCGGCGTTGAGAAAGACAACGTTTGCCTTCTGAGAGTGTGGTGAAAAGAGAGTTTGGAGATAATCATAAGATTATGATTATAAGGTTCAGGAGTCGCCACCTAATACTATGATCATCAGGAAACCTTTGGTTAACGAGAGTCTGAGTAAGAGACTGGTTATGCAAGGGAAAGATGCATTGCCCCTAGTACACCCTACCTAAGGTAAACTGCATTGTTGTTTAATTGTTATTCTAAGTCGCATTTCTATCCATTGGTCTTAGTTAAGGTTGAAGGTAAATCTCCCTTTATGAGAAAGTTTCCACCTTATCGAGTTAAATCCTAACCATTCTAAGGTCTATATTTTAGCATCACATTTATTTCTTTGTATCTTTAATACATGAGAGTATATTTTACTATGTAATTTTACATCCTAAAATATTAAAGTCTATAGCTAAACCCTAACATTTTAAATATAAAGTGAACAAAATGATTGTGAAGGGTTTTTGATATTTTGGCTAAACCCTAACAAATAATTATAAATTGGTTATGATATCTATTTTTTATTTTTAAATTATGATAAAAACAACTCTATTTTTAAAAAGTATGCATGAAAAACTTTTAGGATTTAGACATATGTGCGAAAACAGAATATTTTTTTTTGTTTTTTGAAATGAATTTTATTTTAAAAATTTTTTATTTATTTTTTATTTTCTTGAAGTTTTGGAGGAAACCAAATATTTTTAATACAAGATATGTATCTTATAATGTAAATATACAACACGATATCATCAAAAATTGTTGGAAATCATGTGGGGAGACCATAAATATTTTTAAAATATCATTTGAAAAATTTGAAGTTTTTTTTAATATATATATTTTTATATTATTTTATTATTAAATATATAAGGCTGGACCCGGCCCAGCCATCCGGACTAGGCTAGGACAGTCTAGCCCCACTTAGTCGGGTTGGACTGACTGTCGGCCCACTATCCTTCCCTCTTTTTTTGTTTTTTTGGGTTATACTGGACCCGATCAAACTGTATGGGCTGGGTTAACACGGGTCCAACCCAGCTTATAAGTTAATTAATTTGTCTCCTATATGCAAAATAAATTTAAGTTAATTTTCGTTCTGTATGCAAGGCTGATGCTAGTAGGGGAAAAAAAAAAAGGAAAAGAAGAGAGAAGGGGATTACCTTGCGTGGAAGGAGAGGTCAGTTGGGCCTGCTATCAACTGATGGTAGAGCTATATATGGGTGGAGACGCTAACGACTGGTGGTAGAGCTAGTTGTTGGAAGAAAGTCTGTGGTGAAGAGGAAGGAGTTTGCAGTGGCCACTCTTGATGTTAGGCTGGATGGCTAGTGGTCGTGTCGGCGGCTCTAGGTAGTTTTGAGATTGTAATGGCTGAGGACACATCAAAGGAGGAGGCAAAGTGGCTGAGATCACGACAAAGAGAATAAAATTGCAGAAAAAATAGGTAAGAGATGATTTTTTGCCAACTTGTCATATTGATTTCTTGGTGCTCATTGACTGGAATCCACCCTTATTTATAGGGGGTGGAAGATGAATATTTTGTCTCTTTTGGGGACAAATCTTGGCATTTGATTCGAATCGAGAGGATCCCAACCATTGACTCATAGTGACCATCATAAACTATCAAATTTGATAGTTAAAGGCTGCCTAAGTTGGCCTTTTTGGGTTAGCACCATGGCTGCTATGGTGTCAATCAGCCAGAAAGGACCATATCGAGGTGTAGTCAAATGTTAGACCATCATTTTCATGCAAGTTTTGTCAAATTTGATGGAGAGATGAAGTATTAAATGCCTCTAAAAAGTAGCTCCCCTAAGTAGTCTTTTCAGGAAAAAATGATGATGAAAATTAACTTCACCAAGACAATGTTGTTTTGGTAAAGTTCAATTTAATCTCTTGATTTATAATTTCTCTCAATTACACCTTTGATTAGCTTCAAACAATGTAAAATTCCCAACCAACCAAAACAATCAACGATAAACTTGAAATTTTTTTTTTAAAAAAAAAGTGATTTGAAAAATATAAATTTAAAAATAAAGAGAACCAAATTTGACACAAAGAAAATAAAATTAAATCATAATGGATAAAATTGAATAACAATTTCAATTAAATAAAGGATAAGAACAACTAAAAATAACAATAAAAAAAATGAGAATCATATCTAATATAAAAATTAAATGTCAAGGGATGAAATTGAAAGGCAAAATAATTCAATAAAGGATTTAAAATTAAATACATCACAATTAAAATAATGAGGTTCAAATTTAATATAAAAATCAAGTGTAAAAGAATGAAATTGAAAAGAAAATTAACTTAATAAATTATTGAAGACCAAATACATTGCAATTAAAAAAATAAGAACAAAATCTAATTTAAAATCAAGTGTCAATGGATGAAATTGAAAAATAAAATTAACTCAATAAATGATTCAAAACCAAATGCATTGCAATCAAAAAAATAAGGATATAATTTAACATAACAAACAAATAACCAGACTTTTTTGTTTTTTTTCAACGATCAACATGTTTTTCTAGGAGGAGAGGAAAAAGTGAGGGAGGAAAAAACTTATGGTCGAGGCTCCTTGCATGCCGGATGCCCTAAAAGGCTACGTTTGGTGTTGTTTTTATGCTGCATACTCCACCCGAAAGAAGTGTCAATGGATGAAATTGAAAAATAAAATTAACTCAATAAATGATTCAAAACCAAATGCATTGCAATCAAAAAAATAAGGATATAATTTAACATAACAAACAAATAACCAGACTTTTTTGTTTTTTTTCAACGATCAACATGTTTTTCTAGGAGGAGAGGAAAAAGTGAGGGAGGAAAAAACTTATGGTCGAGGCTCCTTGCATGCCGGATGCCCTAAAAGGCTACGTTTGGTGTTGTTTTTATGCTGCATACTCCACCCGAAAGAAGCAAGCGACGCCCATTTGCTAGAACATGTCCAACACATGCTAGCTACTTTTGAATTAAAATAATAATTTATATATATTAAAAGACTCAATTACCCTGAACACATGAGAATTACAAAGAAAAATATAGCAAAATATTTAAAGTGCCCTTGCTTCTATAGTCAAGGAAGATTATTTTTTAGGGGTATTTAAGTAATTGAGTTGTACAAAAAAAATAAAAAACCTGAAAAGCCCCTTGAACTAAGGGGAAAAAACACCTTCTAAGGGTCATTTAATAATTACACTATAATCACAAAAAAATAATAATCAATTAACCCCTTTCTTTAATGTAATTACTAATATGTCTCATTAGAAATACCTTCCTTCCCCTATACTCAAGCCTGCTCACCAAGCATAAAATCAGACATTCACCATGCGATTCGACAGTATGATCTATTTAAGAATAGAGTATAATAATTAAAAACAAAAAATGACGTTTCATAATAACCAAGCAAAATACAGGACAGAATTCCATACGTGGCATGGCAACTGGATAAGGAGGAGGCTG
Source organism: Populus tomentosa (assembly GCA_018804465.1). Classification (NCBI taxonomy): domain Eukaryota; kingdom Viridiplantae; phylum Streptophyta; class Magnoliopsida; order Malpighiales; family Salicaceae; genus Populus; species Populus tomentosa. The sequence continues at coordinate 7,975,840 of CM031975.1, forward strand.
TGTTGTGGAGATGGACAGCCAATGGCCAGTCCAAGTCTAAAAAGCATTTCGGTTGTGATGCATTGGTTTATCCAAACCATATAGAATTATTGTATTTCAAGCACATGCATGCATGCCCACGGCTGCACCATAAAAGTTGCTGCTGAAGATCTGTTCGGTACCACTGTTGGTTGCCCTGTAATGACAAATCTGCCATGAAAGAAAAACACCCTAGATTTTTGGATATCGCTTGTTGCTTTCTTCAAGAAAAAGAAAACTAGCTTGGTTCCAAAGACTAACTATTTTGTGGCGACCAAACAGCAACATCATACAGAGCCGCGTTAACAAAGACACACTATAGAGCTTGTGGCTAAATTGCAAGTTAAGCAGAAAACATCCTTGAGCTCTCAAACATTGTCCCCATTTGAGCCCACAGAAACAACAAATCATAAAAAAGAAAAAATAAATATATGCAAAGGCCACATGCATTACATGTAGTCCAACCAAAACGCAAGTGTAGCCAGCAAAGAACAGGGAATTGCACGAGCAGCTTTGCGAAGACAAGCAAGGGCGTCACCGCACCTTCTGCGCTCTCTGGCAGGAATCATCCTCTGGGTCACGAAGGGTTCCCAGCATCCAATCCATCCATATAGTATAATGGCCGTAATTGTGCTTGTATGTGGTATGGTGAATGGTGTGGTACCCAGCACCCATCACGGGCCATAGGTTGGCATGGATGCAATCATGGATGTTTGCTGTCCATATAGCCTCGATGAATAAGAGGGCTACGTGCGATCTAAAATGGGTTGGAACAAGAAACAGAGCTATAACATGTGGTACAGCTTGTAGAATCCCGTCAATTGGGTGAAATGCCAAACCTGAAATAGGCCAATAACTTCCAATAAGTGATCCTTGTAAAGGTAAACAATTAAAGATGACTTGGTTCAAAAAGCAATGCCTAAATGCAAAGGTCAGAGTTTAACGAGATTTTGACAGTTTTTTCACTGAATTCCTCAAAAGCACCACATTGAATTCTAAAATTCAGAAATACCAAGTCACGGAACGTGCAAGAAAAAAACCCACTAAGTAAGCGAATGTGTAAGATAAAAGTCCCATAAACGTAGTGTCTTCCTCTAATGTAGAGGCCACCTGATGTTGCTGCAATTATCAACGAAGTTTCTCCAAATTCATCAATAGTTCCGCAGTCTTACACTCTTCTATTTGTGGGTGGCTTCTACATTTACACTGCTGTTTTGGAACTTACATCCAACATTCATTAACTAGATCATACAATGTGGATTCGTTTCCCACACATTGAGTGACTTGGTCAAACAAGGTGAGCTTTAACGGGATCTGGTATTAACAAATTCTGGAATTCAGTGTGGTGTTTTTGTGAAATTTGCCACAGGTTAAGTGCATTTCGAAACGTGAATAGAGCAAAAGAAAAAAAGGTAAGCAGTCAACATTAGCAGTCAACAAGCTTGTATTATAAGCTAATCCAGTTCTCTTAGTAATTGGATAAACTTTCAACATTTTCAGCCAAGAAGCTACAACAATTTTCACTACAAATTCTACAATGCCCTTCCCTGTATGCCTTTTCCAAAAACACTGCACTTCAACCACAATTTTTTTCACTTATTCTGCAATTATTACACAAGTCATTCCGAATATGTCCACATAGTTGGTACCAATGGACCATATCAGGTCACCTTCTGGCCAGTTATGGATTGCTTATTGTCGAAATTCAGCAACAAAGAAGGCAGTTCTATAACAGTCACCTTTCTTCTTCTTTTTAACTTGTAACAAAGTAAAGTGACAGTAATTTGCAAGGGAAGGCATTCCTTCGTTGTCACTACCAAATTTCAACAGTGACAAATGATATCCAGAACAAGGTTCACCGGCTGTCCCTCAGATCTGGTCAAGGTCTTACCGGTTATGCCATGTTTGGTAACACTTGTAAACCGGCAAGGAACCACTTGGGAAATGACATGAGATATTGCACGAGGAGGTCAGATTTGGGTAAAGGAATTTTAAGGCATTGTAGAATTTGCCTAATAACAAATTAAAAATAATAAGCCTGAGACCACTGAGTCCAGTCTTTCACAATCACCAATTGATGGTCTACCACTTTATGGTAAAAGACAACTTCCACAATTATATATAGTGTACATTCTACGTGGAAAGCAAGGCCTGATGACTATATTTCCCTGCCATCAGCAAGCTTCTTAATCAAAATGGAGCCAAAAGTTTATATTTGTTGCACTAATAATGCTATAAATGCTCAGCTGACTAATCACAACATAAACAACGAACATAATAGAGTTGGATTAAGAACATACCAGCAAATGGAGATAGAGTGTTCTGTTTGTTGTAGATATGATGGGTTGCATGAAGATACTTGTATAGAGGTTTTATATCATGCAATTCTCTGTGCATCCAGTAAATCCCAAACTCCACAATAACAAGATATATAAGAAAATATATGATGTAGGCAAACCAACCAATTTCAGATATGCTAGAGAAACACTTTGTCCAGCCATTTTCAATCATGTACTCAGAAACTGTTGGAAGAAGAGTGTACCATGGCATAGCCTTCATAGCAACATATATTTGTAAGAGCATGGCTCTGTTTGAAGGTATGGTATCTGCAAGAGATCAAAAAAAGGTGTAATCTTAGGCCTGACAAGTAAACTGGCAAATCACCATCTCAAGTGAATGATACTAGAGTCTAAATGAAATTCAAACACTACCTTACATAAGAAAACTCCACCAATAAATCAATCAGCAACTTTTAAAAGTCATGCTTGCTGATTGAAATGGTGGAGCAATCTTATTAAATAGGCATACGCATGCTGTGAGAAAATAAGAAAAAAAGTTGTAATTTCTCAGCAAATAGGAACAGAGAAAAAAAAACATAAAAAGCGGTAACTTCTCTACACATCATAACTTCTGTTGTCATAATCATGAAGTAATGTTATGTTACATGGCATTCGGGCTTCAGGACATCACTTGGCTTTTGAAACTCGAAAAAAAAAACATTAAAAAAAGGTAGTAATTGCAGTGGATATCACTTGCAGAAAAAGAGAACGCATTCTACATATTTCCAAGAGAGTTGAAAGGGGTAAGCATGGGGGGAGAGAAAAAGGTATAGCATGTTATTGTAGTTACAAGCAATGTAAGTAAGAAATTGACAAAAAGGAAGAGAATTCTCAAATTCAATGATTACAGATCTGGAGGCGGGAAAAAAAGGAAGAAAATCCAAAGTAGAACAGAAAATCAATAATTAGACAGAAGAATGGCATTAACCAACTCAGATATAAACATTAACTCATAATTGAGAGCCAGTCAAAATCCACATAAAAAGTTTAGAATGAGAATAAATGATGCCAGAATCAAACTTGACTGCAAAGCAGATACTATACATAAGCACGTATGCGAATATTAATGTCATGAATATGGACCGTAAGCAGACAAAAGATTCAAACTTTACAACTAGACATGCACTTGAGAGTTGACAAAATGAACACTAACAGAATGAATGGTTCAATTAAACGCCAACACATCAGAGCTGCCAGCCACAAATCTATCATCTCATATTCAACATGAAAGACTTCAGAAGTAAAAATAGAAAGAAAAATCCAGAAAGAAAAAAAAATGAAAAATGAAAAGGAAAGACCCAGATTGAAAATCAATAACTAGATCAATTTCATTCCGCATTAACATCACAAAAGAAGAGTTTTTGAATCATTTCTGTTAATTAACAAGAAACACTAAGCAAACAAACTCAGATTTCAAATTAACATCTATACTAGATCAAAGTACAAAAAAACAAAAACAAACTCGAGAAAAAGTTATGAACCCAAAAGTCAACAAAAAAAAACCAGATTAAAAAATTCAAGAACCGAACAGAACCAATCTCAAATCAAGAAAAACATTATTAAAAAAAAAAATGTGCTCTACCTTTAGGGACATAAACGTTGCGTTTCAAGTAATAAATATAGAAGCACCAGAGGAAACCAGAGATGAAGTAAAGGAGAGTTCCAGCAATGTAGTTACGAAGCCAAGTCTGCAAGAAATGAGGCAGAGTGACCCACCAACTGGACGGTAACAAATGACCCAAAACAATGCTGTTGAACATTGATGTCTCGACCAGGAATTCCTGCAAGTACTTGTCTCCCTCCATTGTTATTGTCTTTCTGATTCTTGGTCTTTCAGATACACCGACGACACGACGCCAGCGACGATACAATAGAGAGAGAGAGAGACAGAGAGAGAGAGAGGTACGGAGATTGAGGTGTGATTCGGTGGGCGAGAGATATTTAGCAATCTGATAAAACGAGGAACTAAAACTGTGTGGTGTTGTAAACTTGTACTTTAGACTTCGGAGTTGGGAAGCATAGTATTTTATTTGTACTTTTAGCGGACTGTCGTATATGCACACTCTTTTTTATATTTATTTATTTATTTAGATTTGTCTGGTGAAGTGGTGATCCATCGTATTTGCTGCTGCCTCTTTTTTTTTTTTGTCGATTCATGGTCATTACTAACACCTTCTCTAGGGTAAAATCTCGCTTTCTGGATTTATTTTAATTTATAAGTAAATTTGAATTGGATTAATAATTTATAATAATTTTTATATTTAAAGCAAAATAATAATTAAATTTAATTATATTATATTATTTAAAATACTTATATAAATGAATTGAATTATTAATCTTAGCTATTTTGCGTTTAATTAAAAAAGCATTAGATGATTGACCAGTGTTACGTTACCAGTCAAGTTAAATTTTTCTTGAACGTCAAAGAAATATTTAAATGTTACTAATGTTTTTTTTTCCTAGCAAAAAAATAAATCATGTGATGATTTACCTAATATAACCCGATTGATTTTATTGGTCCAAAAATAACTCATACAACCTGTAAAAACAAAATTTGACTAAACATTATTTTAAGATGATATTTTTTTTTACTATTAAAATAACAATATATTAGATTGATCTTGGACAACCCGAGTTAACGTGTCAAATTCATGACCTGAGTTATGAAACTATGATAACCCTATAAAAAGCAAATCAAAATAAATTATTAAACTTAATTCCCAATCAACCCAACATTGAATGATAAAATTAAAAAAAAAATTATTAAAAAAATCCTTAGAAAAAAAGTTAGGTTAACATGTTAAACTTACAACCTGGGTCATAAGACCAAAATAACCCCTTGAAAAGCAAATCAAAACAAATTACAAATTCCAATCCCTAATTAGCTCAATATTGAACAATGAGATTAAAAAAAGAACATAAAAACAACCTGAGTCAATCCATCAAACTCATAACCTGAGTCATTAAACTGAAATAACCTATTAGAAAAAAAATGACTTGATTTAACTTGGGTTAATCTGTCAAATCCATGACTTTGGTTTTGAGATTGAGATAACACCATAAAGAGAAAGTAAAAAAAATAATTATAAAGCTAGATTCTCAATCATCTCTATCAGATTTAATGTTGAACGATGAAATTTATAAAAATTTTAATTAAAAAAATAACATAAAAATAAACCAAGTTAACCTGAGTTAACCGTTAAGCACTATTACTGAGTCATGAGACCAGGATAACCTAATAAAAAATAAAAATAAATCATGAAGTCTAATTCCCAATTAAACAAAATATTAATTGATGAAATTAGAAAAAAAAAATTAAAAAAAGAAAGAGAAATGAGTTAATTAGATTAACCCGCGACTCGGATCATGAGATAGGGACAACGTAATAAAAAGTAAATCCAATGTTGAAGGACTTGTGACCCAGGTAATGAGACCAATATAACATCTTAGAAAGAAAATAAAAAATGACCTAATTTAACCAGGATTAAAATGTCAAAACTCGTGACCTTGATCTTAAAACAAGATATTCTCATAAAAAAAAACAAATCAAAATAGATTATGAAACTCAATTCCCAACATATCTAATGTTGATTGATAATTTTTTTTAAAAAAAAATAATTAAATAAAAGAAACAAAAAACAACCCGAGTTAACTTGGGTTATTCATTAAAGCATTATTCTTGTGTCATGAAATCGAGATAATCTAATGAAAAATAAACAAAACAAATCAAGAAACTTAATTCTCAATCAAATCAATATTAAAGGATGAAACTGGAAGTAAAAAAAAAAAAAAAACTAATTAAGAAAAGGAAAACAAATATGAGTCAATTGGGTTAACTCGTCAAACCTGATATCCATGTTATAAGAGTGTGATAACTAAATAAATAAATAAAATCTAATATAAAAAATTAAATTAAACAAAAAAAATTAATTAAAAATAAAAAAACAAAGTAAAGCATGTAAAGAGAGGTATAGTAAAACCCCCTTCTCTTTTAGTTTATAGTTAATTTATGTTATAGAAGTCATTTTTTATGCTCCAAAAACCCTTATATTTATTTAAGATTATATAAAATATAGGCATTTTAAAGAAGATATAAATAGACATATCCCATACAAATTGTTTATTAAAATATTTGCTGAAAAATATAAAAAATATATATTAAAAGAAATCTATCAAATTTTTTGAGAAAAAAAATCTAGAAATATACTAGTAAAATTTTTTATATTTTAACCAAATCAAACTTGAATTAAATAAACATCAAACTATCACAAGTCAAATCATCAAATAAATAAGTCAATAATTAACATAATTTTGACAATGTTAATAATCTAAAAAGATAGCATGATTCTTAATTCTAATAATTCAAAAGATATTATCATTTAAATCATGCAATTTGAAATTATACAAATTACATAAATATTAGTTTTTATTTTCATGTATAACTTGGACTCGTCAAAATATATATATATATATATATATATATATATATATATATATATATATATATATATGAAGTATTAAGAGAAAAACCACAAATCTTGAAAAAAAAAAAAAACTCAGGATGACATTAACTACATAAACACTTAATCATTGTGAAATACCAAGCAAAAATCCATATTAACCATGACAACATAACATGACATTGGAAAATTCTTGTTCATATCTCTCCGACAAGCTTGGACCAGACTACTATGTTTCCCAGGTCTTGAACACTCAAACCTACAGGCAAATATTAACGAACAAGATGCAATTAAGGAAAAAGTCTACCTGTCATCAATATCTTGCAAAAGCAAAAATAATGATACTAAAATCATTTGATAAAATTATTAACTAAAGTAAATACATATTTAGTTGAATTCTAATTATTCCTCAAAAGATAAAATTATTTTTTTAGTGATCTAATTTTTAGCAAAGTAACATTGTAGCCTTCAATCTTCTTCTTCTTCTTCTTCTTTTTATTCACGTGAGGTGTCTGGGCTAGCTTGCATGTACCTCGACTATTTTCCACGGACCTTGAAGTTAACGACCAGGTAAGTTTCCAGTGGCTATCAATATTAGCAACTTCAAGGCTCGAACTTGAAACCACATGTGAAACAAATCCTTTGATCTCATCAAGCTCTTACCTATGAACGATCTAGTAGATGGTTTGTAGCCTCTAATCTTTGTTTGAAGGCAATGTTGCTTTTTATTCCTTTTGTTTTTATTTACACAAGTTGTATTCAGTCATGATATGAAATATAAATCTAACACCCGCTTGTACATGAGGATCTAAATGCTAGTTCCAAGAGACTAACACCCGCTTGTATATTTGTTTTTATTTACATGAGGATCTAAATGCTAGTTCCAAGAGATTGACACCCGCTTGTATATTTTAATCATACATATTAGGCAATAATTAAGACAAGGATATGTTAATCATGATACATTAACACATCAAACTATGAAACGAGTATCAAATAATTAAACCTTTATTAAACACAAAACAATCATGCCAACATAATTAGTGTGCAAAGAAATTTAAACATTAAGAATAGAACTAGAAAAATAATAAGATTAACATCTCTAAATATACTAAATACTCCCACCATAATACTAATTATGAAAGTTAAACAAAAAGAAAAAATAGCTTTTAATACCTCTAGTTTGTTTCAGTCTCTTCCTCGGTATCATTACTACCATTCCTTTCACTACACAAAAATAATTTTGAGAAATCAAATATATTTTGATCATAAAATATTTTTATTTCATTTTATTTTATTGTCATGCGTATTCTTTAGTTTAGAAACCTTATCTTAATTTTAGTTGACTCTTGACACATAAATTGAGCATAATTCTCAATATAACCCAATAACATATTCATATCGGTTTAAGGGCGACATCAAATTAAACATAAAATCTAAGTTCTTTTTTTTTAAAAAAAAAATCTGCTATGAATTTAAGTGTTCGTTTCAACTCATCATGACCTTACATTCTTAACCAAGTAGATCTCTGGGACCAGTTGAGTTGATTTTAGGTAGAATCATGCTCAATGCCTGTTTATTTCTGTGTTTTAAAAGTGCTTTTAAAAAAATTTAATTTTTATTTTATTTTTTAATTAACTTCAAATTAATATACTTTTAGTGTTTTCAAATCATTTTGATGTGATGATGTCAAAAATAATTTTAAAAAAATAAAAAAAATCATTAGCATGTATTTTGACACGAAAAGTTATTTGAAAAGCAACCGCAAACACACTGCCTAATAAAACTTTGTGCAATGGCCACTTTCATATATAAAGTAACGACTAGATACTTGAAACCTCTATAAACAACCTCCTTTCTTTTTGTATTTTATATGCAAGAAAGATAAGGAAAGTGACAAGAAAGTGAGAGAAACATTTATGTATTCATTACATCTTTCTTGAGAGCTTAATTGGTTGAAATCTTTCATATTGTGTTATTAGGCATAACTTTGATTACTCTTGAGATGGGTATAATCATTTGAGTACTCTTTTTTTTTCTCATTGGGACATTTGTTGTTGAGCTGAGAGTGGCAATAGTTCAACACTTAGATTAAGGGTAAATCAAAGGTTGTAAAAGAATTGTTTTTCATCAGTAGAAATGTATAGTAGATTGAGAAATCTGAAGTGGATCTTGAAGACTAGATGTAGGCATGAGAAAATCAAGGTAAATTCATATATATGATATCTTTGTACTCACATATTTTATCTTGTCTTGTGCTTATTACTTGCAAAATTCATTATTTATACATATTTCTTATATATTGTTTGTGTTTGTCCTTAAGTTTTTATCTATAAGTTGTATTTAGTTCACAAGTTTTATTAATTGTTTATATAGATGATAACACATTACATACTAATTCAGAAACGAGCAAACTCGATTAATAAAATAGTTTAAAAATATTACAAGTTTGTCATTATAATTGATTTAATGTTCACAATATCCATATAACTGTATTTGAAAAAACAAATCATTGAACTATACCTATTTTTTGTCAATAACCTCCCTTCATTACCAATCACTTATCTCCCTTATACGAACCTGAAAAGCAAGAACCCTTAAACCCATAAGGAAGAAAAAACAAATCATTGAAAGCTAAAATAAGATTTAAAAATAGCAAAAAAAACTCAAGACAATAATTACTTGAATCAAGGCATCAAAGTTATTAAACAAGGACCCTATCCCAATCATTACAAAGAATTGTGAACTGGAAGTATAAGGTAGAACATCATAAAGACAATTGATCTTTGATAAGTTCAAGTCAGTTTAATGAAGAACTAACAAGTATGATCAATCCTCACAAAAGCACACAAAATATTATTTTGAACTCAAAGTTTGTTAAAACAAAAAACCTAAATACAAGCTAAATAACTTTATTTATAATATGTAAAAATTCTTAAACAATTTTGAAAAAATAATAAAAGAGTATTAATCCAAAGAGAAAAAAGAATTTTAAACGAACTAGAAAACTAATGTAAATCCCACATAATAGCTTCTGGTCTTTATCGAAGACCTTTCTAATTTTTTATCACCATGAAATTTTAACCCTATAGAAAAAAGAAGGCCTTCAAAATTTTCTAAAAAGATTTCAGCTCAATCCAATAGCCAAATCAAAAGTTATGCTTGTTAGTGTACAACTATTCATTAGTAAAAATAAGCCCAAAATTATCTCTAATGTCCATGAATAATAAGAATTACTGTTGCGTAAAACATCATTATGAAATAAGGATTGTTGCCTAATTGAACTTCTTGAAAAGTAAAGAATCCTTGGAAAATAAGGATTCCATGTATAATTAAATTCTTATTTTATAAGAATCCATAAATCAAATGGAAAACAATCAATTTTTGAATTTCCTTGTTTGATAATAAATTTCAATTATGATTTCAAATATGTCACTGTCTCTTTCATTAATGATTATTGAGCCTACCAAAACTAAATGAAAAACTTGAGATGTTCAGTTTCCAACACAACTATAATTGTAGCAATATTCCGCATATAGCTTAAGATATGGCCTAAAAAATACACAAAAATCTAGTCTCATAGATTTACAACTTTTTAACCTAAATATTTAGAATCAACTCAATCAATTCTTCTTTGATCCTTTAAGCTTCTTACCTTGTAATAGACTTAAGTGGTAACTCTAATGGATCTTTTAGTGATGTTCACTAATTCACATCATTCCTCCTCTCTTCAATGTATTCGTCTTTAAATAAACAATAAGAGCAACATCAATAGGTAATACATCCTGATAATCCTCCAACAAATAAAAAATATATTTTATTAGGGTTGTTAGTATAACAAAAGGTCTTTACAATATTTTCTTGCATAAAAAGATCTCATACTTCTTTGTGTTTTCTCTTAACACTCTTTTTTTTCTTCACAAATGACCCATCTATTTTTTATTTTCTCTTAACCAAATCACTATTTTCCTTCATCTCCAGGCTCTTCAACAAACTATCATATTGTTTAATGGGATCATTTGAAAGATCTATTATGTTATGGTCATTAACTAGTGCAACTTGTATGTGTTTCAAAACCATCAAGTTCCCATTACTCAAAAACATATTAATTGTTGTCAATTTACTTGAAATCTCATTTTAAAAAGCTTCAACAACCTAATTTTTGTCTTTCATAGAGTTGTTCATGCATTTTTTAACCCAATCAACTTTGGTAATATTGCCAATGACTTGTGCATTAGAAGTTTCAACAATAAGGATATGCTCTAAGAAATCATTTTCTTTCAATGTATCAATTGAGGTAGCAACAATGTTTTTCCTTATATCATCACCTTATAAACCTTTCAAAACATGAATTTACATAGAATCTTTTATGTCCTATTGATCAACTTTTTTAGTATTTATCTTTCCTAAGATATGAATCTACTGGATTTTCACTCCTTAATGCATCCAACTCAAATGAATCAACAATGTCTCTCAAATGAATTTTCTCGTTGGTAATTTTTATTGATAGACATAATTCTGTCTCTAATTTTGTCGGTATATACCAACAGAAACTATATGTCTATGATACGGTCGGTATATACCGACGTACGCAATCCGTCGTTATATATCGACCATATCACTGAATTATATAGTTTTTTGGAAAGTTGCAATGATATGATGACGTGGATTTTTTTCAGATAATTTTACTGATGAAATGACCGATGGATTCAAACCGGGATTTCTATACAATGACGTGGCACATTCACCAGTGGAATCACCGACGGGTATACTAATAGAACTTATCCGTTGGTGATTTCATCGGTAAAAGCCAATATATACCCACTCCGCCAACACTCTCTTCCTCTATTTCTCCTTCTTTTTCCCCCTTTTCTTCCCCATCCCACCTCTCCCCTCCCGAACTACAACCAACCACCCATCCTAACTCTCCCCCTCTTCTCAACACAAGCACTCAAGTTTCTTATACTTTTGTACGTGGTCACAACAAAATCCGTTCTTGTGGATTTTATTATTTTTTATAAGTAAATCTATTCTTTGTAGTTTTAAAATTTAAATGTGAATTTTATTATTTTTTTAGTATATGTTTTTTGTTAACGTATGTATTTGTTTGATTGTTATTTGTCAAAGAAACTTGTAGTATAAATGTATAATTTTATAGTTGTTATAATTTGTTTTAGATTTTGTCAAATTATATTTGTTTGTAAATTATTGAAACTTTGTTTGAATTACACCGAATTAGATCTGTTATGATGAAATAAATAATAGCTTGTTTAATGGGTCCATTTTAATTTTTATCAATTCTATTGTGAAGTTGTGATTTCCATAAATTTATAGATGTATAAATTTGCATGGACGTTGATAGTTGATAATTGATAATGATTATTTAACATAAGTGTTTTTTTAGTTTGTTGGATAATGTCAGGGCAAACCAATATTTTTGTTATGTTTATTGATGTAATATAGTTAATTAATACATGTTGTCATTATAATTTTACAGATGTTCGATAGAAGTCATATTTAACTTGCAACCTTTTTTTTCCTTATAGGCTACATTTCTTGAACGTGAGCCGAGTCCAATAGAGCTATTTGTAGAGATGCACGTGCGAAGTCAAGACTGCCAAAGGAGGTGCAGCAGTACGTGGACAACCGTGCTCAGCACTTTGTGGTATGTTTGTTCAATCATTTTATTTCGTAAGTTATTGTTTTCTTGAATTGAATATGATGATTTTTTTAAAACAAATCAGGAGAACTATAATAGCCAGTTAAAGGGAGAGATATGGGGACGATCCTTCAACCCATCTAGATTTGTTGATGGAGGTCGGATCGTCTGGTGGACCCGATAAAAATCGGGTCTACAGTCTCTCCAACACTACGCCCGAAAACTTGCAATTAGCCCGTAATGTCTCAACTGTTGGGAGCTCTCCATTAGTATCAAGCACCCAGTCAGAGGAGTTTATAGCCTTGAAAGAACAGTATGAACACCTTTCAACGGATTATGATTAGCTCCGTCAAATGGTTATGGAGATTAGATCAAAGATGGATGTTGATCCATGTGCTTCTTTTTGGCCATACGGTCCAGGCAACAACCAGCCTCCTCCTCCTCCTTCTCTAGCTCTGCCGTTATTTTTGTTTATTTAAAAAAAACATTAAATTTGTAATGAATATTTGGATAAATATTATTTAATATTATTTTTACATTTTTAATGTTTAATACAAATTTATTTGGTTATTAAGTTTTTTTCCTGTTAATAAATAATTTTTTTAAAAATATTTTAAATAAATACCCATGAATTTCCAGACGGAAACATGCCATCAGTATTTTACAAAGAGTTGCAAAAAAATTACCACTCATGCCACAATCACTAACGAATATATTCTGTCAGTATTTTTCATTACTATTACCAACAGATATATTTCGTCGGTATTTGATAGGGAGTTCTGAAATATTTACCACCCATGCCACAATCACCGACGGATAGTCCGTCGGTAAATACCGTTGGAAAAACAAACGGCCTTATTTCATCGGTAAAATTCTCGCGGTAAATTTTTTTTTGCACGCTTCATCATCTGTAATACCGTCGGTGTTTGGTTTTTTTTTTATTACTAACAGAATTGGCGATGAAATGGAAAAGTACTAATGATCAAATTTCGATGAACAGATTCCGTTAGTGAGACCATCGGGTAATATTTTTACAGACTGTTCTTGTACCTCACACCAACAGACCTAATCCATCGATAAAACTGTTTAATGATGTAGTAGGAGTCATAACCATGATTATAATTGTAGAACTTGCTGAGCTGTTATAGAGATTTAAAACCCTACTGCCCACTTGTGATGTCGGAACTCATGTGCCGGCCATGTACATGGAAACAAATATCTCGGTGCCGGCCTGGTCATTATTAATGAAGATTCGGAAACTGGACAAGTCCTTCTCAACGTATTTGTTTTTCCACGCATAGCTGAACTGAGATGGAGGTGCATGTACGTGCTTGGAGTTTTCTCTTAATTTGGTGCTTTGCACACAGCAAAGGGCACCACCATCCATTTCAATCCACTTAAAAAGCCTGATGATATGATATGATTTATACCTACTTATGCCTTGACGAGAACGCCCCAGCTTGAAAGTGAATGAAATTGAAGATATTTCATACTGTTTAATTTCTTTCATGGGTTGATTTCAAGCTGGAAAAGGACATCGTTATTGTTAGAGAATAATATAAATTATATCATAGGATTTTATCTAATAATTTAAGCTATTGGATTGAGATGGTTCTTTGACATGGTATCAGAGCCTTAATAACCAAGTGGTTACAAGTTTGAATCTCAACATTTTTATTTATTTGATAAAAATTAAGTACATGGTAAAATAAAACTGTGCAAGTTTTAAGTTCAAAAAGCTTTCACTTGAATGAATGTGTTAAAGAATAATATAAATCATATCATAAAATCTTACCTAACAGCTTAAGCTATTAGGTTGAGATGGTTATTTGATAATGTTCTTCACAGCCACTGAGAGAAATAATTAGCATTTCGACAAGAATGTCAAGGATCAAAAACATGCAGCAAAGGAGCGATCCTTAACAAAGGCTCTAGTGTTTGAGGTAAGAACTTTCTGGCGAAGAGATAACACATTGAGGTTGTGTTACCATTGTAAACGCATTCGGAACCGTGCCGAATTTGATTCAAGAATTCGTCTGTAATATCACCCCACTGGAATTTCCCTGGATGAGGACCGCCCCTTGACCAATCCACCCAAGTGATGCTCCGATTCGAATTTAATTCAGGATAGAGTATGTTCACCAATGTTGGAAGATAATGTTCATCCATGTAACATGGCGGGTGACAATGCTCTTGGAAGACTAGGTAATATTTTTGATCGGAAATAATGTGAACCGCAGTGTCTCGGTGCACCTCAAACCATTGTGATCCTTTTCGCCAATCGGTAATGTTTATTGCAGGCCACATTCTAGGGTTGTACCGACCACGACCTGGTTTTCTTGGATCGTCAAATGAGCCTAGGAAGCTTGTATTTGAGTTCATGAGGTGGTCGTATGTTGTCTTGAAATTGAACAGTGGAATACAAGATTCAGAGAGCAAGACAAATCTTTGGTTGGAGGAGTCAAGAAGGGCATTCGCTAACAAGCGTCTCTCGGCATCTATCATTGTTCCAGTTCCCCAGTAGACTGCCTGCAACACAAAATATAAACAAAAAATTAGAATAATGCTACATAAAAGAAAAAAAAAATCTAACAAATAAACTAAAAAAACTTTAGTTTTTTCTCCAGCTGCTTTACTGTTTATAAAAACATTGAAGCTTCTCCTCTTTTTGTATTTTCATTCTTTTTTTAATTTTATAATCAAAATTTTTTTATTTAATTCTTTTATGACCTCATACTATGCAATAATGTTTTAGATTATGGTAGAAAAACAAAATTACAAGATAGAGGACTGCCATATAAAACACGAAGAAATGAAGGTCCATCTCAAAGTTTTTAGAATTCTTGTTTTGGTTCAAAAGTTTATTATATTTTTTTTAATTCCACCTTCAAAATTTTTTTATTTAATTCTTTTATGATCTAATGCTATGGATAATGTTTTAGATTATAATAAAAAGATAAAATTAAAAAATAGAGGACTATCATATGAAACATGGTCGATCTCAAAGTTTTTAGAATTCTCATTTTAGTCTAAAAGTTTATTTTGTTGTTTTTAGTCTCTAGATTTGAGATAAGAGAGAGAGAGAGAGTCAATGTAAAATGATAGAGAAAAAAAAATTATTGATTGGCCATATTTCAAAAACAAATATAGTTTATCTTGGTGTAAGGGTTTTATTTGATGAGAGGAGTTTGATAGTGGTGGTCTTTTTCAACAAATATCTAGAAAAAATAGATCGGGTTAGTTTAGATTCGGTTGATTTTTGTTTCTTGAGTGATTTTGGGGTATTGTTTTGAAATTAATAAGTGATTTATGAATGTTTTTATGG
Organism: Populus tomentosa; assembly: GCA_018804465.1. Taxonomy (NCBI): domain Eukaryota; kingdom Viridiplantae; phylum Streptophyta; class Magnoliopsida; order Malpighiales; family Salicaceae; genus Populus; species Populus tomentosa. Next base: position 7,991,641 of record CM031975.1, read on the forward strand.
TATTTTTGAAGTGTTTTCAAGTAAAAACCACTTAAAATTTAGGTTTTTGAAGAAATAAAAACTCATAGATTTTTTTGTATAAAAACAAATAAGTTATGGTTAAATACTTGCATGCCCATATGTTTTTGATTTTCAAAAGAAAGGTTGACTTTTTATTTTAGCTTTTAAATAGCATTAATAATATTTTCTACGGTTCATTAGCTTTTTTTATATATCTAAATTAATACTCTCTCTATTTTTTAAATTTTTAATTCATGTTTATTAAATATTAGTTATTTTTAAATTATTTTATAATGTTTCAAAGAGTTTTTTCTTTTTTTATATTTGATATCAATAGAATTTATTTTTATGATGTGTTTATCAAAATAAAAATAATTTACTCTTGATAAAATAACCTTTAAGATAATAAAAAAAATTATAAAAATGTATAAATTAAATAGAAAATAAAAAATAAAAATAACCTCTAAGATTTCAATGTCAACGCATTTGCACAATCCAAGAGGATAAAGAAAAATCCAACATAGTTGATAGGTCTTAATTTGTGGGGCCTACGCCATTGGAGGTGTAATCATGGAGAGTTGGATTGGTGGTAAAGAAAATGTTTTTCCTTTTTTCATTACCAGAATTTAAATTTTGGAATCAATATTCACAGATATTTATTATTTTTAAAATATATATGTATAAAAAGCCAATGTAAGATATGCATCTTTAAGATTGGCCAATAAATTAGAAGTTAGTCTCTTAATATGCAAATTAATCCAGAAATAGTTTTATAGTGAAACACAAAAAAAAAACACATTTAGCACAGAATAATGGTATGTATAAGTAAGAAATGTGAAAGAATATACAAGAAATAATGTGCCTACAAAAATTGTAGACTTCTTGAGTCCAAGCCTAGCATGATAAGTTTCGGCTGTGGATTTGGATTTATAATTTTATTTTACTATTATTTTTTTTATTTAAAAGATTTTATCATAGTATTACAAAATACGAATTTAGAATTACAAAATACGAATTCATTCTAAACAAGGGGAAGACTTGAATATCGTAAATTAATAATAAAAAGAAAAAATTAAAACAAAATTCAAGAAAGTAAAAAAAAAAAAATAGCAGTATAATTCGGATTTGATGCATAATTGCGCATCCCAATACTAACCTACATCTAAAAAGAACCGATTAAGTTCAATTCTACTCAAATAGGTCTTGGATTTATGAAAACTGTCCAACCTATATAACCTTTCATATGCCTAAACAATTCACCTAGCTAGTTTGGCCCTTGTATTACCAAAGAGAAAAGGAAGGAAGGAGAAGAGAACTTTCAAACAATATTGATTCACTGAGCATGGGATTTCATGTTGAAGTTGCGATGATTTGGAAAGAAGCTAACCTGGCTAGGAATTCTTCTACCATGGAAGACAGAACTTCGAGGCCATGAATCATTGTAAGAAGGATGTGGGTGCACATAAATGGAGTAGAGTCCTTCATGTCCTTCAAAGAACTTCTCCCACAGGAGAGACAACGGAAGCGGCCCATTTGTCAAGAACATAAAAGCCACTTTTGGAGCTAGTTTGTGAGCAGATTCTTGAGCTATCGGGACCTTGGATGCTCGCCTCAGCAACTCCTCGTCACTCATATTGTGCATCGCGAGGAGTTCCTGTTCTTTCATGAAAATATGCGTTCCTTTTATTGTTTCTACCAGCAATGACTCTGATGGTAATGGTGAAAACACAGGGCTGGGAGTGGCTTGTAAAGTGAAAGGGAAGCTCCTGAGATACAGACAAACTACCATTCCAAGTGACAAGCCGAAAACGAAGAACATGAAATGGAAGACATGGGCTAGTTGTGAATGGAGCTTGAAAGGGATCAAAGTCGATAGGGTTCGTAGATATTGCTCGTTAGCCATTGCTACTGATATTGTTGGAAATTAGAGGAGAAGATTCTCAATTTAAATTGCAAGAACTAGCTGGACGTTGATGAAAATACTTGGAACGCAAGTAGTGGTGGCTAGAATGAGTTGCTGCAGCTCGCTTCTCCCGTAGTAATAGACCAGCACCATTTTTATTTTTTTTCACCTCTTCCCAGGAAGTCTAATTCCATGACCTAACAAGAAATTAATGGACAAATTGCGATTCGGTCGTGGTCCATAATCATAGACAACGCAATAGCCAGCAGAACTATTTTGACAAAACCAGAGAGGCATGACACTGAAGCTTGCCCCTCGCTTAAATTTAGGCAAGCAACCACATCTGTACTCAATCTTTGCTTGAGCACTGGATTCTCTTGTCTTCTAGCTTTGGGTCCTCTTACACCGCTTGCTCCTCCCCCAAGAAACTCAGTTCCTGTTTCAATTAGGCAAATTGTTAGGTCTTGGCCTACCATCGATCCTAGATAATACATGGCCAGCAACACACTTTGACTAATCTAGAGAAATGTGACGCTAAATCATTGCTTGAATTTAGGTAGCAACCACAATCGTAATATTGTATTCTAGATGCGTGTTTAGCATCGTTATCTAAAAAGTCTTTTCTAAAAGTGTTTTTTTTTTAATATATTAAACGATATATATATTATAAAAAAATATTAATTTAATTTTTAAAAAATATATATACTTTTATAAAAATATATAAAAATAAAAATTACTGCACTGATAGTCAGACCAGAGATTGCTTCGTTAGGCTTTTACCTAAACTTCATCTAGGATTCGTGCGCAATGACAGCACATGGCCTTTGCCAGGACCATAATTATTAAACGCTACTTCACTTAGTAATACTAGACATTTTACGCTATCAATAAAAAAATTAAACATTCAGACCTTTTCAAAGGTTTTTCACACAGATAAATTTCCTAAATATAAATATTAAAAAAAAACTGAATGCAACATGTTGATATTAAGATAGATAATTTTGAAGACCAGAATCAATATAAATATAGGTTTTCTCTTGCTAATATTGGTATCTCACAGGTCCCTTTCTTTTTATATTAAATAAGAATTTTTAACCAAACAAATTAAATAAGCACACACAAAAATAATCAAGGATGGATATTAATTAAAATATAAATTTTAAAATTATTCTTAAGAAAAATCATATTAAACAGTACTAAATCCAAAGTGTTTTGTAAATGTATGAACAGTGTCGATTACGTATATAATTTGCTCCTGTTTGTCATAGTCAAAAACTGTGCATATTAATAATAACAGATACCCATGTTGATGCATGTGAGCTACAAAGTCAAACTTTAGGGATGTTTGATATTGTATTCTTGGGTGTTTTTTTAAATTATTTAAAAATATTAATTTAATTTTTTTAGATTAAAAACAATTTTAAAAACATCTTGAAAAAATAAAAGTTATCACAAAAACAAATTTTCACTATATTAGGGGATGATGTTTGGAACGCAATTAAATTATGTTTTTTAAAAATTTTAATTTTTTTTTAAAACTAATTGTTTTATGTTATTAAATTGTTTTAATGTATTAATATTAAAAATAAATTAGGATATGGCTTCAATCAAAACTTATGCCTTGTTTGTTTCCAGGAATTCATTTTCCTCGAAAGTATTTCCCCCACTTTTTCATGTTTGGTAAACATAAGAAAAATTAGTTAAAGAAAACTAAATTCCGATCAAAGAAAAAAAAAGGCTTTATGGTAGGAAAATGTTTTCCTTTCCTTATTCTAAGAAAAACACTTTTCTTTTTTTTATTGACAAAATATGCACTGTCCCAAAATACAAATCCCTAAACTCTCTTTCTCTCCCAAATAATTTATGCAAATCAATTGGAAGCATATCTCAGCTTTCTTCCAGGTAATTTTTTTTCCTCAAATATCTTTATTTATCTTATGTTTTCATCCTTTTTATTTGTAATCTATAGTTATAATAATGGCATAAATCTTGTGATATATTTGCTGCGCTTTTTTCCTTATTTATCTTGTTAATTTTATTGCAACTCATGCTCTCATGCTCTGTGTAAACCCAAACCCATGGGAAGGCAACCATAGCAAACCCAAAAATTTTTCTAGAAACCAAACACAGACCCATACACAAACACGACAAACTCCAAATAATCACCATTCCTTCGTTCTGCCACTGTTGCTATCACAGCAAACTCAAAGAATCATCATTCTTTCATTAAGCTGAAGGCGCCCTTCGGCCCCGTTTCCTTCCTTGTTGATCCACCTCTTCGCCAAGCAACCCATACACAGCAACCCGTAACAACAAACCCAAACCCATTTTTCCTATGCTATGCTTTTTTCATAGCAAACCCATGCTCTGTTTCTCCTTTTGTTTAATAAAAAACATATGCTTTCAATTCCCCTCCATCTTTTCATCTTTCTCTCCTTTTCTTCATTTGCTTCTCTTCCAGTAGAACCTGACCCACCCGATGTGATTTTCCTTCTCTGTTGATGAGTTGATGATATGCGTTTCCTGTGTTTTGTGCGTTTCCTGTGCTTTCTGGGCGTGATGTGTGTGCGTTGATGATGATGATGATGCGCAATGATGTGTGAGTTGATGATGATGAAGATGAAAGGGGAATTGGTTTGGGTAGAAATCTTAACTGTGAAATATTATTCCCGTTGATGTTGGGTAGAAATATTAGACAGTGGTTTCTTGGTGGTTAAGCCGAGTGAAGATGTGGGTTCCAAGCCTGATAATTTAATTGAAACATATTTTAGTGAAGAGTATATAGTTAAGTCCGAATCAACAGTTGATGATGCTGCACAGTAATGAAAGGGAATTGGTTTGGGTAGAAATATTAGACAGTGAAATATTATGTGCATTGATGATGATGATTATACACAGTTATAAAAAACTGAAATGGTTTGGGTAGAAAACTTGAGTCCGTTAAATATTTATATACAGAATTCATTAATAAATTATTGTATTGTTTGTTTTGGGATACAGAATTCATTATATAATTATTTTCTTTAAGGCATTGTTTGTGTTGGGAATCAGCTTCTTTGAACAAAATTTTGAGCATAATTTATTGTATTAATTATGTAAGTATTTTATATGCTTTTTTAATGTTTATTTCCTCAAATTTTTAGGTTTTATTAGCAGAAAACTTCACTTTTTTGTTATAGATAGTAAGATTATTCATGCAGCATGTATGGGAGTAACTGTAACTGTGATAGCTACAGGGGTAGCTATTATTGAACAAGAAAGAAATAAAAATTATATACTAAGAGAACCACGTATAAATGCAATTGCTCAACAAGAATTCTATATGGATAGCATTTTGAATCGAGGTAATAGACATTGCATTGAACAAATTCGTATGAAACCAGTTGTCTTATATAAATTGTGTGATGTTCTCACATGTCATGACCTATTATGATCAACTCAAAATGTGTCTATTAGGGAACAAGTAATTGTATTCTTACAAATTATAGGCCAAAACCAAAGATTTCATTTTATTAATGGTATATACTATAGGTCTGTTGAAATTATCCATCATTACTTTAGAATTGTTTTAAAAGCAGTTCTTAAGTTATACAAACACCTAATTAAAGACCCAGGCGATACAGTTCCAGCACAGATAATGAATAATCGAAGATTCTATCCTTATTTTAAGGTATGAGAACAATACCAATATTTTTATACATTAATTAATTACATCTAGAAGAAAAAGTTATAAATTATTTTTTCATGTTTATATAGGATTGTGTGGGAGCAATTGATGGTACTCATGTTCCTGTAAATGTTCCTGTTGAGATTTAAGGAAAGTTTCGAGGTCGAAAAGAAGAAACAACACAAAATTTTTTAGCAGCTATAACTTTTGATTTGAAGTTTATATATGTTTTAGCTGGCTGGGAAGGAAGTGCACATGATTCACGGGTTTTAGGTGATGCATTATCAAGACCTAGTGGTCTAAAAATTCCAAAAGGTATATAATAAAGTATTTATTATATGCAATAAACATATAAAATGTTTAATTAGCTAAAGATAGTAATAGGTTTTTTTTTTTAATTTGTAAGAAAATATTATCTTGGTGATGCTGGTTATGGTATTCGAGAAGGAATCATTTCTTCTTTTCATGGAGTTCGATATCACTTGAACGAGTTTACAGAACATTCACCAGAAAATAAAAACGAGCTATTTAATTTTTGACACTCTTCTTTGAGAACTACTATTGAACGAGGGTTTGGTATTTTGAAGAGTCATTTTAGATCAATTGATGGAAAATCTTTTTGTTCTTATGAAGCACAAGTAAATGTTGTGCTTACATGTTATATTATTCATAATCACATTATAGGAGTTGATCCAAATGACTTTCTTATAGAAGAAATATGTTCAGAAAGTATACCAATTAGATGAACAATCAACTTAAGTCAACGGGAGAAGAGAGAAGAGAATAGGGAGTGGATAACAAAAAGAGAAATGATTGCATCAACTATGTGGAATGATTATAACATTTAAAGAAACTAGTAATTGAATGTTAATTATATGTGTTTGTTTTTATTATGTCTTGCTTGAGTTTGTATTATCTTTGTTATGTATTTGAATTGTTTGTTGACTTTATTATAATTTATTATGTATTTTATGTATTCTCTTTTAAATATTAATTTTAGTTTTTATATTTAATTTGTTAAATCTAAATATTGTATGATTATATTTTGTATAAATTTGTAACTTTTTTTTGTACAAATGAGTACCACACAGAATGAAAAATGCAAGGGCAAGCATTTTACATGGTCTAAGCCTATGTCTCACATGCTACTTGAGATATTAGTTGAGCAGGCATTTAAAGGAAACAAACATTCTTCCACCTTTAAAGCATAATCTTTTGTTAAGGTGGCTACAGAAATTAGTCTAAAGTTCAACGTTCATTGCGAGCCTAAGCATGTTGACAATCATCTCAAAATTTTAAAAAAAGAATGGGGAATAATAACCAAGCTTAAAAATAAAAGTGGCTTTAGTTGGGATAATTGTTTGAAGATGATTACAGTTTCGAAATATGTTTATGATGAAGAAGTGAAGGTATGATAAATATTATACTCTTCATAATTTTTATATTTACTTTTGTTTCCAAAATGTTATACAAGGAACTAAAAAATTTCATATTCTAAACTTTATGAATAGGCATATCCCAATCATGACAAGTATCTCAACAAAAAACTTGATATGTACGAGGCAATGACAATTATTGTTAGAAAAGATATGGCAACCGGAAATTATGCCAAATTATATGTTGATGTCAACTTGGAAGAGAACATTGAAGAGCAATCAATTTCAATTGAAAATAAAGGGGAATATGAAGAAACTTCAAAATGAAAAGGAGGCATCTTCCTCTAGTGCACAAAAGAGGCAACATAGAAAGAGAAATCACATGTATGAAGATGATAATGTTGAAAAGTTGTCTAAAAAGATTGGAGATGTAGCATTTGCAATCCAAAGCCTCAGCAAAAATCAACTTGATGTTAATGAGCTATATACAGAAGTGATGAAAATTGAAGGCTTTGATGAGATGACTCTTGGGGATGCATTTGATCACTTAGTCTCGCATGAAATGTTGACAAAAGCATTTATGGTAAAAAAAAAAATGCTAATTTGAGAAAAATTTGGGTTCAAAATTTTGTGAACCAACGCAGCTACATGCCTAATTGCTAAGATGATTTCACTATGATAAGAAAGTTTATGTTTGTTATTTGACAAATATGTTTACTTGTTTAATTCGGTCTAGCATGTTTATGTTTGTTAATTTGAACTAATGTGTATGAGTATTACATTAAAACTTAATATTTATGCATGACCATGTTTGATGTAAGATATTTATATTTATTTTTTAATGCTTATTTGATATAGATTAAAGGGATATTACAGGGATAATTGCCTATACCCATAAAAAAAAAAAAACATTCTTTATCCAAAAAATCTATCAAAATATTTTTGTATTTATTTATCTTTTAAAAAAATCTTCATATCAAAAAACCCAAATATCTAACTCTTACTTAATACCATAAACTAATTTGGCTTTCTTCATATGAAAAAAAAAAAAAACATATTTTAAGCTTTTAAAATTGAAAAAAAATAGGTTTTATTTATGAAAAATTTCACAAGGTTATATATCTATAATATTATATGATATATATATATATATATATATATATATATATATATATATATATATAGTTATATAGTTATATATATAGTTATATTTTATAAAATAAGCTATATATGAATATAAGATATAATAAAAAAATTCATCATTACACTTTTTAGATTTTATTCTTTTATTGTAAGTGATTAAATATTTATATTTAATATTTTTCATATATTAGATCAATTTTTAAAAGAAATTAATTCATTAATAAATTATTTTTCAATTTATTTTTAATAACATAACCAAACACTGGAAAGAGTTTTTCAGTTCATTTTTCATAACACTACCAAATATCAGAAAGTAATTTACTCTTCAGGAATTCACTTTTCAAAAAAAACCACTTTTCAAAAGAAAATTACTTTCTTGCAAACAAACAGGTTAATTGACTCTTAATTCGGTAAAGATAAAAAGTTGAATTTAAAAAAAAAAAACTTTGGATAGCATTTGAACCCTAATTTACTTTTACCAACTCACTAAAATTAATTTACCGAAATTTATAATTATGCTCTGGATCATGCTATTCAAAATTTATTGAAATTTTACTTGCAACTTGATGAATAGTCAATTGATTGATTGTGAGATCGGGCATGCACTGCAAATGTGTACAGGGATCATGTATATAATTTGCTCCTGTTTGTCACAGTAAAAAACTGTGCATAATAACAAATACCATGTTGATGCATGTTAGCTACAAAGTCAAACTTAAGGTATGTTTGATATTATAATGTTGCGTGTTCTTTAAAACTATTCAAAAATAATTAAAAATATTAATTTCATTTTTTTAGATTAAAAACAATTTAAAAAATATTTTGAAAAAGTTAAAGTTACCGCAAAAACAAATTTTCACGGTAATTTTAGGGGGTGTTTGAAAATATAGTTAGACTATGTTTTTAAAACAAAATTAAATTTTGTTTTTGTCTCAAACTAATGTTTTTGTGATATTAAATCGTTTTGATATACTGATATTAAAAAAAATTATAAAAAAATTTATTATTATTATAATATATTTTAAATAAAAATTATTTTAAAAAATAATATTTACTGTTGTATTAAACACCCCTTCAAAGCAAGGTTGTCAATTCCGTTTCGTTTCGTCTGCAACGGCCGAAACATTCCATACCAATTCAAAAACGAAACAAAACAGAACAATTTTCATCTCATTTTAAATCTCGGTTCGTTCTGGATTTTTCAGCTAAATTTCAGCTAGAACGTTCCGGTTTCATTCCACATGTTCCATTCCGCTCTTGAAAAACCATTGAATTAAATTGAACCTTATTCAATTTAATTAATTAAACCACTCAAGAATAAAAAACTCTTTTTCATTACTATTTTCAATAACAATGATATTAATAATAAAAATGAAAATTATTATTACTATTTTCATTAACAATGATATTAATTTTTTAAAATTAAATTTATCACTAATATATATAGTTTATATTCATGTTGTTTTTTTCATGTTTATACTTTGTAGAAATTTGAGCAAAATAATAGATGATTTAGATTCCATTAGCCTTGATAATATTAACATAACTTTATATTTAAAATATTTGTGTTAAAACATTTTACTTTCATAATATTTTGATATTTTGTTTAAGTTTAATTACTTTAAGTTAAAGATCTATTTAATATTAACTATTTAGAAATATTTTAAATTTTAAAATTATATTTGTTTGGCATTGTGTTTGTATTGCATAATTTATAATTAATTTATATTGAATTTAAATTATGTTTATTGAATTTATATATATATATATATATATATATATATATATATATATAAACAAACAAACAAACAATATAACTCTAAAATAACATATCAAAATACTTCAAAACTAAAACATTTCATTGTAACTGAAAAAACAAAACATTTACTAAAATAAAATTAACAACCTTGCTTCAAAGTCCAGGGAGTCATCGGGCATTCCTCGATTCAGAAGAGAAAGCAGCTGGAGCTTGAAGTCAACATCTTCATTAGAAAGACTAGAAATTTTACCAATGAAAAGATCAATGATTGCTTGTGTAGTTAAGTTTGAATATCGAGAATGAAGATTTTTTAGGAGGGGATGTTTATTTATTTATTTTTGTTTTGGAGGATGCTTAAGTTTTTTATTATTAATAATCTCAGTGTTCAAGTCAGTTTGTGCATACCTCGACTAATCCTACAGGTCTAGAAGTTAACGATTATATAAACTTTTAGTAATTCTAAAGTTTATGTGATTCAAATTAATAATTTTTAAAAATTAAATCTAAAATTTGATAATTTTAGCTACACCTATAATACATAATGTTTTCTTTTCTTTGGTGATGATAGGGAGACACCACGTTAGATTTTTGGCTTATTTTACTACATGCTATTTCTTTTCTCCCTTAAAAGACTAAAATTTTAAAATAATGTATTCATCTCAAAATTGACCATTCACAGGTCTTGTTAGCCAAATTAGCTTCCTCTTCAAAGAAACAAAGTAGATCACCTATTTAGTATAATCAAAGAAGGTGGAAAAGAGGAATTGAGGTTTTGGTCTGAAAGGAATTTGTTCCTTTTCATCTCATTAAGATTCAAATCTTCATGTACACGTTTGTCACTCTCGCGGTGCCTTACATGCTCACTGGGTTTGTAGGATATTCAGTGGACCATAGGATTAGTCGTGATGCGTGCAAGCTAGCTCAGATACCCATGTAAATCAAAAAAAAAAATGGAAAAAAGAGCCAGCATGTTGACATTATTGGTTGTTTGAGAAGCACTCATTGGATCTAATGTTCTTTTTCTAGGCTGAATGTGTTGTTATCGTACTTGTTCCGGGGTTTTACCCTACCTAAGATCCTAGTCATATTTTTTTCAAAGCAACCCAAAAAAATATTTTGTTTTTTTCAATAAAACGGTGTCATTTTAGATTAAAAAAAATTAATTAAAACAAAATATATTAATGGAGTTGACCTGGTCAGGTTAGTTAGCTCTAAAGTGTTCAGTTCAACGGCCTTCAGGAATACAAGTTTGATCTTATAAAATTTTTTTAAAAAAAAAAAAGTAAGACGCTGTAATACAACTACAAGCCACCCCCTCAGTATTTTTTTATGTTGGTGTTCATGTAAATTCTGTAATATCAGAGATATCTCAGTTTCAGAATATTGTCAATGGACTAATGATATGGCCAATAAAGCAACCAAACAAGTCCTTATCAGGTTCTCTTGACCATTTAAGAGCTTAACTTACAGGAACATGCATCATTTTCGGTTTCAGATTTGAGCTTTTTGCCAAAGCTCAGAAGCTTAAGTTAATTTTTTTAATCACTCGGCGGAATGCTCATGTAGAATTTTATTCAACAATCACATGGGAAACAAAATCTTTGGGATATTCAACATTCAGTTTTGATGGCCCGCATGTTATAACAGAGATTTGGCATTTGAAAATGCCGGACAATAAGCAAGCCCAGTGAACGTTCTGCAAGAACAATGAACCCTCCGGGGATTAAAACCACCATCTATCCTAAGGCATTTATGTCCATGAGGTGCAGTGACATGTTACCTTGTGTCCTTGCGACGAGTATCCTGATCCGATCAAATTGTCGGGTTAAGAGCTCGCTCTATTTCCTCCAACGAGCGTCCCTTTGTTTCCACAACATTAGCTGCTATGTACAAGACAGCAGAAAGACAGATGCCGGAAAATCCTAAATACACGGAGCTGATCCCAAACCTGTTCACGAAGCTCAAGAAATACAGGCCGATGACAAAATTTGCAGCCTGTTACCATAGAAAACCAAATCATTATTAGCATGTAATCAAGTAATCAACCAACCAAACATTCTCCAAAAAAAAAAAAGATACAAGTAAATTAAAAGTAAGTTCCATTCACATTTACAGACTCAAAAACAAGTAACAAATATATGAACACAAATGTGTGAGCTATATGCCCACAAAACTCCACATAACAGAGGCCATTCCCTTGGTATTATATCTAAATCAACAAGCTGACTATGACCTCCCCTGCAGGCATGCACGCGCATTCATATATCTACAAAGTAAACTATTCAAAGTAGCATAAGAAATGATGATTTTTTTTTCAGACACTTTCTTCTAATTCCAGTCAATTGCTTATTTATATGTTTGTGTCAGTGTTTAAACTTTATTGCATAGCAGTTTTTGAAGGTGGTGATCAAAGGCAAAATGCAAATCATTCCAAACTAGCAACACTGATATCTGCGGTTGGAAAACTATAGTTTACAAATGTTCTTCTTTCATGACTTACCCAGTGCATGCCCAAGGATAAAGCAACTGCTTTCGCTCTAATTCTGGAGGCAAATATCTCTGGAAGAAGAAGAGCTGGCACAGGACCAGCACCAAGTGAAAACGACAACACATAGCTGTATCAAGAGATGAGAAGTCCGATTCAGATTTTGTATCCAATTGGATAAAAATAACAGACATCAGAAAAAGGAGAAGCTCAATTAAATCTCATAAGGAAATAATCCTCCCCAATCGCTCAGAAACAAGAAGGCAGAAGAAAAGAGCTTGACTTATCTCACACAGAAAATAATTGACTTACCAAACTGTCCCTAGAACTGCAAGGGTTCCAGAATATGGTGCCAGGGCCTTCCAAGTGAAGGACAAGGAAAGCAGCAGCATTGAGGCAGCCTTCATGACAAAACACGCAAAAAAGGAATTGTATTAGATACAAAATTATCCTAGTCCTACATGTTTGGAATATTTTTCTTTGGGAATAAAAATGTTTGTAAAGAAGATGCAGAAAAGCTAAATTATGTCATGTTCTCTCAAGAAGTTACAACATGGACTTGTGGAGGGATCCTGGCAACGGCGGGTTGACATTATGTAACCAAATTCTACGCCATGTGTGCTCGAAGAAGAAAAGGTTGCCAGACTTGAAATACTAATATTATCTAACTTGGTGCAAATCAATAATGCCTAAGTAAACATCGGCTCATCAAAATGTCTGATAACGCCATTCATCAGTCAGCCAAAACAAAGAGAGAGCTCATGACTCGAGAATCCATCAAGGCATCTGTAAAATCATTTCAGGTCAAAATACTGGATGAAAACAAAGAAGTGAGGCTTATGGCATCACTAGTCTGTCGCCTATGTGAGATGATAGATCACAAACTAATACTTAAGGATTGGAAAATCCTTCTTATTTTCAGCATATCAAGCAGGTATGAGCAGACCAGCCCTTGTCAAGATAATTTCTTCAGGTATAGATTGGTCCTTATCTCCTTCTTTTAGTTTTTCTGTGTTTTCTTAATTCAATAATTCCCGGTTAGGTATTGAACCAATAGGATTACAAGTCAGTTTTGTAAAAAAAATTAGTAGTTAATGACATAAAATACAGTTCAGCAGTGAAAGTTGAAGGAGAGAAAAGGATAATCTGAGCCCAAAATGAAAATACAGGAGGTAGTTTAAAAGGCTCTAAGCTCTGTTCTTGATGACCATAAAAAAGTACCAGAAAATTATGTTTATCTGATTAAAAGAATGAATGGTTTGAAACTACAAGTAACCCTACCATTCCAAAAAAGCTTGTGATTAGAAGACTCTTCCTTCCTTGTCTGTCCATTAAGGAAGATGCAACAGTTGTGCCTGGAAGAAGCCAGCCAAATTAAATCATGGTGGTCGCAAATTGTAAAGTTATACATGCACCTGATTCAGAAAGAAAGATAACAAAAATTTACCAAAGACGTTTGATGCCCCAACAAGAGCACTAGCAGCAACATCTGATGCAATACCAGCACTGCGAAACACAGCAGTTGAATAATACACCACGGCATTTATCCCAGCCATCTGTTGGAAAAAGAAAAGTGCTACACCAACGCTCACAACTGCATAAATAAAAATGTTAGTAAAACAAATCATTTACGCTGACAAATCAAAAGTTATTAGTTATACACATACTATAATACCAAGAGGTTGAAGTAACAATAAGCTATAGAAGATTATCTTAGGATGGTGTTTCAACTTGTGACAAAAACTATTTTCCAAGGCATAATCACTAAACATGCTAAGACATGAGTTTTTAATGCAGGAATGCAAGGTGATAACCCAGACTTTTATTCCATTCATTGTTTAAGCAATATTGGCTTGGATGGTTGTGGGAAGTACAATCTTTGATTTTCCTCAAAGAGCCTATTAACATTTATGCAGTAAAGCATGTATTAGTAGATTTAATGAAGAGGTCAACAACTAATTAAAATGCAGAGGTATATTCATGGGTATGTTCAGAAAATTTTGAGACATTTTTTTTAAAGTGGCAAAAGTTTCGGCAAACCAAACAAAGATTATATCATCTGATTTAGACTGTTGCTTGCAAATCCAATAACCAAAGATCTACATCTTTCATCTGAAACCAAGTACCTTTCCAATAGCGGCTGCTAAATAGATCAAACCATCCAGCTTCTGGCTCAGCAGAACCTTGACTACCCACAGTTAAGCCGGTCATGACATCAGCAACTCTTTCTTTTCCATCAAGTGTCTTTATGGACTTTTCAGCTTCAGAAAATTTTCCTTGCTGCAAGATAAAGAAGTTTATCAATATCTTCTTAATGAATGGTTAATTTAGATTAAAAACATATACAATTACAACTATATCACAACATAAATAAATATACAATGGCCTCAATGACATGAGATTAAATACAACTAAACCTGAAAAAGCCACCGTGGACTTTCTGGAGAAAATGCCATTCCCAAAGCCAATAGAACAGCAGGGACAGCTGAAATGCCAAACATTGTCCTCCACCTGAAGTGTGTAAATAGTCTCGAGTAAATGGCTAAGAAAGGAAAGATTATTTCCAGTAAAGAGCTTTTTAATAGCCATTCAAGAAAAAATGAACATCAAAACTTTAACTTGGTGCCACTCGATTTATTTGCATTGATCAATTGTGCAAAAATCATGTGTTGTTTTGACATGACAACTTCAATTTTGCCAAAAGTGTATTAGGTAGATGAACTAATCTATCTGGAATGCTAATGAGATCAAAGATTATGGTTACAATTTCTGGCAATAACACAAGAGCACTGATTTCGATTGGTTACAATGTATTCCTCAATGCTACACAAAAGTAAAGCAAAGATTTAAGACTTTCTGACAAGGTTCCATCCAAATTTATGCATACTTGAATGCTCGTAAAAAGAGTCTAAGCAAACTCGATGTGCAATTGGCCATTACTAGAATGGCTAGTTGGAGTTAGCTAAGACAACATCATAATATAAAACTAAAAGAAATTGTAACCTTTATAATGTGTTCACTTGAAATCTTTGCAATGTTAAATTTCCAGGATCAAGGAATTTTCAATGCAAATCATGAGGGCATTTGGTTTTTGCTGAAAGCATTTCTTGAGCTCTATACTTGTGATAGAAATGCTCAGTTATGTTTTTTTTTTTTTTTTTCATTAGGAAAAATGCCCTAGTATCTCACATCATTTGCAGCATCTATTCCTTTTCATTTCAGTTAATTTCACCCAATGACAAAATAAAAGAAATGGTGTTACACAGAATATTTGTGCGCACATGTAAAAGGCACACTCAGACAAAATGTGATTAATTTCTCTCTAAATTTGGATGCAGTTATCTAATCGTATTTGCCTAGATCAAAGTTTAATAACTAATGAAAATATTAATTAAAAAATAAATAAATAAATACAAGTGGGAATATGCAAAAGATATTCCAACCTCAACTCCCAGAGGAACTATCTTAAACAACACAGATGAGAAAAACCAATCCAGGATTGGGCTGCCAGGAGTTGTAAGATAAAAATAACAATTAAAAAAAGTTAAGCATGGGCAGCTCCTGATTTTAACATTCTTTCATTGCTCTTTTCAGCTGTACAAAGCATTAGTAACGACACTTTCCAGAACCTTGCCATCCTTGCAAGGACGAACTAGCCAGAAGGCCCATTAAATTGCCACTGTTGGTAACATAAATCAAACGATAACACACTGCCCTGTCATGCTTCCCTGTTGTATTCCCATAAAGCTTTTGACTACAACCATATTAAAATCCTGTCTCGCATGAGGGCTGACCTCATTAATATTTACACAACCTCATATACTAGTTCTGTTCTCCTATTTTAAAAGCATGTTGAAACTCGTCATCTTGCTGGAACTTGTATTTGCTTAAGATTCAGAAGGCCAAACACTTTCTAAACATATGATTTCCTTAAATCAACAACTTGATTTTTGAGCCATTTAGATATTGAAGAGAAACAAGGATAAAATGCATTGACTGATCAAACTTTCCTAATGCAAAAGTATTGTCACTCTCCAAATTCCAGAGACAGATTTTATCCAGGCCACATGTCATGCCAATGAGAGAATTTGAAATGTCATATTCAAAATCGATGCATTATCTCTCCTCTCCTTAACTAAATCATGTTCCTCTTGGCAACCACATGTATGTTTAGTCCTAAAAACTAGACAATTGATGAGCATCTCTGAACAAAGAAACCAAAAAACTTGCTAGATAATTATTTACTGCTTCAATTTAGCACCAGTATGACATATCGATACAGCTAAAGTTTCGTTGCTCCATCTTCGAAGTCTGTCATCAATAGCTTCCACTCATACAATCCAAAACTTTTCTTGTGGACATGGAAGAAAAGATTCTTGAAGCAGCATTACCGAAGCATTGTTGCTTATATCGTCAGGCATATAATTACCATATGGTTTATTTAAAATGCTTATTTCTTTCTTCATGTTGATTAAGCACAGCAATCACACACACAACCATTGAAGAAAGCATATGAAACATACCATATAGGATTTCCTGCCAATGGTAATCCAGCCACCAAAGCCAAAAGGATCCCAATACATATAAAAAGTTGGTTTATAGACCCCAGTGCACCACGGATTTCAGTTGGTGAGATCTGACCAAAAAAATAAGCACCACCAGATTAGCTCTTGAAAAACCATACACACTCGCAGTGGCCTCATTAAAATGAGATAAGTAACAACCTCAGATATGTAAAGTGGCACGATAGCAGAAGAAATGCCAATTCCTATACCAGAAAGAAGACGCCCAATTATCATAGTTTGTACGCTCTGGGCAGTAGCACTGGAATTTTTTTTAAAACATAAGCTTTTGCAAAAGCATGATAAAAAAAAAAAATTAAAAAAAAAAGCCAAAAACACAAGATAAAGGGAAAACCAAAGCAATGCTCCAATTGTAAGTGGAATTGCATCCAACTGAAATGTCCTTGTTCTTCCAAACTTATCAGCCAATGATCCTCCAGTAAATGAACCAACAGTAGCACCAGCAAGCAGTGTGCTAACAACCCATCCTGCTCAATCATTTGAATGCTGAGATTATAAACTACCCAGCAATGCCAATTAAATTAACAAAAACACTACAAAGTCTAAGAAAAATATAAACATACTAAAAAAACCAAATAGATCTCTGTTTATACTAGTTCGGCAAATGACATTCTCTGTTTCATTAAATTAAAACTAAAGTAATCAACACATTCTCTGTTTTCCTGAATTAAACTCAAGTAATCAACACATTCTACCGGCAAATTACCAACAAACAAAATTTCCATTGATGAATTAACAAACAATTCCTTGCCTTGTAAGGCCGTGTTTTCGACAATCCCAAGATCCTTAGCAAGATACTCAAGAGAACCATTCACCACCCTGAATCATCATCATCATCATCATCCAAAACCAATGCAATTGAAAAAAAAAAGAAAAAGAAAACTAATAACAAGCAATTACCCTAAATGATAACCAAACAAAGTAGCCCCTAAACAAGCAACTCCAACAAACGGAAAAACCGTTCCGGTCGAAGCTTTCCCCTGCTGCTGCTGCGGCGGTACAACATAATTAACGTCCTCAACCGATTTTATTGGCCTACCTTCTTCCAAATCTCCCTCTCCACCTCCTAAAAGTTTTCAAATCAAAATCAAACACGCAACTTCAAGAATAAATAAAGAAAAATGAACCGGACGAACCGGAAGCGAGAGCTTTGACGATGGGGCGGGAGCGGAAGAGAGAAGAGCGAGTGAGTTCGGTTCCCATAGAGGAGAACGAATCGAGACGCAATCCGAAACAAGAGGTGCGGTGAGGCATGCAAGAAGAAGAAGATAGTAGTTGACCGTTTGTGTTGCTGAAATCAAGGGAGGATGAGAGTTGCTTCTGCTTCCGGCCTTTTTGAGCTCTGGAAAAGCAAACTGCTAGGCTTGTAGAATTGCTGTTAACGCTACCTTTGACGACGACTCCTCCATACATTACCGCTGCTTGCATCTTAATTAATTAATTCTGATTTTGAAAATTCAATCACACAAAAGTCAATAAATAAACACACTAAAAAACCAATAAAAAAAACAATAAAAGGAGCCGAAGCTGCAAATGCAGAGAGATAGAGAGAGACACTTTAAGGCTGCGATATGATCACTGATGAGTGAAGACCACTGAAGCTTGTTTCTTCTTCTTCTTTTTTCTCTGTATAGATGAATATAAGAGAGAGGAAGGCTTTGGAAATTCCGTTATTTGCTTAGTACTAGGAGAACAAGGTTGGTGGAGATTCGATTCTCTTTCTTCCTCTCTTTTTTCTCCATTAATATTGTTTTTTTTTTCACAAATTCAAAGGAATATCATATCATTATTCACAAAATTAATCCAAATTAGATTCAAATCAATTCACTTCACTTCATTTAAATCATAAATATTAAGACATTTTGAAAATCAGATAACATTATTAGTGTATTATTCAAACTTCCATTAACATATTTAAAAATTGTTGATGCTGTGCTCATGATAGATGATATGATATTATAGGAAAAAACTTTAAATTTACTCACGAATAGAGTTAATAATTTTTATAAATATATTTGGAATTCAATAAATAGCCATAATCGTTTTTTTTTTTTCACAGGCAAGTAACCAACCATTTACCCTTTGTAAAAAAACTATAAATGACAGTGATTAAAAATGTATCAGATATCGGAAAGAGGATGACGACGAGTGGATTTTGGATCAGATTTTTGGGCAGCGTTCGAGGGGTCGCAGGTGGGTCCAGGTGTTTGCACGTGAGGACACGCAGGTACTTGCGTTTTCTGTTCCCTCCTGTCCCTCCATAACATAACTAGATATTTTACCTTTTTTTTTTTAATAAAAAAAATTATATATAAACTTTTTTAATATATTTTTGCATTTAATAAAAATCTAAATCAAAATCAAAAAATTTATACATATTTTCAAATAAATTAAAAATTATATGTATCAATAAAAAAAATCATAAATAATAATTAAAAATAAAAAATAAAAACATCAAAAAACAATTATAAATCAAAATATTTAATTTTATAAGATGTGACATTTACGTGATTATGTTTGTTAAATTTATTAATTAAAATATTTTTTTTATTCAATCAAACAATGATAAAAATAAACACACATATTAAATTAATTTTAAAAAATTAAAAAAAAAACATAATATATAACGCTACACATATTATAAATATTATTTTAAAATAAATTATTTTGTTTCTAAAAATAAAATTCATCCATACAAAAGATTAAAAAATATAGATTAATAAAAAAATCTCCTAAAAAAGTAAATACATAATTAAAAAAATAATTATCATTTTAAATAGGCTTTCTAAATAACATAAAAGAGAGGAGATATTAATATAAATAAAAATAAGATTAAGATTAATTTTTAAAAGATAGAAACAAAAAAAAAAATTATTTTTTTCTTAAACAAAAAAAAAAGTGAATAATATCGTTAACAGTAAAACTTGTGAGGTGAACCCGGACCATAAACTCAACTGGGTGTAATATTTTTTTTCCTTTAAATTTATAGCAAACCTAAAAAAGTAAACAATTTCGTCCACGGTAAAACATGAGGGAGTGAATAGTGTGGATGCACAATATTCATCTCACACATTTTCTCCTTAAATTTATAGCAAAACCTTTATATAAAAAAAAAAATTATTAGTGTCATCCATGGTAAAACCTGAGGGGGTGAAGAATACATTTGCACAATGTTCACCACACATTCTATAGTTTATTTAGGGTAAATTCAGGCCATGAACTCAACCAAGTTTAATATTTTTTTCCCCTTAAATTTATAACAAACCTAAAAAAAGGTGAACAATGGTGTCTATGGTAAAACATGATAAGGGTAAACAATACGGCTGCATGGGGATAAACAGTACGGCTACATAGTTCACCTTACACATTTTCCCTTTCGATTTATAGAAGAAAAAAACAACGAATAGTGTATCCATTATAAAACATGAGGGCATAAACAATACAACAACACATTGTTCATCCCACACATTTTAGATTATAAGTAATAAGTAGTGTACACATACGCAGGGAAAATGGGAAAAACAATATGGACTTGCACAATATTTTTCCTCACGGTTGGATGTTTCTTACTTTGCCCCTTTGCACAAACCATATTGGGTCAATTAAAAATTGAGCTTCATAATCTATTTTAATTTACTTTATATGAGGATATCTTGGTATCGTGACCAAGTTCGCGGATTTTGGTATTTTAACCCCAATTAAATTAAGCTGTTTTTTTCTAAAAGGTTATTTCGATCTCATGACTCAGGTCATTGGTCCTTCAACATTGAATTTGCTTTTTACTAGGTTGTCTCCGTCTCATGACCTGTGTCGCAGGTTTGACGGGTTAATTTAGTTGATTCATTTTTTCTCTTTTTTAATTGACTTTTGTTTTTCTAGTTTCATAAATAAATATTATGTTTAATTGAGAATTATGTTTCATGATTTTATTTCAGTTTTCTTTACATTAGATTTCTTAGTATTATGAATTAGGAATAGTGCTTAACGGATTAACTCGAGTTGAGTTGATTTGACTTATTTTTATGTCATTTGTTCAATTTTATTTTTTATAA
This sequence comes from Populus tomentosa, assembly GCA_018804465.1. Lineage (NCBI taxonomy): Eukaryota > Viridiplantae > Streptophyta > Magnoliopsida > Malpighiales > Salicaceae > Populus > Populus tomentosa. Next base: position 8,012,609 of record CM031975.1, read on the forward strand.
ATTTTATCGTTCAATATTGGTTCTAACAATATCAATTGAAAATCAAGTTTCATAATTTTTTTAATTTTCTCTTTATAAAGTTATCTTAATCTTACTACTAGAGTCGTGAATTTGACAAGTTAACTAGAGTTAAATCAAGTCATTGTTTTTTTTTATTTTATTTCTATAATGTTATCTTGATCTCATGGCTCAGGTTATAAGTTTGGTGGATTAAATTATATTGTTTTTTAATTTTTTTTAATCATATTCTTCAACATTGGACTAATTAGGATTTAGACTTTATTATCCGTTTTGATTTGTTTTCTGTGAGGTTATTTTAGTCTTATAACCCGGATTACAAGTTTGATATGTTAATTCGAGTTGTTTTTTTTTAGTTTTTTTTTATTTATATTTTTTCAATTTTATCCTTCAACATTGGATTGATTAACAATTGTACTTCGTAATTTATTTTGATTTGTTTTCTATATGGTTACTATAGTTCCATAACATAGGTCATAGATTTAATATGTTAACATGTGTTAACCCTGGTAAATCTAATATATTATTATTTTAATATTTAAAAAATATCATCTTGGAATATTAAATTATGTTTTTACACGTCATCTGAGTTTTGTTTTTTATCAGTAAAATCAACCTAGTCAACTCCCACATGACTTTTTTTTTCTTTCCACTAGAAAAAAAATCAACAACTTCTAAATATTTTTTTTTGTTAAAAAAAAAATTAATTTGGCTTTTGTTAACATTGCATGTTTTTTCTCTTTCCTATTGCTAATCTAATTCTTCTTTTTTTTATTAGGAATAGTTACAAAAACTAGCATATATTTTTATCTAAATTTTACCCTTTTTATACTTTTATAAAATATACTTTACATCTTAGATTAAACAAAAAAATTCAAACAAAATGCATTGTTGAGGATGTAAATTGTTATTGAACAAATAAAGTACATGATGTAAAGAGTAACTTATAAAAATATGGAGGGAAAGAGAAATTTAGATCAAACTATAAGAGATTTTGTAATTATTTCTTTTTATTATTACTAGATTTTTGGTACATGCTACTCTACGGGTCTGATCAATTTTTTTTATAAAAAAAACATGCAAAAGAAATATTCAGAAATTGCTAACATTTTTCTAATAAAAAAAACTCTTAAACTTTGCAGAGGTTGACCCGATGTGACTTGACTGACTTGATAAATTCAAAGACAGCCTGAACGATTAGTAAAAACATAACTTGACTCATGAAAATTTAAAAAAACATCTTTTTCCTCTACTGAATTACCACCCAGAATAAGATCTTCATTATAGAGCTTGACAAATCTTTGGGGCCTAAAAATTCATTTTTTCACTTACTTTCACCTAAAATAACCTTAAAAAACCATAAAACCTCTACAAATCATACCCTAAAATCACTTAAAAGAAAAAAAAGCAATCAAATTAAAAAATTTAAATGAATCCTGATTTGTCTTATCAGGCATATTCATAGGAATAAAAACTATCATCGTTAAACTTTTTATTATTCGATGAAACCTTTTAACATTAAAATCAACTATTTTTGTTGTTAGAATATGGTCAACCTACAACCTTTTCTCTTCTCTATCATTTTTTGGTAGCTTTCTATTTTTTTTCTATCAAATCTATGTAATAAAAAATAAAAATAAAATAACTTTTAAATCCAAATGAAAATTCTAAAACTTTTGAGATTAATCATGCATTTTCTCTGTATTTTACATCATGGTCTTCTCAATTTTAATTATTTTTTTATTATAATTTAAAATTTTATCTTATAAAATTAAACCATTTAAAAAAATTAAATCAAAAATAAAAAAAAAGTGTTTGAGGATGAAGTGCTTTTTTTTTTTTTAAAAAAAAAAACCTTTGTTTACTGCAATCGCATGTCATGTCAGATGTGAGATGTGGCCGTGGACTGGACATATATGAGTTACTAAGCTGGGCTTCGCACAATTACAAGAAGAAATGTTGGGTTCTTCTCAGGAATACTGTCTTCTGCACTGGATTCAAATTTTTGTCCCGGCCCAAATTAAGGAACAATAAAATATATTTTTCTTATTCATGGCCGGCCTATTTGCCTATTTGGACATAAAGATGACAACTCTATATATATCTATCCCGTCTTGCAAGAATATCCATCACTTTATATTCAATATGTACTAATTACTACTCATAGTATAAGAAATATTTTATTTAATTTTCAAAAATAAAAATAACATATAAAAATTGAAAAATAAAAATAATAAAAATTTTAATATATAATTATTAATCAATATACATATTAGAATAATAGGTATTTTGAAATATTATATTTTTCATGAATTAATTAGTATCTATACTAAGGTTATATTTATTTTACGAGGTGTAAAATATTATATTTTTATAAACTAAATATAATCAATATTAAATATGTGTTTGAAATTGTGGTGCATAGTAGTTTTTAAAATAGCTTTTTACTTAAAAATACATCAAGATAGTTTTTTTATATTTTTTTTATTTTTTATATCAATACATTAAAATCAATAAAAAATACTATAATTATATTTGTTTACGAGACGTGACTCACCTCGTAAACAAACCTATTCTAACATAGAATCACATTTTAGAAAGAAACCATTATTTTTATAAGCTCGTTTGAAAAAGTAATAATGATTACTTTTAAAAATATTTTTTATTTTGAAATACATCAATATAATATTTTTTATTTTTTAAAATTATTTTTAATATTAACACATTAATATATATATATATATATATATATTCAAGCAAGAAAATAAATAATTTTTTAAAAAAATACTGTTTTAACACAAAGGCATGACATCATGATAAATTAGCAATTGATGGAGACTCCCACAAGGAATAGAGGGTGGGTGTCCAGTTATTAGTCCATCGGGCATAGGCAATATCCTGAGAAAATTGAGATTAAGAAAAAAACAAGAAGCAATATTTGATATGTAAATATCCAATTATATTCATATAACTATTTTCACTTACTTTTGCAACCATTGTCGACAATGGATCAGTCTTGATTTATGGATTCGAGGCCGAATTAGCAAATTCATTGAATCACTACCATGCCGGCAACAATTTATTTATTCATTTTACAGCTATATATAAATGCAATGAATTTCTTATATTTTCAGCATATTAAATTTAAGAAATACTAACTTATTGTATTATTTGTCGCAAATAAAATTTTTGTATAGGTTTATTGTAAATAAATTATATAAAAAATAATAACAAAAAGTGATCAAACCTCCGTGAATGTTTGGATGGGAAATACCTTGTATTTTTTTAGCTTTTGAATATGTAGTTTGTGTTTAAAAAATATTATATCTTAAAAAAATCACCACTCATCCAAGTCAAACACACTAAATCTATGTTATTAAAATTAACATGGTGACTTATTGACTTGACTTCTAATCTAAACCAGGTGTTAATTTTTTTTTTAAATAGATTGAACTTCACTTGATCTTGTTAAAACCTTATTAATTTTTTTAAAAAATAAAATGGCATAGTAATTTTTGTTTTTTAAAAAATTAAAATATTATTATTTTAAAAATAACCTTCATCAACCACCACACTTTCAAATTAAACACACTAAATTCATGTTATTAAAATTGACATGGTGACTCGTCGACTTGATCTCTAGTTTAAATCAGGTGTCAAATTTTTTTAAAAAAATAAATTTAACTTGACTTGATCTTATTAAAACCCTGTTAAATTTTTATTAAAATAAAATGGCACAATAATTTTTATTTTTTAAAAAATTTAAAATATTATTATTTTAAAAATAATTTTTATCTATCCAAGTTAACTCATGAATCATCCATAATTAAAGTCTATAAGTCTTTAAAAGTCCTCGCCAATTTAATAGTACATTATGGTTTTCTTGGGTAACTTTTCTTACCCTGACTTTTACCAAACCAAAATGGTTAATAATTACAAGGTTCATCAGTACTAGATTCTGTCAATTAGTTGGGTTTGGTTTAGAAATCATTACATTGTGATACTAATTATGTTTTAAAAATATTTTTTTATTTATAAATATATTAAAATAATATATTTTTATTTTTAAAAAATTATTTTTAATATCAAAATATATATATATATATATATATATATATATATATATTAACATAACTCAAAAACACTAGAAAAATTAATTTACAATTAAAAAAATTTTAAAAAATTTCAAATCACTATTGTATCTAAATGCAAGATTAAAAGAATGTTTGAAGTGTGGTTGCGGTTATTTTTCTAAATATTTTTTACTTGAAAAAGTATTAAAATAATATTTTTTTTATTTTTAAAAAATTATTTTTGACATTAGCGTATTAAAATAATCTAAAAACATAAAAAAATATTAAATTAAAATAAAAAAATTTAAATTTTTTAAAAATACTTTTAAAACATAAAAATAAACCGTTAAAATCAATAATTGTACATGTGGTTTTTTTTTTTTTAGGTAATCTTAGAACTGTTTACAACTACTGCTGTGCCTTGGGCTTTTGTAGAAACGTTAGCAGTAGAACTCAGAACGATATAATTAGTCGTTGGAAAGTTCTTGTACGAATGACATACACTTCAAACCTTGTTAACCTATAGTTCCCTTCTGTCCTAACAACTTAGACTATAAGCATGTCACAACCATTGCATCTACCTTAATTATATATTCTATGGAGACAAGTGCTCCAAAATTTCAAACCCTAGTTTCCAAACCCTAGCTCTTAGCTTCTCTAATAAGATAACAAATCCCCAATCAATCAGGACGTGTGATCAATAGTTAGATATATATAAATGCAATTATATTATTAAGTTACTTATTATTATTATTATTATTATTAATTTAATCATGGGTGCCGTCGAAGTGTTTCTTGTTGGTAAAAAAATATTATTATTAATTATTGTGTATATAATTTTCTTGCTTAGTCCATCTGGGGCACAACCTTTATGGTTCTAGAATCCTTGATCTTGGATCCTAATTTTACCTACTATTTATGTACACATGTTCAAGCAAGCAACAATCAACAATCAACAAACTGCATAAACTGAGATACAGGGATTAATTAATGATTTATAATAATTCTGAAGAACTTTTAATACATAAAGAAGATTTTAAATTTGTATTGGTATGTCACTAGATCATTTCCTGCACTGCGCTAAAAGTAAGATTAAATTCTTTTAATATAAAAAGATATTCATGTGTTGTTAATGTATTTTTTAACAAAAATAAAAAAAATTAAACTATATAAGAATTAATCTTACATAACCTGCTTGACTCGATAGATTTAAAAACAACACGAATAACCGATAAAAATACAATTTGATTTGAGAAAAATCAAGACGATATCTTTTTTTATATAAATATTGAAACGATAACATATTAAATATATTTTAATCAACTTGGTTTAACCTATTAAATCTGTTATCCAGGTTATGAGACCATGATAACACTATAAAAAACAAATAAAAAAAAATTATTAAACCCAATCATTATTCAAACCAATATTAAAAGATGAAATTTAAAATAAACTAAAAATAAAACAAAAAACTCCAATCAACTGGCCTAACTCACAACCCGGGTCATAAGACTGTAATGATCACATAGAAAGAAAATAAAAAAATTATAAATTAAAATTCCCAATCAACATAATTTTGAAGGATTAAATTGAAATAAAATAAAAAAATAAAAAAAATAACCCGAGTTAACCCGGGTTAGCTTACTAAAATCGGATTAGAAAATTAAAATAACCCCATAGAAAGCAATTCAAAAAACATTATAGAGTCTGATTCTTAATAAACTTAATATTGAAGGATGAAATTGAAAAAAAAAAACTAATTAAAAAATAACATGAGTCAACATAGCTAACTCGTAAAATTCACAATTCGAGTTATGAGACTCAAATAACTTCATATAAAGTAAATCAAAACAAACTAAGGAACTCTATTTCTAATAAAATCAATAATAAATGATAAAATAAAAAAAATAAAAAAAATCCTAAAAAATTTAAAGATAAAAGTAAAAAAAGAGATTCACTTTTTATTATTCATTACTACAATGGTAAATCAAGCCCTTTTAATATATGTTCATGTCACATTCCATAGCAAACAAAAATGTTTTGCAGGAACCAATAACTTGCAGGTGGGAGATACATGTTTTGTAACTTGGGCAATCTTCATGTGTTTTAAAAAATCTTCATATGCTTTTGTGGTTAAAAAGAGTTTTCGATAATTTTATTGTAAATTATATTTTTTATATTTTTAGATTATTTTGATATATTGATGTTAAAAAATAATTTTTTAATATATTTATATAAAAATATTTTAAAATATAACTGATATCAAAATTATAAATAGTACTTAAAGATATGTTTAGGTTCAATCTAGTGCTTAAACAAAAGCCAAACAATGACATATTTTGCTGATTAGGTGGGAGACATATACTATCACGAGAAAAATCGAAGACCTTTCCAAGTAACAGTTGATAATGAAGCAGGTGAATTATTCAGTGCTTTAGCTCAACACAAAAAAGTCAAAGACTATGATTTATTGTAACATCCAGTTTATTTTTTTTTGTGTATAAGTTAATTGGACGAAGTTTTATTCGGTAAAAATCATAAATTTTTTCATGGTATATAAAAAATCTTTTGTGATCTTGATGCATGTCAATACTCAATCAAAACTGCTGTTGGATTAAGATGCCATTCCCATTTACCAATTAGAGTTTGAGAGTATTATGATAGTTATTTTTTTAACATATATTTTTTAAAATTTTTATTAAAATAATATTTTTAATTTTTAAAAATATATTTTTGATATCAGCATATCAAAATAATTCAAAAATATAAAAAAATTAATTTTAAATAATTTTTTTAATTTAAAGATAAAAATATGTAAAAACAAAAACCTTGTCATAAATAGGACAAACATATAATGATAAATACTCAAAGTGTAAAAAATAAAAAAAATAATATTTTTTCAAAAAAAGTGCAAAGAAAAGAAAACTAAAAAATATAACAAAAAGATGAAGATAAGAAAAAAAAATGATGATAAATATGCCAAGTATAAAATAATAAAAATATCAATTATAAAAAGAAAAAAAAAATATAAAATTTACATCTGTTACAGTAAACAATTAGCAAAATTTATAATTATACTATATTTACAAGAAAATACCATTTCTTTTTAATATAATAATAATAAAAAAAAATTTTCGTACATCTATAAAAGCCCGTGGAGTTAAAAGATGGTGATGTAAAAAAAAAAAAAAAACTTGCATGATAGGGTTGTGAGTAGGAGTGCATTGAAATTTTTTCACGGGGCATGCTCATTAGTCATGACTTATTGCATATAATAGTAGCAATTAATTATCTCTTCAAACGACGTACATCCAATCAGCTAGCCAGGCAGTAGGCACATCAGACGAATGCTAATGGCGATGACTTATTGCATATATAATACTAGTAATTATCTCTTTGAACGACGTCCATCCTATCAGCTAGCTTGGCAGTAGGCACACCAGACAAATGCTATGGCGATGGCTTGTTGCGTATATAATATTTATATAATTATCTCTTTAAACCTTGGACATCGATCCTTCTAGCTAGCCAGGCAGTTGGCACATCAGAAAAATACTATGTGCTGAAAAGACACGAAGGGGGGAGTTTATTAGGAGCAACCATACCATTAATTATATAGCTACGGAGAATTAATTAAAATTTTTAAAAATACTAATTTCCCGAGGGAAATTAATGCTCATCGTGAATCAAATTCACTATTTATATACACTTCAAAACGTTAATTTAATAAATATAATTTTAATTTAAATATAAACATAAAAATAAACTAACTTGAAATTACACAATTTAAATTTTAAATATAAGTAAAAAAATAAAAGTTTAACTGATATAATATGATTGATTCGATGAGTTAAAAGATAACATGAATGACTCATAAAAATATAATTTAACAGAAAAAAAATTCAAGATGATATATTGTTTTTTTTTTTAAATATTGAGACGATAACATATTGAATTAATCCAGGTTAACTTCTAAATTTTTAACCTCGATCATAAGATCTTAATAACCTCAAAATCAAAATAAATTATAAAGCTCAATTATTAATAAATCTATTGTTAAATGTTGAAATTAAAAAAAGTTCAATATAAAAAAATAACATTTCAAAACAAAATTATGATAATGTTATTCACAGTCCCTCAAGGTTTTCTAAACTCCAATTACCCTAATATTTCAACCTAAGATATATAACTATGTTTAGAGACTCCTTGTAATATTTTAGCCTCAGCCAACAGTTAGATTAAAACATGTGATTGATACTGTAAAACTAGATAATATTTTATAAAAAAAATAAAGCAAAAAAACATTATATAAAGCAAAAAAATGGAACATTCTTGTTGGGATTTGGGCAGAATTTACAAAACGGGCCAAGATTCTAAGCGATATGAAATTTGTTCTAATTTGTCCTTTTTTTTAAATTGAAAAAGATATAATGACCTTTATTATAAAATGACAACCTTGCCTTAAAGGCAAAACCAACAAAACTCTCACCTGAGAGATTTTTTTAATCATTTTACATTGATTTTATTATAAATTTTAAATGCATCCAAGAGCATTGCTATAAACTATATGTATTGAATATAATTTAAAAAAACTTCTTTGAGCGTGCATAGCACGCATCAGTGTATGGAAGGCCCCCACATAATTTGGGTGGCATGTGAGGGGTTGTTCGACCACGAAACATCGCCTTTTAGTGCAGAGTTTGAAAGGTCTTGACGCCTCTGACATAATGGAAAAGTGCGTGCCTATAACACGAATCGGGTTTGGCGTTGAAAACCGTTTTTTCTTCATTTTTCTCTCTCCCCACCCTCGAATTTGACTCTAACCCCTTCAAAAAATTAGATCAAACCCTGCAATTTATTTTCCCTTCATGTTTGATCCATGTCCTTTTAATTACTATTTTTTAATTTTCAATAAGACATAAAATTAAAAATATTTTTTAATTGCACCCCTTTTTAATTTTTAATCTTTCAGATTTCGTCTTCATTCTTTTGATTACTATTTTTTTAATTTTTAATAAGCTATAAAATTACAATTGTTTTTCAATTTCACCCTCCTTTCATTTTTCTTTATCTTTCAAATTTGGTTCCTATTTTTTTTATTGCTATTTATTTTGTTTAGGATCATTTTTAAGATTGTTTTTTTTTTCTTACAATTTTATCCTCCATAGGTTTTTTTTTTCTTTCTAATTTGATTTTCATTTATTTTATTGCTATTTTTTATTTGGCAAGCTTTTTAAATTGATTTTTTTTCACAATTTCATCATTAAAATTTAAATTAGTTGGGAATTAAAGTTTTTAATTGAATCCGGTTCAAGGATTTCACGAGTTGTAAGTTTTAGATATTAGATCGGCTTTAGAAGGTGTGCTTGGGCTGACTTAGGTTTTTTTTCCTTTTTAAAATATTGTTTTACCCTTTTTTAAATATTTGCTTTATTATTTTTTGCAGTTTTCCTTCAATGAGATTAGTCTCGAGTTCATGACTAGAGTCATTAGTTTTAAAGGTTAACGTAGGTTGTTTTTTGTTTGTGTGGTCCCCTTTTAAGTTCATTTATTTCACTTTCATCCTTCAACATTTAATTTATTTAAATGTGATCTTTTTACCTTTTTTTTCCTTTCCTTTTCTTTCTTTCAGGTTATCTTGATCTCGTGCCTATGATAATAAGGTTTATGGAATAACTCAAGTTAACTAAGATTTTTCTCTGTTGCTATGGGGTTAATCTCAGGTCTAGTATCAAGGTTGCCAGTTTTAAAGGTTAATGAGCATCAATTTTTTTTTTTACCTTTTTTAAAATTAAATTATTTTAGTTTCAACCTTTAACATTTAATTTATTGAAAATTGGTCTTTGTATATTTTTTTTTTCATTTCTTTTCTATTAGGTTATTCCGGTCATTTTGTTTACAACTTCATTCTCAATTGATTTCTTTCATGTCAAATTTGATGCTTATTATTTTTATTGTTGTCTTTTTTTTTCTTTGATAGATTTTCTAAATTGATATTTTTTTTTTCATGATTTCATCATTTAAAATTAAATTAGTTGAAAATTAAGTTTCGTGATTGAACATAGTTTAAGGATTTCATGATTTCCATAGTCATGTAATTTGCAGGTTAACCTGAGTTGACTCATATTTCTTTCTATTGCTTTTTTTATTTTTTTTTATTTTTATCCTTTAACATTAAGTTGTTTGATAATTATACTTCATAATAATATTTAATTTGCTTTCAAATTTGTTCATCCTAGTATCAGGATTATATTAGATATTTTGTATCTTAACCCGAGTGAACTTGGATCAAAACCAATTATTCAAAATTTTAAAGGCTTAATAAAATATTATAAAAATTCTCTTTCGTACCCAAATTACCTTCAATATTTAATTTGTTTGGTACATTAAATTCATTCATTTAATAATAATAAAAATTGGACTAAAAAAAAGGGTTTCTGTACCCAAACTTTTTGGATTATTGTCTCTATCAGATTTTAAATTGAAAATCGACATCGAACTATTTTTCAAGTCTCCTTCGAATTAAATTTTCGAATCTAAAAGATAATGGCGGTAGCAATCCCCATAACCAAGTAGACTAGGGTAGCGTTATTATTAATTTTATCTTGAGACAGTGGTCTGTGATAAGAAAAAGATATATCCAATCCTAGAATATTTTAATTTCAAATGTTATTATTAATCTTTGTAAGATGATAAATCTACATCTAAGAAGTCATAGATTTACAAGAATATATTAAATTGCGGCCTCAACTGAGCTTGCATTTATTGGTACGAGAAGCATAATATTTCTTGTGAAAGGATAACAAAGAACATAGAGATCACATGCGTGCATCACATAAGTTAAGGTTTTTTTTGACTAGATGAAGATTATATTTCCTATAATCTATCGAAAAGATGACGGGAGACTCGTTACTTTCAAGCGAATAAATGGCGTGGTGAGTACCAACAAGAAATAATATAAGGTCAAATTATTTGCACACTCATTTTTGTAAAAAGAAATCAAAATGGGTGTCTGCTTTTTTGGTGTAAGATCACAAGTCCTAGCTCCTTGAGTAGCATATATAGCTGCAAAAACCCGGAAAATGCAGCCAACAAAAGGAGAGTGAAGCTAAGCCGGCTCTTGATCTCATCACTCTGATTGTCTTATACAAGCTGTCCACATGCATTTGTGCTTCTTTCAAGCTTGATTAGTCTGAAATTATGCAATAATATCCCATAATCAATCATGGCAGCTTCAATCCAAAAAAAGAAGAAAGAAAGAAATCATGGTAGTTAGTAAGATACGGGAGATCTTCTCCGAATAAACAAAGCTTAGATCTCAACGTCAATCAAGCAAACATCCAGAATTTAAGGCCTGCATAATTTATCATGGTGGTCCCTTAATCATTCACACTCGATCAATCATACACGGGAACCTTTCTTCCTGTTTGACAATCAAACCCTCCATTCTAAGACAAAGTCTTTCTCTCCAACAAATCATGTTAGGTTTCATTTTTCTAATCTAACCCCTTTACATCATGTGAAGTGTTTGAACTTTCGATGATTCAAAACTACTTTAAGTATACATCCATTGTGTTCTGTATGATTAGCAGAATACACATGAGCAACATGGTTTTCTTGGTATTTACACATGCTTTTTTCCATACATTAAGAGGTGGTGTTGGATTTGTATGTATCCAGTCTAGCATGGTTAATTAAATACCCTAATCATTTTTAATATATTGGGATCAGGTACATGGTCGTTTGTCGATCAGACGACTGATGCTGCACTTCAGGGCAAGCTATATTAATAATCTATTTAGGGTTAGGTCCTAGTTTTCTTCTTGCTCTGGGGATTTTCTTGAATAGCTAGCTCTTGCTTTCTCCTCCTCTTGTCCTACCGATTTTCGCAACCAACTAGATCTCCCTTTCTTTTCATGTCTCAACTTCTCGATCAAATTCTTTTTCTACAGATTACATGATGAAAGTGGTACTATATATACTGTTTTTTAGCCTTTTATTTATCCTTTATAAGTAGTACTAACTCACATGTGTACCCGCACCTAGGATCACTGGTTTCCATCCTTCAAATTCTTCTGTCGGCAGCCCCCCTCTTTTTCTCTCATGGATTTTGGTTGTCATGCAAAATCTAATACTATCTCCAGCAACAACACAACCCTAAAACTCTTTGGCTTCGACATTTCGGAGAACAACAACCCTACAGTGCCTTTAGATTCAAGTAAATCTCCATCTGGGTCACTGGAATCAGAGACTAATTTCCAATCTTCCGAAGGTAGAAAATATGAGTGTCAATACTGTTGTCGTGAGTTTGCAAACTCTCAAGCCTTGGGCGGTCACCAGAATGCTCACAAGAAAGAGAGACGGCTTTTGAAACGTGCTCAAATGCAAGCCACCCGCAGCTTGGCTGCAGCTTCATATGTTACCATACCAAATTCTATGTTCTCAACGTTTTCACCACCGCCACCTCACCTCCTTGATCCAGCGGTGGTTCCGATGGCGGCGGCGATGCAAGAACATGCCCATTCCTCTCCCTGGTTTTACACGACCTATTCGGGACGCATGCCGCGTGGCGGCCCGTATCTGAATGGGCCTGCTTCTTTTCACGGAAGGTGTCTGGACGGAAAGAGTTTGGTTGGCAGTGAGGTTGGGCTTCATTCTAAAGTTTTTCCGATGAGTGGATTCACTAAAGAAGACGTTGACCATCATAAGGGATTAGGTTTGGATTTGCATCTATAATAGTAGTCGTGGACAAGACACGCATCTAGTTTAAGCCTCTCCTGTAATGAATTTGTGTTGTGTTATCCTAAAAAACATGGCAAAAAAAAAAAAGCCTTGTACATTTTCCAACTTTCAGAATTGCTACAGCTCTTCACATTTCTTCTGGCAGTGTGCGAATTTAACACTTTCATATATATATATATATATATATATATATATATATATATATATATATATATATATTGTGGTAGCCATTATTAAACATGAATGGTATTTGGCATTTGGGATTGATAAAGTCTCAAGATTAATTTGCTGAAACAAAAAACTATTATATATACATAACAATGAATACGTGTAGACAAGTCTCAAATTTTGGAGAAATTGTTAGTTTTCCCCTTCTCTTTTACTCAGCAAGCAACCTCCTAGGGGCTATGGCTCATGGGATGATGGTTGAGCAGAAGCAATTTTCTGAAACGGTGACTAACAAGGGATGGATCAGATCTACTACGTACGATTGGAGGGCAGGAGGGGATGGGGGTGGTTCAGGCATGATAAATAAGGTAGGATCCTTGAAACTTGATGTATAATTCTAGGAGTTTTTTTTTTTTTTTTTTAAGAAAATAGTTTATAGAAATTATCTTTTTAATTTTTCTATATTTTGTTTTTAAAAAAAATTGGTTGACATAAAATATTTTATTATTAACCTTTAAATTTAATTTATCTATTAAAAATATTTTTAATTCTTTAAAAAGCTATAAAAACTTTTATCTACTCAAAGTATAATCCAATTATTTCAACTCCATTTTTATTACTCTCATTATCCACTCTATTTTCATTACTATTTTTGCAACAATTTTTATATTGTTATTACACTATTACCATTACAACCCTCTCTTATATCACTACCATTATTATTACTACTATAACCATCTTTAACACCATCACTACCATCTTATAATTAGAAACATCTCACCATCATAACCCTCATCTTTATCATCATTATTGTTGTCACCAATACTAACCCTCACCACAATACATTACCATTATTTTACTATTATTTATTTATATATTATAAAATCTATATATTCCAAACGTTCCCTTAGTTTTATGGACAAGTCTAGATTAGGCTCGAGGACCGTGGGCCGGTTAGGAATTGTGCTATGTAATGGAATTACGTTTTATTTTCATAAAAAATACTGTGAAAATTTATAATACAAAAAATAATATTTTTTTAATATTAATAATAATATTTTTTTAAAGAATTATTAATTATTTTATTAATAATATTAATTATAATAAAAATAATAATATTTATGACATAAATAATTATATTAAGAATTCCAAGGATGATTATAACATAAATAATAATATTTTTTATATTAATACTTTGAGTTATAATAAAAATAATAATATTTATAACACAAATAATAATATTTTTAATATGATTATTTTGAATTATTAGAGAAATAATAATATTTATAACACATATTATTATATTAAGAAAACTAAAGAATATTTATAACACAAATTATTTAGGTCGTTGCGAGGAACCAAGTGAATTGGGTCCTGTGTAAGACCCATTACCGTTGGGTCCTGCATTGGACCCATTGCCATTTGGTCTAGCGCATGACCCATTCCCATTGTGTCCTAGCACAGGACCCAAGTGAATTGGATCCAGACGTAGGCGTATAGATAGGGCATGCCAAAAGTCAGGACTCGTCATGTGGTGCGCGGGTTTGGTTGTGAGCCCTTGGTACACCAGTCCCAGCGCCATGTGGTGTTCAGGTCTAACCCAGTGCAAGGGCAGATAACCTAGGCGCCAGGTGTCCCATGTTGGGACGCAGGCTGGCTCCCGCACAGGGCAGGGGCAAGATAGCCCCAACACCACGTGGCGCTCTTGTTTGACCCAGTGCAAGAGCAGACAGCCTAGGCACCAGGTGTCCTCATGTGGGGACATGAGATTGGCTCACGTCCAGGGTAGGGCAAGCCAGCGCCACGTGGTGCGCGGGTTTGACCTAGTGCAAGGGCAGCCAACCCTAGTGCCATAAATATTATTATTTTTTATTATAATTTAAGATATTAATATTAAAAATACTATTATTTGTTTTATAAATATTAATATTTATACTATAGTTCAAAGCATAAATATATATAAAAATATTATTTATGGTATAAATATTATTATTTGCGGTACAAATATTTTTAATTTTATTATAATTGAAAGTATTAATATTTATTTTTATTGTAGTTCAAAGTATTAATATAAAAAATATTATTATTTTTGGTACAAAGAATATTATTTTTATAATCATTGAAAGTATTACTACTAAAAATAGTGTTATTTGCGGTATAAATATTTTTTTATTGTTATAATTGAAAGTATTAATATTAAAAATAATATTATTTGTGCTCTGAATATTATGATTTTTATTATAATTCAAAGTATTAATATCAACAATACTATTATTTGGGGTATAAATATTATCATTTTTATTACAATTGAACAAATAATATTTAGAACACAAATTATAATATGTTTGATATTAATAATTTCATCTATAATAAAAATAATAATATTTATAAGGAAAATAATTGTATTTAGAAACCTAAGACCCAATAGCCCTATGTCCTGACACAAGATCCATTAGCCCTAGGAGCAGGACAAGCCAGCCCCCCAGCACCACATAACGCGTGGGTATGACATAGCATAAGGGCAGCCAGCCCAAGCGCTAGGTGTCCCCATGTTGGGGCGCGGGACTGGCTTCTGGCCACAGCAAGGGAAGCCAACCCCAGCGCCACGTGGAGCTCGGGTCTGACCCAGCGCAAGGGCAGGTAACCCAAGCGCCAGGTGTCCCCACAAGGAGGTGCGAGCCTGGCTCCTGCACAGGGTAAGGGTAAGGGCAAGCCAGCCCCAGCACCACGTGGCGCTCGGGTCTAACCCAGCACAAGGGCATGAAGCCCAAACGCTATAATATTATTATTTTTATTATAATTTAAAGTATTAATATTAAAAATACTATTATTTGTTTTTTAAATATTAATATTTATATTATAGTTTAAAGCATTAACATAAAAAATATTATTGTTTGTGGTATAATATTATTATTTGTGGTACAAATATTTTTATTTTTATTATAATTGAAAGTATTAATATTTATTTTTATTGTAGTTCAAAGTATTAATATCAAAAATATTATTATTTGTAGTACAAAGAATATTACTTTTATTATCATTGAAAGTATTAATACTAAAAATAGTATTATTTGTGGTATAAATATTATTATTTGCGGCATAAATATTTTTTTTATTGTTATAATTGAAAATATTAATATAAAAAATAGTATTATTTGTGTTCTTTATTATAATTCAAAGTATTAATATCAACAATACTATTATTTGAGGTATAAATATTATCATTTCTATTGTAATTAATATGAAATAATATTTAGAACACAAATAATAATATGTTTGATATTAATACTTCCAACTATAATAAAAATAATAATATTTATAAGAGAAATAATTATATTTAGAAACCCTGGACCTAATAACCCTGGGTCCTGACAAAGAAGCCATGAAAATTGGGTTTTGATGTAGGACCAATTAACCCTGGGCATAGGGCAAGCTAGCCCCGGCATCACATCGGGTTTGACCCAGTACATAGACAGGATAGCCCAAGCACAAGGCATCAACACGTGGCACGCAGGTCTGCCTAGCACAAAGATAGGCAGCCTAAGCGCCAAGTGTCTCCACATGGTGGCGCAGGCTTGGCTCACTCCTAGGGCAAGGGCTAGCTAGCCCTAGTGGCATGTGGCGCTCTAGTTTGACCCAACACAAGGGCAGGTCAGCCTAAGTGCCATGTTTCCTCACGTGGGGGCACGAGTCCGGCTCATGCCCAGGGCAGCCCCGCCAAAACTTGAAGTAATCATTTTCTCCCAATCATCTTTTCAATGTCAAATGCATCCTAATAAAAAGATAAGCCCACCCCTTCCCGGCTGTCCTTGCAACTTTTTATGGCAAGCGCTGAGTTGCCATTACATTGCTTTAAATTTACCGTGCTTTGAGTCTAGGTAAACAATAAGAGAGGCATTGTGAGATTTGACATGTGCTAAGACCTCATATTTCAGGATGGTAATGTGTAGTTCCTGTATTTTATATAGTTTTCAATTTGGTCCCTCGTACTACCTCCTAACCTTTAATTGCTGAGTAATAATAGTTCAAGAATTCAAACCAATTAATCTTAGCTTAACATTTTTCAATAATTAAATAATTATGGATTTTCACTCCTCCCTTAGAGTTACCGTCTTGTGAGAGCAATAGATAAGAGAATAATCCCAAAAATCAATGTGGGAATAGCGCTCAAATTTGAGACTCTCTTGTTGAAAAAAGAAAATCAAGGATGAGAATATAAGAAAAGCTAGAATATAGTTCTGAAATCTGCTTGAAAATGGAGCGAATAAAGATTTCAGGATAATATATTATTGATGAATATTGTTAAGAAAATAAATAAATGCAGGAGTTAGTTTAATTTCTTTTGTTTTCAAATTTCTAAAAATAGAAATAGAGAATTTGTTTCTGTTTGCTATTTTTTTTGCGAAAAATAAAAATTAACAAAAAACAATTATAATTTCTGAAACCTATTTTGTTTGGTTCTAAACAATTCAGATAATTCGGATTTTTATATTTTTTAAATAGAAAAAGAAATTGAAAAAAAGAGAGGAAATTATACCAACCGATCCCAAGAGTCCAAGGCTTCAGTATAATTGTTCAGATTGGTTTTTACTTTCATTATAATTTAAATAATAGTATTTATATTTAATGCTTATGTTATTTACGTCTTCAAGAGATAATAAAATATATACGAAACAAATAAATAAATAACAAAATTTTAGTTATACATCCATATTTGCATAAACCATCATGTTTTTTTTTTTTAAAATAAAATAAGAAACTAATATTTCGAAAAAGATCTTACTCATATATTGCATCCTTAACCAAAACACAAGAAACCAAACAGTGGCATCTCCCCTTTTTTTGGTAAAGGTATATTTGTAACTGAAAGAATGCAGTAATAACAATTTACGCCAAGAATGGAGAGGTTATGATAACATGGTTGTCTTTAGGGTGACATTTGTTTTTTTTTTTTTTTGTTAGTCCTGTCTTGTTTTTCAAATTATTTTTTACATAAAAAAATATTAAATTCTATTTTTTTAATGTTTTTTAATATGTTAATATTAAAAATAAAAAATAATATAAAAAATATTATTTTAATATATTTTAAATTAAAAATATTTTTTAAAAATATTATACACTATGTTACTAAAATAATAAGTAGATGAATCAAAAACCTTGGCACAACAATCACTACCATCAATTCTTTCCATTTCTTTCAACCTCCAAATCAATTTCCACAAAATATCCTTATAATTTTAATTCTTCAGCTCATAATTCTGAAGAGAATAAATTAAGCGTACTATAAAAGAATCATTAGTCAAACTCCTCTAATACATATTATCTTTCCCTAACATATTGTTTAGAGGTGAATAATTCACAATTACCATAATTATTTGTACATGTAGCAAATAAGTAAAACACTCATATCTCCATTCCCCCCCTCACCATGTTTGAGATTGTGGTCTTTCTCGAATCCTTTGGAATTTCCTACCTCACATGATTGATAAGTGGTCAATAACTGTCACGCCAGTTGTCCCTCTAAAACTTAGTACACACACTATCACTTACACTCTAACATATTTCTTAGTAACTTGATTCCAGATAACACTTATTATCTTTCATAAACTTAAATATCTATACTTAGCATTAACCTAAAGAACTCTCTCATTAGATTTGATATGTTTTCCCCTCAATAATTTCACCCAAAGACTATAACTCTCATACATCACTCCTTAAGCTAGCTTTATCATAAAAGACATTCATTTTATGCATATTTTTTAACCTTAACCCACCTTTAATTTTAGGTTTGCACACAGTCTTCTAGTTCACAAAGTACACTTTACCTTTACCTGCTTTTGATCCTTAAATTCATTTCCTACATATCTTTTTTATATCGTAGAAAATTCCTATTGGTAATACTGTTGATTGCATTGTATAGAGAGAAGTAGTTGCTAGAACATGCTTACAAAGAGTAATACTTGTTACTAGAAAGAGATAGTTTG
Source organism: Populus tomentosa (assembly GCA_018804465.1). Taxonomy (NCBI): domain Eukaryota; kingdom Viridiplantae; phylum Streptophyta; class Magnoliopsida; order Malpighiales; family Salicaceae; genus Populus; species Populus tomentosa. Next base: position 8,031,594 of record CM031975.1, read on the forward strand.
CTTTCCAACCTGCTAGCTTCTTCTACACCTTTTCAATTAAGTAGTAATATGTCTATTTAGTGATTCATTGGTGAATAATATATACATCCAAGTACTTCCCCGGATTGTCAATTTTTTGGAAGCCACTCTTTCTGCTTATATTTATAACAGTTATTGTTGACACATTCTTTAAGAAGTAAACCCTTGTCTTGATATTGTTTGCCTTTTGACCTGAAGCTTTACAGAAAGTGTTAAGGCAAGCCATTATGTTCTCCATTTGTTCCTCACTTGCTTCAGCAAACAACATGTAATCTGTAAAATACATGTGAGAAATATCAATTCATTTCTATTAATTCTGAAAGGTTTCTAAGAGTGATCTGCAACCTCATTTCAAATTAATTAGGATAATTTCTCCAAGTATAGCATAAAAATATATGGAGACAATGGGTTTTCTTGTCTAATTCCCTTGAAAGGTTTGAAACTATATGAAGGACATCCATTCCACAGCACACTTAAAATAGATGACTCAATACAAGCCATTATTAGGTCCACCATCCTTATAGGTAATCCTGTTTCCAACATAGTTTCTTTTATAAAGTCTTCATAAGCCTTCTTAAGGTCCACCTTTATAGTCATCAAACCTTTCTTACCCTTCATCTTTCTCATAGAATGCATTATTTCATGGGCAATAATTATATTATCAATAATATGTCTCCTAGGGATAAAACTGTTTCGATAAACATCAATTATCTGAGGTATTAGAAACTTCAATCTATTAACCAAAATCTTACTCATAATTTTAAAGGTTACATTGCACAATCCAATTGGACAAAACTAATGCATGTATTCAGGGGACTGTACCTTTGGTATTAATACCAGTTAAGATTGATTCATCACTGCCACATCAATTCTTTCTTAAGAAATATCTCTGAAGAAATTGCACATTGCTAACCCCACCATTCTCTATTGATCATGATAAAAGAATGATTGATAACCATATGGTCCTAAAGCCTTGGAAGGCTTCATGTCAAATATAACCTTTTTGATTTCTTTACTAGAGACTGAAATAGATAATATCTCAAGTTGGTCCTTTAAAATCTCAGGAAACTTCTCATACAACATCGTTCTTTGCTCCCCCCTCCTCTTTACTAAATAGCCTTTTATCCCACCACCATATTCCTCAAACTGTCCTCCTCTCACACCCACATATTATCCTTATCCTTCAGTGCTTTAATTACGTTTTTATGTCTCTTAATCATAATTTTCGTATGAAAATATTTAGTATTGCAATCCCCATAGGATATCCATTGGCATCTAGATTTTTAATACCAATGAATTTTTTTTTGTCTAAGAATGTTATTATACTCCCCTACCAATTTACTCTATAAATTTTACGGAACTCTATTATTTCTCCCCATTATAGCTTTCTAAATCCTATCAAACTTGTTCAACACCCTCCTCTTACATATGAAAATGTTGCCAAACACCATATTACTCCAATCCTTCAGCTGCTTAGTCATTTCATCTAGGGCTGGAACAAACCCCGTATCAGTCTGTCACTTACTCTGAATAAAATCCCCAAACTCTTTATGTTTCACCTACACAGTTTCAAACATAAAAGGTCTGCTCTACCTTTGAACACTTTGACCATCACCATTAACACTACTAATATTGGATGATGATCCGATTTAAATATAAGCATAACCTTAATAAAAGCATCTTGAAACTTTAGACATCATTGCATATTCCCAAAACCCTTATTCTCAAACACCTTACCAAAACCACTCATTTCTTGATCTCTTTAAGTAAATTTCAACCTACAACAACTAAATTAATCAAATCACTCGCCTGCATCCATCTCTCAAACCTAGAATAATGCCTAACATCAATAAGGACTCTTTTTACCTTCTCTTCAATAGATAAAATTTCATTATAGACCCTTAATAACAATCAGGGCATACAAAACCCACTAGTCATCTGTTTAATTTCCTCAAAATATTCTTTTTTCAAAACCTCATTTGAATTAACATAAATAGCTATAAAAACCCAACCATCCCTTTCTTCTCATCCTTAACAACGTGAATAAGATTTCGAGAAGACTTCACGATATCTAGCTCCATTTTATTTTTATTCCACAACAACCAAATCCCTCTCAATCTCCCATAAACTTATACCCTAAAACTTACATTAAATCCTAGTTTCTTTGCTATTTTATCAAATACTACCCCACTCACTTTAGGCTTAATTATTGTCATTACATCAACCTTACAACTTCTCCTCAAATCATTAACAATTAAACAAAACCTATCATTTCACGCCCCTCTATAATTCCAATATAGAAAATTCATAATAATATATTGCAGAAGAATTACTAGAATCATCATACTAATTTATTTTGGAGCTGGTATAAAGGTGCCTATTCGCTTATCCTCCTTTATCGTCACCCTCGCATCCTGCACTGCTTCAACATCATCTTTAATTAAATTATCTTTCGCAACCTTTATTCCTACCTAATAACTTGATTCAAGAGGTCTTCGTTTGTGAAACACCTCACTCCTTTGGATTTGAATAGACCTCTCCCTTATAAGCATCTCATCAACCATCGATAAAGACATGATAATTGCTATCAATCGTCATCATTAACCTAGTATTTTATGTTGTTGATGAAATTTCCTATTACTTTTGTTATCCCTAGTATTATTTACTAAGGGGAGAATATCACCACCCAAGCCCATCTCATTAATCCTCAGGCTAGCCTCTTTCTTCTTAATAACCTCCTTTGACCCATGTAGCACAACAATTTTATTACCTAATTAATTACCCGGGCCTCTTTTAGGCCCATTTCTATTCTTGAAGTCCACCTCCTTATTTGTATATTTTCTTACAATCACCTCATTTGAATATTTTCTTATGTTATTATTATCAATAATAAACATATTTTCTTCATTTTTCCTACACCTAGCTCCTTCAATACATCAAATCCTATAATTTTAGAATTTCCTTATCAAACTTGTTTTGCAAATAGTGCAATTATTTATGGGATTTTTATTAAGGCTGTTATTACTTGTCATGACTAGTGCTTTCCTAACATTGCTTCGTCATCTCCATGCAGCCATCATCCATTGCCTAAATTATTCTTCCACCTCTAGTCTAGTAACTCAACCACCTTCTTGCTCCATACCCTATATCATATCATCATCATCTTTGCTCTCATTCTCAGTGATTGTCTCCTTTCTATTCTCCTAATGATTTTGACGTGTATAGGGGCATGTTTCTTTATTATAATCATATTAGCCACAATGAAAACAAATTAAATGAAGCTCTTCATACATAATGTCTAATTTTTCTACGCAATTTGAATTTAGCTAACAATGGCCTCGTCAGATCCACCTCTACACAAATTCTAGTATAGTTACCCCTCATGTTAAAAGATGTCATACAATGCACTTTTAAAATCTTCCTTATATGATCACCAATTCTCCATAATACAAAATTATTATTGTATTCCACAATTAAGGCCCTGTTTGTTTTTTGCATTTCAAAAGTGTTTTTGAAAAAAAATAATTTTTATTTTATTTTTTTCTTTGCTTCAAATTAGTATTTTTTTTGTTGTTTTCAAATCATTTTGATATGCTGATATCATAAATAATTTTTTTAAAATAAAAAAAAATTATTTTGATGGATTTCCGAGTAAAAAACATTTTGAAAAACAACCGCAACCACACTTCCAAATATGCTCTAAATCTAGCAATCTGACCCATACTACAACCTTTTCAATAATCACTCTATATGGATCAAAGTTTGAATGCAATGTTTGTACTATCAAATAACGATAAGAGACCATGCAGAGTTCTCCAAAAAGCACATATTCCTTATCTTCAGACTCTGAGAATTTAGCCAAAAAAAATTGTTTCCCAGATCTACTAAGATATAATCTCCTTGGATCCTCAACATCGTTCTAAGTCTTTTCATGAGATACGTGTATCCCACTTTATGTCCCATGATCTTGATGATCGAAGTCTGTTTCCAAGGTTCCCTTATTCATCTCTTTTCCTCTGCAGACACTTTGAATACCGGCCGGCAGTCATCTTCATCCCCATCCTTTGATTTGTATTCATCCATATATGCCCCTCCCTTCCTTCAGATTATCCAAATAAGATGACCCATTAAATAATATTTATAGCTAAACCCACTCCTTCTCTCCCCATCAGCTCCTTTGTATGATGTTTCTTCCATTCGTTGCTTTCCCATATCCACTTTGATTTTCTTATTGGAACGTGCCAACAAATCTGCCTCTTCAAAATTTGGCTCTGTTGCTGTCTCGCTAGAGAGCATCTCGCTAAGTTACTTTTTATTGAAATTGAAGGGTTTTGTTTAATATGTTTGATTTTTACTATATTGTAAGCCAAGTCAACTCTAGCAGCTTAAGAATGAATATTTCATTAATTCTCTTATAATTAGTACCAATGAACTGTCATAAGAATCAGAGAAATGAGTTCCTGGTCTCCCCTTTTAAGTTTTATAAAGAAGATTTATGCTTTATATTTTAGTATCCAGAAAGGCTGGTTTCTAATTTAGTTGCTTTGCCTTCAAATATGGTAGGAATTAACATGGGGAACACAGAAGATTACCCTTCTTTTGTCACCTTCATCTTCCTGTTCTCTTCATTACCACAGGCTACGAGGTTTGTGAAACCACATTAAACATTCCAATTTCTTACATCATCGGCAAGGAAGGGTACCTTCCACTCTCGAGCACCCCACCCTACCTCCAAGCTCCAACCCTATAGACATAATAAGCCATACGAAAACAAAGGAAAAATATCTTCAACTTATCATCAATGAGGAGCATAGGAACTTGTTACAGCGAACATGCCATCAAAGTATCTGATTCGTATTGCTCAGGCCCTTCAAACCATGCCTACCTCTCCCCAAACTTCACCCCTACGATTCAAGATACAGTTTCCTGTATATACAAAGTGAAACTCTCCACTCAAAAGCACCTCTCGATCACCCTCACTTGGTGGAACAAATTGATATTCGAAGGCCTTAACATAAATATTGATGACAGCATTTCCTCTTCTTCAAGAAACAGTGCTGGTTCCGTCCACCAGCTTCAAGAAATTAAAGGCACCAGCACATTTCAATCTTGTAATTCAAAGATTGAAATCTTTTGGGGTCTTTCTGCTGCTTGTTTAGATTCAGGACCTGAGCCCATCAGAGGGTTTTACGTTGTTGTTTTGGTGGACTAAGAATTGGGTCTAGTCGAGATATTGATAATGAAGAAATCAGCACAAAATGTTTGAAGAAAAAATTGGCACCATTGAGACAGACCCTCATTGGCTTCTCGAAGTGAGCATTCTTCAGGTAAGACTACGTATTCAACCAAGGCACAATCAGTGATACAGGGACAACTCATGACATTTTGATCAAGTGTAGTGGAGATCAAGAAGATGGATCAAAGAATCCTGTATTGTCTGTGTGGATTGATGACAAGAAGACTTTTCAAGTGAAGAGATTAAGGGTGGAATTTTAGAGCGAATCAGATAATTTTTTTGGATGATTTAATGGTGGATATGATGTGGGATTTGCATCAGTGGTTCTTTAAGGAACAATCTGGGTGTGCTGTTTTTATGTAAAGGACTAGAAGTGGTTTGGATAGCAGGTTATGGCTGGAGGAGGACGATAAGAATGAGCAGAAGAGCCGAGACAGACCCGAGTTCTCCTTGTTGATTTCTGCCAGTAAGAACCCTGGGTGATTCTTTGAATTTCTCTTTGTTTTTCTTTCTTTTTTTAATTTATTGGAAATTTCAGCAAACTTTCAATCACATGGAGACAGTCATTTACAGTATTATGATTGAGTACCTGTATCTATCTGGATTTGTAAGATTATAGGATGCATAATGATCTAATAATAATTTAAATTTTTTTTTTTTTTATTTATTAATATTAGTATCCGTCGTCAACTAATCTAATAAACTTTCAATCATATGGAGACAGTCATTTACAGTATTATGATTGAGTACCTGTATCTATCTGGATTTGTAAGATTATAGGATGCATAATGACCTAATAATAATCTATCTTTCTTTTTTTTTTAAAAAAAAGATTTTTTTGTTTATTAGTGTTAGTATCCGTGTCAGTTTCAGCTTGTGTGTACCTTAATTAATCTAATAAACTCTGAAATTAACGACTACATAAATTTTCAGTAGCCATGAGATTTATGAAACTCAAACTAGTAATTTTTTAAAAACAAATCTAAAATCTAATCAATTAAATGACATTTAACAAATTAAAAAAAAAAACAGTTCTATGTTGTAATTTTTCCACTACATGGTAATATGTCGTTGATTGCTATTTGGATCCATTATATGGATGACAAAGGCATTTATAAAAATCTATAATCAAAATTGAATAAATAATAATAATAATAATAATAATAATAATAATAATTAATCGATTGTCTCTTAACATCTGGTTAAGTGCTGGCATTAATATTCTCCTCTTAGCTATTAATTTTTTTTTTTTTGAAAAAAACTAAATGTGTTAGCTTCCATAGTCATATACAACCAATGTACAGCCCATTCATAATGAAAAAAAAAAATCATTCTGTACTTAAGACAGCTAAAGGTACAATTTTGTTCCTTAACTTTTCCTCTCTCTTTGTTTTTCCATATTTAGTCCATATTTTTAGACATTGTGTTCAAATCATAAGCTTTTTTATTATTATTATTTTTCATCCCATGTTCAGAGAGAAGAAAAACTTTTGTTGAGCACATTCCGATGAAAAAAATAATGTGCATGACTATTCTATAAGAATAAAACATATATATATATATATATATATATATATATATATATATTAATTTTGAAAATTATTTTCTCAAATTAATTATTCATTTTTTTTATATATAATCACATAAAAATAATTAAGATTTTACTTATTAATTTATTGAATAATTCATAAATCATAATAAGTTTTTATATGAAAAAACAGGCCTCCAATAAAAAATTTTGATATTTCTCATCAAAATATAAATAAATAACAAAAGAGGTTTTGACTATAAAAATACATTTTTCTTCCAAAATTTAAATGATTTGAATCTTTATAAATGCCTTTTTAATTGTTTTAAGTTTTTATTCAAAAAACTATGTTGTTGATAAAAAAAAAAACGAAAGTCATGGCTTTGTCAAATAAACGAATGCAAAAATAAGAGAGAATTTTAACTGAAAATATATATTTTTACTATAGAATTTAAATCATTAAAATTATCTATAGTATTTTTTAATAATCATGAAATTAAATAAAATAATTTTAAAAATAACTTCACGTTAGAAAGAAAACTAGCATTGTACTACGACTATATTTGTTTTTTGAAAAGTAGTTTCTGGAAAATCACTTTCCAAACTTTCCTGTGTTTGTTTGCCATTAGAAAAGTTAGTCAATAAAAAATATTTTTCAGTCAAAGAAAAAATTGGTTTGGTTTCCAGGAAAGTGTTTTTCTAGAAACTTTGGGCGGAAAACACTTTCTGAAAGTTGTGAAAAATTTAGAAATGTCATTATTTGCTGATTATATCAAATTTGATCCTCAAACTTTTGATTGCTATATATATTTTGTTTTGAATATTTATTTTTCAATTTCATCTCTTAAAAATTAATTTTTATATTAACTTTGGTCCTCATTTTTATAATTATTACTTGCTTTTCCCTTATTATTGTTTTATTGAAATTTTTTATCTATCAAATTTGGTCCTCATTCTTTTGATTGTTGCTTATTTTATTTGAAATAATTTATGATTTAATTATTATTATTTTAATTTCTTCATCTTTTTTTTTAAAAAAATTTGATCTCTATTATTTTAATTATTATTTATTTTATTTGAGCTAATTTATGAAATTATATTTTTTTTTAATTTCATTATCATACAACTTTTTAATTTGTAAGATTTGTTTCTTATTATTTTAATAAACTTGAGAAAAATAAAACATTAATAAGTTATTTTCTAACTCATTTTTCATGACATAACCAAACACTGAAAAATATTTTCCAACTTATTTTTTGTTACACTACCAAATATCGGAAAATAATTTACTTTCCCAGAATTCACTTTCTAAAAAAAAACTACTTTTCAGCAAACAAACGAGGCCTACATAGAGTGAACTTTTTTTTCTAACTACTCCATTTGGACTAACTAAGTGTGTTTTATAATATGGTGCACTAGTATGTGTATGGTAATGTGATGCATAATATATTTAAAAAGTATTTTTTAATTGAAAATTAATTAAAATAATATTTTTTTAGATTTTTTTTATTTTTGATATTAGATATCAAAATCATCAAAAAATACTTAAAAACATATTAAAATAATATTTTTACAAACAAAAAATAATTTAAAAAACGAATGGTTTGTCATCACAAATGAATCACCTAAGTTAATATGTTTTCAGAAAAGTCTCCCTTTTTCATTAATAGTTCTTGAAATATATTATCAATGAAAAACAGTTATTGAAACAAATATACTTGGAAAAAAAAATAATATTGTCTTAGAAAAAGATAAGCCTATTTTTCATTGTGAAAAACATATGCCTTGAAAAAAATATATATATTCACAAATTCTGATATGGTAGTTTATTTTTTACAAGTTAAGGACATTCTTATATTTATATAATTGATGTTTTTAAAACAATCTTAAAAATAAATCTCTATATCAACATGATAAATTCAAAGAAATTTAATAAAATTTTCTTCGAAAACAAATTCTAAAATTAAAAAAAAAACCTAAAAGAGGAGGGTTGTGCATTATGGATTATGAAGAAAAACATTGTTGATTTGCATAGTATTTCAGGGTTGTACACTTTGGTGTGCTAAATTGTGAGAAAAAACATTACAAATTCACACAATGTTTTAACCCCTTTGCCCTTCTCAACAAAAAAGAAATTGTTTTCCTAGCAAGATTAAAATTGTATTTTTCAGGAGGCACAACTATCATTTGTAAATTGATTGGGGATAATTTAGTAGGTTTATCTTTTTTGTATAGTTAAATTACATAGATACCCTATAAATGCAAAAAAAAAAAAAAAGAATGAAAGAGGGATTTTGCACAGTTTTTGTTTTCTTAAAATATTTCAATTACTTCATTGTCCTTCAAGTCAAAAACAAGTAATGGACAAGTCAAAGGGTATTTTAGTATTTTTCATCACTTTTTTTTTTGTTATATGCCTTTTTGGATCATGAGCAAATTAGTATTTCATAAATTTAAATAATGATAAAAAAGAGAAAGATGTTGGTGTATTTTGTGCACGCGCCAATGAGTGGACACCACATGCGCTTTTGGGCGACGCATGTAGCGTCATAAGGTAACCAAGATTTCTCAATTGTCATGTCTTTCGAAGTGTCCAATGAAAGCATACTATTGGGGCAACACGTTTTGCTTAGTTCTTGGCGGTTTAGTGGTGGTTAGATTTTTGTATTCTCCCCTCTCTTTTTTCTCTTCTCTTCTTGAAAACCATGCTAAGTGAGTCAAAAATCAGGGTTGTCTTCCCATTTTGTTTTTCTTTCTTTTTATTGGTCTTTATCTCTTATGGATTCTTTTTTCAATTTCATCCATTTTCATTTTGATTTTGTCTAGTTTTTGTATCAAATATGGTACTTATTCTTTTTTTTTTATTCTTTTTTATTTATTCTTTTCTTGATTTTTCTTTTAATTTTATCTTTCAATATTTTATTTTATTTTATTTTTGTCTAGATTTTATCTCTATTCTTTTAATTGCTCTTTTTTTTTAATCTGTTTCTTATTATTTTTTCTTTTAATTTTCCCTCAATATTTTATTGCATTTGTTTTTTATTCAATTTTGGTCCTCATTCTTGCAATTGTTTTTTTTTATTATTATTATTTTTATTATTTTTCAACTTAGTCCCTCACTATTTTCTTTCATTTGTTTTTTATACCAGATTTAGTCCTCATTGTTTTGATTGCTATTTGTTTTATTTTTTATTTTTTGATGGTTAAGAATTTTGTTCAACATGTTTTTGTTTTTTTCTTTTGTGGGGTCCTCTTGGTTACATGACCCAAGTTGTATGTTTCGAAGATTAATCCGATTTAATTTCAATTTTTTTATATAAAAATAATAATTTTATCATTTGATATTAAACTATTGGGCCTTGAGTTTTCTATTTTTTTTTCTATTTCTTTTATTTAAGCTTATCTCGGGTTGTGAGTTAGTCAAGTTAACTCAGGATATTTTGGGATTCTTTTCAATGTTTTTAATTTTTTTAAAATTTCATCCTTTGACGTTAGTTTATTGATTCTTGAGTTTTATGATTGTTTATGCTATTTCTTTTCATAGGATAGTCAGGTTAACTCAGGATGTCTCAAGTTTTTTTAAAAAAAATATTTTAATATTTATTTAACTTCAATCCTTTCTTCTAAGTCATTTTTTTTTAAAAAAATATTTTTTTATTCCAATCTCATGTCATGGGTGGTGAGTTATTAGAGCGAACCTAGGTTGATTTAAGTTTTTTTCTTCTACATTTCATTATTAAAAATTAATTTTTTTTTCAATTTATCATTTGAAATTAGGTTGTTGGCCCTTGAGCTTTATGGTTTTTTTTTTTTTTTGCTTTCCATTCTATAGGGTGTCTTAATCCCATAGCTCATATGTTAGTTAAGTTAACCTAAATTTGCTCAAGTTATTATTATTCAAACATCTTTTTTTATGTTAGAAGAAGTTTGACCCAAACCATAGCATAGCATGGGTAAGAAAATCTAGTTTTACACTATACTAAAAGAAGCGGGTGCAAGACATTTGCTTCACTATGAATATGAAGTAGGTTGCCCCTTATTTTCTCTCTTATTCTTTTTTCTTTTCTTTTCTTTTTTCTTTCTCTCAACTTCATTGTAATATTTTTTTAATAGTTTTCGAGTTATTTTTGGACTGATCAAGTCAACTAGGTCACGTCAGACCAATTCTCACACGATTTAATTTTATCGTTTGAACATCTTTTTTATGTTAGAAGAAGTTTGACCCAAATCATAGCATAGCACGAGCAAGAAAATCTAGTTTTACACTTTACTAAAAGAAGTGGGGTGTAATACATTTGCTTTACTATGAATAGTGAAGGAGGTGCCCCCTATTTTCTCTCTTTTTCTTTTTTCTTTCTCTCAACTTCATTGTAATATTTTTTGACAGTCTTCAAGTTATTTTTGGACCAACCAAGTCAACTAGGTCACACTAGACCAACTCTTGTATGATTTAATTTTAAAACCAAGTGAAATAAGGAGTTGAATCAGGAGGTTTGTTTTTAATCAATTTTGTCCTTTTTTTTTTCCTCATTTCATCATTAGGTTTTTTAACAAACAATCAAGTTGCCTTTGGATCGATCAAGTCTGTTATGTCACATTAAAAAAACTTTAACATGGTTTAATTTTATACCCGAGATAAAAAGGAGTTGGGTCAGGAAGTTTTATTTTTGTCAATTTTATCCTTAGGTTTTTTTCATTAGTTAATTTAATTATCTTTGAAACGACCAGGTCAATTGAATTATTTTAGAGCAACTTTCACAAAATTAATTTTAAACCTAAAATAAATAAAATATTAAATCAAAAGATTTTAAAATTAATATATTATACCATGTTTAATAAAAATATCAAACAATTCTTTAGAAAGGCGAAAGTTTTTGTTATGTATAAAAACTTCTTTCTTGATGCAGCATTGCTCGTAAACTGGTATCCTACTAATAAACCAATAAAACATAGTGAAAAAAACACTTCTTCAAAGAGCCCAAACTTCATTTAAGAGCCCATATATTAAAAGCCCTAAACTACAAGTGCCCATTTAGAGCTACAGCCCAAAATCCCTCATATTTATCCTCGACATGATTATTATCTGGTTTCTATGTCCAAAAATATCAATCAACGAGCCTACAGGCTACCCTGCAACTTCTAAAACCAGCGAAGACTCGACGTCTATGCTTCAGCTAAGCTCTTTAATTTACTGGGTCTCTCACTTCCTCTAAGCAACTAAGTTTTTCTCTGAATTCAAGTATCAAAACACATAAAGGGTTTGTTCTTTTCTTCTTTACTAACCTTACCTTTTGAGTTTCAAATATGGATTGACTTATCTTTTTCACTGATTCTTTTTAACGTACCATGTTGTAACTCTCTCTCTGTAATGTGTTTGTCTTTTCTGAAGTTAATGGATATGGGTTTTCTTTTTGGAACTGTAGTTTGTGAAAAGTTCAATCCTTTTTAGTGTTTAAGTTGCTGGAATTATAGTTATTTAGCTCACAAAATTCTGTGATTATTATGATATTTGTGGCCATTTTCATTGGTTCTTGCCTAACGGTAGATGTTTCTTAATAATTTAAAGAGCTCATTAGCACTTAATGGTAGTCGTGGTTGGTTACAATGTTGGGTTTTCAATAAATTTTTCCATTAAAGCTTTTATTTGATTCTGTGAAAATGTTGGAAGAAAGGAGGTTTAAAGTTTGGAATTTGGAAGCAGAAACCTCTAGTTAAATCTAGCCTAGTGCAATAAAACTTGTTTTTCTTATATTTGATAGCATTATTCTTTCTTTGTGAATGGTTATTTATAATCTATTTGGTTTGTTTATACCCGGTATTTAAGTTCTGCTTATTTTATGTGTAGGTCAATGTTGTATGCAATATCTACCCCTAGAACCTGCATTTCCTGTCCAAGAAGTTCTCGTTTTCATCGAAGGAATTTGGTTTCGGTCAGGCTTTGTGTACGTGCTTCATTGCCTGATAATGGCAATGGAGTTAAAGTGGAGTATACGCCCTGGCTAATTGTTGGATTGGGTAACCCTGGAACTAAGTACCACGGCACTAGGCACAATGTAATTAAAGTCGCATATGAATTTGATGGCTTCAATAGTGTTTTTTATTATTTTAATGATTTTGCAACTTTATCTTTGTCAGGTTGGATTTGAAATGATTGATCGAATTGCCCAAGTGGAAGGTGTTTTGATGAACACAATACAATCGAAGGCTTTGATTGGAATAGGTTGTTAAGTAAAAAATCTCACTGCTAACTTCCCTCCAAGTTTATGCATTTTCTACTTTCTTTCTTTGTATATGGGTGATGGTTTATTCAGATTCTTTCTGTTATCAGTACAGGTTGCATCGGAGAGGTGCCGATTCTCTTGGCAAAACCACAGGCATATATGAATTTTAGTGGGGAATCAGTTAGTTCCATGATTCTATTTTGTTGTCATAAAATTTTACTTTTGATTTGCATGTTTCACTGAATTTATCAACAGGCACTTGGATGTGATGTAAACATGTGCTTTGCTGTCCCTGAAGACAGCTGATTTTTCAACTAACCTATTTTTCTTTTCAATGTTTTCAAGGTTGGACCACTTGCTGCTCATTATAAAATACCTCTTCGTCATATTTTACTGGTATGCATTTTTATTCCTCACTTCCATTTAAAAGAATTTTGTTAGTTTTATTTACTCTATACTGACATTATGGTCCTGGATTTGAAATTGTAGATCTATGATGAGATGAACTTACCAAATGGCATTCTGAGGGTTCAGCCAAAAGGTGGACATGGCCATCACAATGGGTATGTTTTACTGTTACGATGTTGGCATTGTTTGACAGCACCTATCATCCCACTAATCCTCCTTGACCCACAAGTTCTTAAACCACTTTCTTTTTTGCCAAGTATTAACTTATCTTGATTCTACCACAACTCGTTATTAACTGAGATCTTTATTTGCTAAGTCATAATGTAATAAATTTACAGAAGAGGAAAGTTGTTTACTAATGATTTGCTTGTTAACTTTTCTCATTCTCCTGTAAGAAGATTTATGGGTCACTTTTCCTGGCTTAATTTAAAGCTCAAGCTACTGCACTAGGCATATCTATTGATGACCTGCCAGCCTCTGAACACAGAATTACAATTTGTTTCAAGGAGTTGAAAGAAAATAACTATTCCTTGGAACAAGTACAAAGCATCTAAAACCCAGTGTAGGTTAAATGAATTTAATGAGCAGCATGCATTTTATACCTGTATAAAGAAGGGATTTTCTGCTCCTTGGTTAGCTTGTTATAGAGATGAATACGAGGTTCATCAAACATAATGTATTTACATATATCTTTTAAGAGATGAGGAAACCTTCGTTTTGTAATTCTATAGGAGCAAATCAATTAGTTGATAGCTAATTCATGTCACTGCATCTGCATGTATTATGGGGGTTGGGTAGCAATTGGTTCCCATTCTGGAGTCTTTTTCCTAAATTATCTATGTTGTTTAACCTCCTCAAATGAAATTCCTGGGAGAACATTATCAATTAATCAAATATTTTGGCCTCATATTAATGCACCTCTTGTAATTTAAAGAACTCTCTTTTCTGAATTAAACCAAGAAATACAAAAAACATTTATTTGTGATCCCTTGTTGCAGAGTAAAGAGTGTGATGGACCATTTGGATGGTTGTCGAGAATTTCCTCGATTGTGTATAGGCAAGTAGTTTTCTCGTAGCTCATCTTTTCAGAACATTTTATGTGCTGAAGAGCCATTTTTGTCTTTGTTTATAGAACGTAAAAAGTTCCATTTTTTGCAGGCATTGGAAATCCACCTGGCACAATGGACATGAAAGCTTTTCTCCTGCAGAAGTTTAGCCCAACAGAGCGAGAACAGGTATGTCATTGTTTGATTCTAGCGCAAAGGTTCTTCCTTGTGCTTCATGGTGAAAGGTATTTGATGCTAAAAAGTTCAGGCATTTGGTCACTCCCTATTCCTTTCATGTTTAAGACACCGGGCTTCACACCTTGTGCAAAATCATTTTTTAACATACTATATTGACTCGATCCTTGTATTAGTAATATACATGTGTTTCAGCTATTCCAGTAAGTATGGTGTGTCTGGCTTTAAGGTTGCCAGTAGTGATATCATTGATTTTACATTTATTGTCAAATGCTTTATGGCTCTGTCTATGTCTGCGCAATTGTTCAGTACTTTCATCTTCTGATTGAACAACTGTTGTATAAACTTCATGCCTATTGCTCTTTATTTATATGGGTGCGTTTGTATTTTCCTCAAAACTGCTGCAACGTTTTGACTGTTAATCTCTACTGGACAGATTGATGCATCATTGGAACAAGGGGTTGAGGCTATGAGGACCTTGATACTTGGTGGGTTCACCAACAAAATTACTAGATTCAATCTGGGGCAAAAGTACAAGTATCACAAAGTTTGAATCCATGAAAAAGGCATAGCTGAAAGAGAGGCAAAAACCATCTCAGTAAAGTTGAGAGCTTCTGACATTTGAGCCAAAAGATGTAGCTTCTTGTAAGCTTCCTTGCAGTAATTATTGTACGGATGCTTAACCATTTATTGTCGATGTCATCCTCGGCTCCTTCTGGCCAGCAGTGTCTGCATCTCATGTAAATCGAGGTCATATGACTGAGATAAATTTCGTTGTCATGTTATTTTGTTACGCAATTTCATATATGCAGTCATATTATGGGATGATTGTTTTCGGATCTTAAGCTCAAGCATGCCAAAGTCCCACTAAGTCATACCAAACCAAAATGATCTACAAGTTTTCTGGTTATTCTGCTTTTATGTCATTTGTCTTTCAGGTTTTAGATGTTGTTTAGCACTATTATTGATTAGAGCTTGTCATAGGCTAGTCATTGCATAAATCTTTTCTTGATTGCTGAAACCTGATGACAGGCTACTAATCTGTCTGGATCTGGTGTTACACGCTTGTTTTCTGCAAAGCTATATCTTGGATAAATTGGGCAGTTAGCCCCTAAAATATAATTAAATGTTAAAATAACATAGGTTGAAAAAGTTTTGGTAAAAAAGTATAGTTTGAAGATGTTGCTGAATGTGATATCTGATACATGTCGTGTTCTAGAACCGTGACAATTGATGTTGCGGTTCGCAACCATGACATTATAGAAATATCGCATTTTTTAACCGTGCTATTATTGAAAAGTCGTGGTTTGCAATTGTTTTGAGAAATGGCTGAACAATTGGGTTGGATTGTAGTAGACATGCAAAATGAATATAAAATACTTCAACAATACAATATTCAAATAATTTTAAAATATATAAACATAATTCATCTATCTATTTATGTCTATTAGATGATTTAGACTCAGCAGCACGATTGAATCCAACTCTTACTCCTACCTGAGTAGCCTTGTCCTCTATCATGATACCATTAAGAATTAGCCTCTCACTGAAGGTTTTAAGTTAAGTGTGGCAAACATTTAACCACTTGAACGTTATGATGTGAATTTTGCTTTCTTTGTTAGTATGATGAAGATAAGATGTAGTATCTCGACCTTCTCGTAGCAAGAAGCCAACATAATATTAATAAAACATTAGTTTTAAATTAAAAGATAAGTACATAAAACTCAATGGTTAATATATATTAATCATAAAAAGATTTTATTCCTTACGTGATGTTGACTTCACTAGGCATGTTACTCGTACTGCATATATTCAGGTGGAGGAACTTGCTCGGAATCCGAAGTAATGATTTGTTGTGGTATATTCATGTATCAAAACATATACTCCTTGTTAGTAATTACATGAAACATCTCTGTAAATATTCGATTTCTTTATGCATCTCATTATGATACATAAGCACTATACCAGCCCAATCAATCATAATCATCATTTTTACTTCTACAAGTAATGGCGTGCAAAACATCACTTGTATTGATATTGACTGGAATGTATTTTCTGTAGCTGAACTATCGCATTACCTGATCTAAGCAATGTAGCTTGACCGTCTTAAAACATCTTAGTGGGACCATTATTGTCCATATCTATCTTGTTGGTGCAATGACCAATCTTTCTTTCAGGTAAGGCTTCCAAATGACTTGCAAATTATAAGTTAAATAACTTTCAAACAACAATAATTCAATGTAGTTAATTATTTTATTTAACAAATAGTTCAAAAAATATATTGATAGCATGTTGTATATCAAGCTCGCCTGGCATATATTTAACAACATTAACCAATTTATTTTTGCTATTAAATGTATGATCAACCATCAATTTAGACCCTCCTAACATATATTTATGACCAAGTACTCAATCATGTGAAACAACAAAACTAAACCTAGAAACATCTCTAAGTTGATGACCATAAGGAATAATTTCATCATGAACATCATTATTGACATCATCATGAACATCATTATCAACATCATCTTTATTATCACTAGGCTCATAATAGTCAAATATATGTTGATAAAAAAAAATTATCAAACATAGTATTATCTATACTTTACAATAAATTATCCAACAATAAACTATTTTTACCTTTACTAATTGAATTTGAAAGACCAGCAGAAGTTGAGACATGCACAGATTCTGGTCAACTACTTACATATAATATCATTATGTTCAAACTATTTTGATTGAAAGAATCAATCATTGTCTTAAAACTATCATCACACATAATTAGTACATGATAATATTGTTGTTCACCATTTTGACACATCTAAGTTATTTCTACATCAATATTATTATAATTTCACCTAAGTCCGTGACAAATGATTTTATTCATTTTCACATATGACATGCCTAAATTACTAGTTAATAACAAACTATTCTTGCCATTGTATGTGATACTATTATTCACTTTAGGAACAATATTGTCACCACAATGACATAATGTAAATATATTATTAGATATTTATGTAAAAAAAAAAATAACAATCAGACTCTTGTCAATTTAACATAATTTTAACTAAATTGCATTATCCCAGCTCTAATTGGAAAAATTCATAACAAATTCAATCAAATTCTCAAAGTTTAACGTTAAAGCAAACTTAACAAAAAATTAAACATAATTCATGATATCAATTGATATTTTTTCATGCTCAATTACATTAATTCAAACATAAATTCATATCAAATTAATTTAATTCCAAGAAAATACTAAATTTGTCAACTTATCAACAATTCAATAAAACATGTAAATCATCATAATTCAACTACATTTATGCTCTATTGCATGAAAGTGTGCGTATTTAACTGCATTATTAGCCGATTCCAACAATATATATAAAATTTATAATTTGCAACTTAACTTAAATTAAACGCAATACATAATAAATTGAAATAATTAATTTAATTTATTTTCATGTTCAACTATATCAAATAAACTTTAATTAAATGTATTTTTAACTAATTTATCATTGATTAACAAACCCTAAATTCAACATAAACAATTATTTGATTTTAACCAAATCAAATACAAATTAATAATAATATAGTATGTTTATCTTACTTATAGGACTACAAGAGTGGCTAGGGTAGCAGAGGAAATGGTGGTGGCAGTAAAGAAAATTATGGATTTTCAACACAAAAACATTAAAGGACGCTTAGAGACTAGAATGAGATTGATTTTTAGTTGATTTAAGGGTAAAATTTAAGTGTTTAACATGTTTTTTAGGAGAGAAGTGATGTCAGCAATGGTTTTTTCCATGAGAGAGACAACGTTGTGTGTTTAATATGTTTTCGACATGTTTAAACTTCAATTAATGTCGCGCTTGTAAAATGTGATATCTTTAAGTTTTCGCGTTACAGAAGTACAATATTTAATGAATGTCGTGCTTCGAAAGCACGTCAAGGTTAAATTATATTTTTTCATCAAATATTTTTTAAAAGGTGTTATTCCTTGAAATTTTATAGTTTTTGTGCTAATTTGAAAAGAAAAGAAAAAAAAAACCATATTTGGTTGGTTTAACCAGGTATAATGTCTTTTGGTTGAAGATACAAGCGTATTTGAGATGATATTTTTGAAATGAAATTGTATGCTTGCAATTGTCTTTAACTATCTTAAAATAATAATCAAACGAACTAGTCCAATCATGTTTTTATTTTCCTTTTATTGTCGCAGGCTGTCAGCCATATGTAAAGCCTTGAAATAGCCGTCTTACCGTTGGTGATGACATCTTTTACTTCGTCAACAAAGGGACGCAAAAGAAGTAAAAGAAAACCTTTCATTTTCACCTTAGAAAGGGACAAAAAATATTCTGTACCCAAATCAAATGATCACAAATGGATGGTTCTTGATCCATCACAAAACACCAATCAAAACCATCACAAAGAATCAATCAAGAATCCATGGTGATTCAACACCTTTTACCCATAACGTTGTAATGGTAAACTATTATAGCAAGACCAAAAGGATTTCTCTGTCTCCAATTTTTGACCGTTGCCAAATCAAATTCTTAAGCAACACGAAAACCTGAAGCTACCCAGAACAATTAAAGAAACATAACAAAAACAGAGAGGGAACCATCAACAATGGCAGAAACTAACTGCTATCTGAACCAATCCCATCAACAAAACCCTAGTGTTCAATCTCTCTTTCAAGCCATTGATCATATCTCTCTAATTCTTTCTCAAAACTCAGCAGATTCTGATCAACCGGTGCCTTTAGAACTGACCACTGAGAGTTATATCATGGAAAGAGGGCCAACATACAGAGAGTATGCAGAGTTAAGAGAGAAAAAACTAAGAATGACGATGTTAAAGCGACAAGAATATGAAGAGACTGATTTTAAACAAACTCCACCAAAGAAACAATTGAAGTTTCATGGAAATTTGGGGAATTCAAGAAAAGGGTCCTCTATCTTGGCTCAATCGGTGCCAGATTTCTCTGCTACTTTGAGGAAAGAAAACCGGAAGCCACGGCAAGAGCTGACTCCTCCATCAAAGAATGTGTCAAAAACTAATAATGGGTTTCTATCGAATTCGAGAGGGAGTAAGTCTGCAAATGATGGGGAGAAAAGGAATGGTGGGTTGTTAATGGCAAGGAAGAGTTATGCAAGTGTTGAAGAATTAAAAGGATTGTCTTTGGCTGCTGCAAATGCTATTAATGGTGATAACAGAGGAAACAGAGGAGTTGGTGTTGGTGTTGGCAAGAATGTTTTGGGATATAGAAAACTTTGATATTGATCCATCTATGGTGGTTTCTTAATTCATTCTGAAATTTGTTGATCTCTTAACCGGGTTTTTGTTTAGTTCGGTTTGATTTTATCAGAATTTTCTCACTACTGCTGCTATTTCTGTAAGTTCTATTCTTTGATTGTTTGTTGATTAGATCTCGGGGATTGTTAAGCTCTGGATGTAATCATGCTTCACATATGATTGTAGTATTACTGGAGAAACTTTTGTCTCTCTTGGGATAAAATCCAATCTTATTTGCATTGCAAACTTGTGTCGTGCTGCGGATCTTTTCTTTCCTGTCTGTTTTATAATAGAACCATGAAGGAGAAAACACTGATTTAGACAGTGTCTGGTTATTGACTGTGAACATAAAAAATAGAAACTAGAAATATGATTGGTTGAAAAAATAGAAAAATATAAATAAATTTATTTTTAGAATAGTTTTAAAGTGAATTTTTAAAACTATGTTTGATTGAAAAAATAAAAATATACAAATCAATTTATTTTTGGAACAGTTTTAAAGTGAATTTTTATACTTTCAGAACAAGATGTATAAAAAGAATATATTTTTAGAGACTATTTTCTTTATTTTTAAAATATCCTTGTAAAAAAATCTTAATTAAAAAATTATTTAACTAAAACATATGAGGATAAAAAATAGTTATTATCATATTTTTAAAATATAACTCGAGGGTCAATCTAAGGTAAAATCTAAGTTAATGATTGAGGCCTAAGTCATTAATTAGGTTGACCGGAGTCAATCTATAAATAAAAATTATTATTATTATAGTTTTAAAATCCGATTCAGGGGTCAATCCAGGTAAGGTCTAAGTCACAAGTGAGGTTGATTTTTGATTGATGTGCCGTGAATGATTCGAAAATCGGCAACAATGATTCTAACGAAAATGGATGAAGGATGAGTCTGGTTGTGTTGTTTTTCTTTTGGTATTTAGGCTGGATTGTAGTGATTTTAAGGTAAATAAAATGAAGGATAGACTAGAATGATACTTTGATAAGTCGATTTAGACGCCACAAAGATCAATTTAGGATTTTGATGCCACACTCTTTGTGATTGAAAAGTGATAAGTCAGGTAGGGTTATTCACAAAAATCAATTTGAAAGAACAACTCTTAATTCTTTGAATTAAGTTACAAATCTTGGTCAAAAGTGTTTATTACATATTCTGATACTATATTTATAATTGGAACATCCCTCCAAAGTTAGAAAAATTCAACATGACAGAAGTTAAGCCTAAAAACTAGACTTTTAATAAAGTATGTCGCACCCGACATTGCGACGGCTCTAAAAATAATTTTCTTGAATTATGAAAAAAGAACAGATTTCTGGTATCTTGTTCTTTTAGGAAAAATATTTTATTTGAGGAGTCGCCACCTAGTATTATGGTCACTAGGAACCCTAACTGGTCAACATAGATTCTATGGCTCGGGATTGGTTACGTAAAAGGGAAAATATTATCATCCCTTAAACGTTCTGCCTAAGGCAGACTGCATTGCTGGTTTTGTCTTAAATTGCTAAATGTTTATTAGTTTATGCTATGATGATTTGTTTATAATATTCATGACTCTGGCGCCAGTGAATATTCGAGCTCGAATAATTCCAACTCTTGCGTTAGTAAAAATTCGTAGCTACAAAAAAAATTAGATCAATATTTTTTATTCCCTACTCTAGCACCAGTGAATAAATAAATAAAAATAAATTTATTTTTACGCATGCACACGTTTTTTATTTTTCTAGCTAAACAAAATAAAAATACAACGAATAAAAATAATATAAATTTAAACCGGTATTTTTATTCCTGATTTTGGCGTCAGTGAATAAACCAATAAATTTACATTATTTTTATTCATGAATACATATTTTTTTATTTTCTGTTTTTCTATTTTTTTATTTTTTGGGGTGGGCCAGGCCCGGCCCAGCATAATTTATTTGGGGGTTGGGCCCAGCTCAGCCCATATGGGCTGGGCTAGACCCAGCCGGCCCGGCCACTGGGCCAAGCCAGTGGCCCGGCTGGGCTGCATCAAAGCGCACGCGTGAAGTGAATTCACGCGTGCCTTGAACTGTGCGAAGGTAATTAAATTACCTTCGCACAGTGTAATTGCGACTCAATTTGAACGAAGAACAGAAATGAAGGGGAACGGCGTACCTGCTCTGCGAGGAGATGAAGACGATGGTGAAGCTCTGGCTGGCCGACACTACCTTTTCTCCTCTGCTCCTTCTTCTGCTTTCCTTTGCTTCTGTGTTCACCGATTGCTTTCGTGTTCCAGTAGCTTTTGAGATGATGAAGGAACTAAGAAGATGATGAAGACGCTGGCTGGATTTATTTTGACTGATTTCTGGGTTGTTCCTTTTATGTGCAGGAACGAAGACAATAGCAAGGCTAATTCATGTCTCTGTGTTGCTGAGGCCTTTTTCTGGATTTTGCTTGAGTCCTTGTTCCCGTTTTTGTTCCCCTGTTTATGCTGGGTTTTTCCTCTGTTATTTGCTCTCTTGCTGAGGCCCTTCTCTGTTTTTTTTGCTCTGGATCTTCGTCCAGTTTTTTCGTTGTTGGCTTGTTCCTCCACCTCTTCTCTGTGTAATCTCTGTTTATTCTACTGCCCCTGCCTTCCCCTGAGTTTTTTTTTATCTGGTTTCCTCCTCTGTTTTAGGAGATGGAGGCGTGATGGATGACCGGCCAAAGCTCTGCTTCGGTTCCTTTCCTCTGGGTTTTCCTCTGGTTTCGGTCTCTGTTTTGTCCTCCTGTTGAGATTGTGTTTGGGAAGAAAGCTTTTGGTCTGTGCTTTTCAATCGGGGTTCTGTTTCTTCCTTCCCCTCTGTTTTCTGGGTTTTTCTCTGTTATATGTGCTCTCTTCCTCTGTCTCCCCTCGTGAGGTCGCCTTTGCTCAGCTTTATAGAGCCAGCGGCAGCCTCAGTGGTGTTAATGGCTGGCCCCTCCCCTAAATGCTCCGTAACCGACGCCTTCAATGAAGAAAACGTCCGCGTTGGCTGCCAACGGACGAAACGTCTCTGCCTTTAATGGCAGAGCCGTTGCAGAGTAATAGAGACGGTGAACAGTCGTTGCCAAACGACGCCGTTTCCTGGTTCCAAGGGCTATGAGTTTGGTCCGTGTAACTCTTATAATTTTGCAACTAAATCCCTGGTTAAAATGTAATTGGATCCTTGCATTTCTGCACCATTTTCAAGCTGGTCCTTGGATTTTTGCAATTTAGACCAAATTAAACCCCAAACTTTGCTATTTTTTTAATTAAGTCCCTGATTGGATTAATTAAATTAATTTCAAGTTTAATTAAGTCCAAAAACTTATCAACTCTCCAATTAAACCCTTGATTGGATTAATTAAATTAAATTTCAAGCTTAATTAAGTCTCAAAACTTTATCAATTCTCCAATTAAGCCCTTAATTGGATTAATTAGATTAATTTCTAAGCTTAATTAAGTCTCAAAACTTATCAATTCTCCAATTAAACCCTTGATTGGATAAATTAGATTAATTTCAAAGTTTAATTAAACCCCAAAACTTCCAACCATGATGCCCTTAACCCAAATTTTAATTCATTCTTCATTTATTTCATTTTACTTGTTTTTTCCATCATTATTTTTTTTTATCATCATTTTTTATCCTTTTTAGTAAATAAAATAATAATAATAATTAAAATAAAACTTGTCAAAAATTGGGTTATGACAAAGTAAGTAGACAAATTTAATTAACATATGTTTTTTGATCTTTCTGAAACATAAGCAGATCAAATTTAAAACAGCCATAACTTTTTACACAAAAATTCAATGCAATCATGGTTGGACAATTTAGAAAGATCACGTTCTGAACTTGAATTTCACCTAAATAAGTCTTGTTATCACATACAATAGATAACTTCAAATTCGGGTTCAAATTCATCTACTGTTCTGACCGTAAACAACATCAATTCCTTCACTTATTTGTATTATCAATCCAAATTCAAGTAGCCCAGCATCAAAAAAACAATTAAGGGCTTTTCCCATCTCCAAGTTCTAATTGTAAGCAAATAAGCACCCTCGAACCAATTTCAAACCGATTGTTAATTTTTAACTCCGACGCAGCTTCAATCATTCCAATTTGATTCGTCAAGGCTCGTTGTAGTTGTTTTGCTCTCGCTCTTGTCATTGGACCATCTAAATCCTCTTGCATATTAGATTCAGTTTTATGAGATGAATTATAATTCTCATGATGCACATTATTGACTCAGATAAATATAAGGATAAAAATGGTTATTATTTATTATCATACTTTTAAAATTGTACTCGGGGGTCAACCTAAAATAATAATCGAATCATGTGTCAGAAGAGTCAACCCAAATTGAACTAAGTCAAAATAAAATAAAATTCATTATCAAGGTTGTCAAAAATGCTTTTTTGACATGACACGAAACATACAATATAAACTCGAATCGTAAAATCACAAGTAAAATATTTTAATTAATTCTATTCTGACAATTCCAGTAAAGTGATAAATAATAATATAACACAATTAAATAAAAGTGAAATAAACAATACAAATATTCAAACCCTTTAAAATACATAATTCAAATAAAAAAAATTACCAATTTACCATCTCAAAGTCAAGCTTTGCAGGTGCACCCAGTAATTCAAGGTAGTTGTTATGATGTTTTCTGCATATGGAGATTTTAACTTCTTCCCCAGACGAGTGAGAGAAGGCTGCCAGAGAACGGGTGTTAAACTAATTGATGTTCCCAATGGTGGAAAGGATGCTGCTGACAAGGCTATTTTGGTCGATATGTTTCTCTTTGCTCTTGACAACCCCGCCGCCTTCCTCCGTCAAGCTTAGCTCTGGGGATGTGGATTTCTCTCCAGCACTTCACAGACTTGGTCAACGTGGATGTACTGTGATTCTTTGTTATCCCTTCTGGGGTTGGTGTTTCATCCGCCATGAATGAAGTTTCAGCAGGTCACAGAGTCTCCCATCTGGTCTGAATGAAGTTTCAGTAGGACGTCGTGCTTCTTATGATGAGTATTATTCTACCATGTGGGTACAACCTCGAGCAGTTCAAGTTTGAGTTGCAGGAGATTCTAGTGAGCTATTCTTGTTGGATTTTCTTGGGTTGTTTTGAGGCAATATACCAGCAACGATACAAGAAACCATTGGACTATCAAAGTCTTGGTGTGGATCAGCTAGAGCAGCTTTTTGACAAGGTGAGAGATGTCGTGGTCTTGCATGAACAACCAGCAAGCAAGAAGAATTCCTGGCAAACAAGGGGAAAGGGGAAAGAGGGTGGGTGGAGTAAGGGCGGGAGGAAAGACCGAAAGGGGGCAGCATTCAACAGCAATGCTGAGTCAGTAGCCTTGGTCAGTGCAGATTGCCAGATTTTTCAATTTTCACGGGAAATCGTGAAATCAGTCTGGTTTTATCGATTTTAATGAGTTAAATCGATTTTGAGCGAGTTTAACTAGATTTAATTGATTTTATTATTTCTGAAATTTTAACTTGATTTTATATGTTTTATATGTTTTGACTCATAAAATTATACGATTTTAAAAGTCAAAATACATTTTTGATAACATCGTTCATTATTATCATAGTTTTAAAACTTGATTTAGGGGTCAACTTGAGGTAAGGCATATGTCACGGATTACGAAGGTCAACACAGGTTGATATTGGTCAATGTAAAAGTAAAAATTATTATTATCATATTTTTAAAACCTGACTTAGGGTTAATCGGGGCAAGACCTAGGTCATGAGTCAGGAGAATCAACACAAGTTGACTTGAATTAACGCATGGATAAAGTGATTATTATTATAATTTTAAACCCCGACTCGAAAGTCGACTCAATACAAGGTTCAAGTCACAAGTCGGGAGAGTCAACCCGGCTGATCTATTTTTTTTTAAAATAGTCAAAGCAACCTTGTTTTGATCCCCTTTTTTTTTTTTTTTCAAAAAATTCAACGGGGTCTTTACCCATGTTTTATCCTAGGTTGACCTGAGTTTTTAATCAAATCAATTATTCATCTATTTTTTCTTAAACTCAAATTAGTTCAGGCCTCGGGTCAACCCAGCAAGTCAGTCCTAGTTTTATAACTAAGGTTATTATAATATTATTAATTTCAACATGCAATATAAAAGAAAAAAATATATCTAATTATTTTTTAAAATATATAAGTTTGAAAAAAAATACATATTAAGGGTAAAATAGACTTTTTATATTTTATTTTATCGTGTTCACCATAACCAAACATAATACAAAGACAGTTACTTTATCATGTAAATCATTACCAAAAATAATTTTGTTTTTATCTCTTTTTCTGTTTTGTCTTATTTATCTTCATTGTCTTTATCTTTTTTTTTTTCAAGATAGTAACCAAACATTACTGTAAAAAAAAAAAAAAAGGCTAAAAGGCATTTTATGAGAGTTCACTCCATATAATCATGGAACCTTGAGTTCAATTTTCACGTATTGCTTGATATCCTTGATGTTTTCTAATAATGACTATTTATTTCTAGTACTTGATGATTTTGTTATTTAATTTTGATGAATATTGAAGCACATTTGCATCAAAAGTGGGTAGGTTGGTTAAATATACCATGTTGAAAGAAAATCAATTCAAGAAACTTATTATGGACAATAATATTGAATTGCAAATCTAAACAATAGGAGAGAATTTGATAGAAAGGTAAACTTTATTAAGTGTTTTTCACTAAGTTATTTTTTCCAATACACTTTATAATATGATTGTGATTACAAGTTTATTTATAGGCCTAAAGTCTCAGACAAACAAGGAATTGAACTAAACAAGAAAAACCTATTATAATTAAGAAAGTAATTTTGTCGACTTAATTGGTTGACCGATTCTCAACCGGTAGACTGGTTTTTTTGTATTTTTTTAAAACAAAAAATTTAGTTTATTTTCACCATCCCCCTTAAACTTGATTTCTAATTACTCCCAACATATCTCTTTTCTTGGCAAAAACATCATATATGAGTAGCTTTGTGAAAATATATACAACTTGGTCTTGGGTTTTTACATATTTGACTTCAACTTTCTTAGTTGTAATGCAATCTCGTGGATAATAAAATCTTGTGTCAATATGCTTACTTCTGTTATGAAATAATTGATTATTTGTTAAGGCAATAACTAATAAGTTGTCCACATAAACTTTAATATGTTTCTCTTATGGCATTTGTAACTCCTTCAATAATCTTCTTAGCCATATAAAATGACAAACACATATTGTAGCAGATACATATTTAGCTTCACAAGTTGATAATGTGACTATAGATTGCTTCTTTGAACTCTATGTGAATGTTGTGTTTCCAATGTAAAAGGCAAAACTTGTAGAGGTTTTTTTATCATCTATATCTTCGGTCTAATCACTATCACTATCACTATAACCCACAAGATCAAAGTTGTTAGAGCAACCATATAAAAAGCCAAAATTTATGGTACCTTTGATATATCAAAGAATTCGTTTCAATGCTTTGAGATGTGTTATAGTTGGTGTCTCTCCACTTCATAACTTATAAGTTGCTCAATGTAGACCTCTTCTTCAAGAAATTCATTTTGAAAGGCTGACTTTGACATCCATTTGGTAGATTTTCCATCTACGTTGGGTAACTATATCAATTATCAATCGAATGGTCTCCAATTTAACAACTGGAGCAAAAACTTCATCATAGTCAATTCCTTACTTTTGATTATAGCCTTTTGCCATCAATCTCGTTTTGTATCTCTCCACTTCTCCTTTCACATTCTTTTTTTTTTTTAAACCTACTTAACATATATTAGTTTCTTTCCTTTTAGCATAAAAATCAATTTTCATATGTCATTCTTTTTAATTGATGCAATCTCCTTATCTATAAAAATTCTTCACTTTTCATCATTTGTTGCTTCTTTAAACACTATAGGTTCATATATGGCAAGGTGATAATATAGTGTTAGATCATTATCAATTGAATCAATTTGATTAGTTACTTTATACAGGTCATTAAGGCTCATCATCTTTTTTTATGGACTTGGTGGGCTGTCACTACTTGAACTTTTACTAGAAAAAGATGCTAAAGGTGAATTTGAGTTCATTGGTGATTGTAAAGGTGTAACTAGTTTTTTGATGATATGCATATATATTTTTCTCTTCATCAAGAACTGATGAAATGCCATACTTCTCACCATTATCTACCTACTAATCACCATGTTTTTTTTATTAGGGTTGTAAAGCGTATTTCCTTTGGACTTTTGATCATAACTCATAAAGATTAGCTTTTTGCTCTTGTCATCTAGCTTAATCCTCACTTAGTCATTTATATGCATATATTCAATGATCCCAAACACCTTCACGTGAGTAGCAATTGGCTTTTTTTCATTTCATGCCTTTGTGGAGTCATGACATCCAAGCCTTTTGTATGACACCTATTTGACAAGTAAACAACAAAATCTACAACTTCAGCCTAAAAATCCTATGGCATCTTCATGATTTTGAGAATGCTTCTCGCTATATTAAGGATGCTTATATTCTTTCTCTCTACCATACCATTTTATTGTGGGGATTTAGGCATTGTTATGAGTATTTTTATAATTGATATTCACTAAACTCATTAAACTTGTTAGAATAAAATTCACCCCCTATCTATCCTAAGTGATTTTATAGAATAACCATTTTTTTTTCAACTAATGCCTTAAAATCCTTAAAATAATTTAATACATTAGGCTTTTTTAAAATAAGTATATTCATGTCTTTCTATTATAATCATCAATAAAGAGTAGAAAATAAAATTTTTATCAAATAAGCATGGTTGAACAGGATCACATACATCTACGTGTATTTCTTATAGGGGTTGACTTGTTCTAGAAGCAGACTCTTTTGAAAAACTTTTACAGAATTGTTTGCCTACTAAACATCCTTCACAGAATTGATTTAAATGTTTAATGGATGGTACACCCTTCAACATCTCCTTTTGCATCATCATCTTCAAGCTATCAAAGTTGACCTGTTTAAGTCTTATATGTCAAAGCCAAGTCTGATATTTCACACATATCTTTAGGCATTTAGACATATTTATCTCCATGTTTAGAAAAAAAAAAAAAACATCATGTTCTTTGTCA
Source organism: Populus tomentosa (assembly GCA_018804465.1). NCBI lineage: Eukaryota > Viridiplantae > Streptophyta > Magnoliopsida > Malpighiales > Salicaceae > Populus > Populus tomentosa. The sequence continues at coordinate 8,060,634 of CM031975.1, forward strand.
TGGTTATCTTTACTATCATAGTTCTATGAGTATCAAGTAATGTCAAAATACAATCTTTCATCTTAATTTCATAACCTTTCTCCATTAATTGTCTCAAACTCAATATATTGCATTTTATAGTTGAGATATAATATACATTACAAATAAATTGATGATTACCATCTTTCATTTGAATTAGAATCATACATTTCCCTTTGATAAAAACCTTTGAATGATATACAAATATGATATTACCTTTAATTGATTCATCAAGATCCATGAACTTGTCTTTGTCTCCATACATGTCATTGCTGGCTCTATTGTCAACATACAACATGTTTTGTTTGGTTTCCATTTGTTCATCATGGACTAATAATAAAGTGGTCTTTTTTCTCTTTTTTTACTACTAGATTGACATTCTTTTCAATCCTTTTGGTTGGATTCCATCAAACTGGCATAATGACATGTTTTGACAATTATAAGAATTAATTTTTATTTTGTCAAACCTAGGTCTCGAATAGCTAATGTATGAGGATCCAGTCGACCGGTTAGCTTCAATCAGTTGACTAATTGATCTGTTGAGGCTACCTCAGTCTTCTCTTCTAAATCTGTCTTTTCCTAATCGTCCTCTATCTTGTCTATAACCTCTACCTCCTTGAATATATCTAGAGTAATCTTCATTTTTTTTTGTTAAGAATTTTGAGAAGAGTGCTTATGCATCTATTCCTTCTTGAATTTCATCGACTCTTTTTCATGGGCTTGTAGGTTTCCCATGAGACCTTGAATTCTTAAAAATACATATATATATTATGATTCTTCTATCACAACCACTACATAGTGGAATTTCTTTTGCAACGAGCATAAGATCTTTTCTATCACATGTGTTTCTTCCATCTTCTCCCCATATCTTTTCATCTGATTGTACATGACCAATATTCTAACAAAGTAATTTGATATTCTCTGATTCAAGCATATGTAAATTTTCAAAGCACCATGTAACTTTTACAAGTGTACCTTTTATACGTTTTGATTGTTGCAAAACTTTTCATACTTGCTTGGCAGTGGTTGCGTCAGCCACTATCTCAAAAGTGGTATCATCTAAACATTAATGAATGGTTATGAATGCTTATTGATCCTTCTTTCATGCTTTCTGCATGGCCTTCTTTGGGGCAGATGTCAATGTCACTTCTTCTACAGGCTCTTCAAAGCCTTTTGTAGCTGTTTCTCACACATTTTTGGAATTTAGCCAAGCTTTCACACGGGTACATCAAATCTCATGATTATCTTTTGTCAAACAAAGACACTACAGTGGGAAGTTTAGATTGGCCATGTCAAACAATAAGAAGAAGCTCTCTGACACTTGTTGAAAGAAAATCAATTCAAGAAACTTATTATGGACAATAATGATGAATTGCAAAGCTAAAGATCAAGAGAGATTTTAAGAATAAGATATACTTTATTGAGCATTTTTCTTTTAGTTTTCTCTATTCAATGTATTATGATCTTGATTATAGCTTATTTATAGATCTAAAATCCTAGACAAATAAGAAATGGAATTAAACAAGAAAACCTATTCTAACTAGAAAAGTTATTCTACCGACTTAACCACTCGACCGGTTCCTCTAATTAAAAAAAAAAAACTAAAAATGTAGTTTATTTTCGACACACCATACCAGCTCAGGTTTGCATCCCAGAAGAAAAGGCGAGAAAATGTTTCATGGATGCATTCATTGTCTGTGCCAGTATGCTTTGCATAGAGACAATAACATTCTGCAATTGAGTTTGATGAAGAACGCTAGAGAACTGGTTGTTTTGTTTCAAACCGAATCATAAATAAGAGTTGATTATTTCACGGGTCTGAAAAAGCGATCGATCTTAAAGGATACAGGCTACAGAATTATACAGAAGACCATTTGAAGCTGCTTTTCATTGTCAAGACAAGTTACAACTAACCATCAATGACGTTAGACATTGTTTTTAAGAAAAAAATAAAATGCCACTTTCATAGTAGACAATGTGGCACCATAGTAAAACAAAATACACTTGCAAATTCCATTATGTTAGTCGCACCCCTCAAAAGGAATCCACCCTGCACTCCCAAAGGTCGACAGCAATTTCCTCAACCAAAGTCTGAAGTATGTCCCTGTCGATTTCTGCACCAGTTTCGAACCCTTCAATTTCAAAATCTGTCCATTTTCCCAAGGAATGACTCATCTCCCAATCTATTATCTCATCTGGAATCATCCCAGAAAAATCCGTCCACCTTCCGACTTCCTCGCCGATCTCTTGAATCAACATTTCTGCATTCATGCTTGGCGGTACTCTTTTCCACGTATTGAATCCAGTGTTAATGCACCGGGTGTATTTTGAATCTAGGCATTCTATCACACAATCAAAGAGAAAGCTTCTGAGTTGATTACCCTCCTTGCTCTCTTCAAATCCAGGAAGGCAATTAAGAGTTTTCCCCAAGGCACCAGCCAGAGTTTCAAGTCCGTCAAGCAGAAAGGGTCCAACGAGAAATCTCTTCATTCTATCTGAATTACACAGTGTTGCTTTACCAAACAACAGTTCAGCATTCAAGATAACCTCCTTTGCATGAGTGAGCTTGTTTCCAGTTAACCTGCCACCAGCAAGATTGATGCTCTGTAATATCCTAGAAACATGGTTAAGAAGATCAGTCACCGTCTTGCTACCTGTCCTCCCTTGTATCAAAGAGGATGCACAATCCAGAAGATCCGCATCAGTATCTACTGGTTGTGGTTGATCATAGGAGCAATCCATGGAGTCCGGCAGCATCCTGCGTCCTAGAATCACAAGCCAAAATAGTACATGTAAAGAGAGCTCAAAATATTTGATAAAAGATTAGATAACATAGCAGTGACTGAAAACAGGGTTTTGTATATATATATATATATATATATACACCACTATTTCAGAAAATTCATAGTCAAGGTTCTCAGTAGTTCAATAAAATATACTCAAGAAACCCTCATTCTGCGTTATCATAAAATTTCACTTTCTTACCTGAGCTCTCATCCAGACTACTTGAAAAGCAACTGTCATTTGAGAAAGAAGCTTCAAGAACAGATCCAGGACTAAGGTGATCACCATCAACTGATATTCCAACTGAATTCCTCCTGATTTTTCCTTCCTTCTGAGAAGAGTAATACACACGCTAGACATGTCAGGTCCAGTTATTGTCAAGGTACATTAAGCACAAAAATAATTTTAAAAATCACACCTAGAGAATAAAATACTATCAAGGAAACCTAGCTTCATAAAAAGGCAAAATGTTAATTTTCTTGGCGTATAGGTTTAGGGTGCTTGGCCTCAAGATGACCTTGAATTGAACAATTCAGGGCTAGTTCCATGAATCTGGTTATTCAGTTCTATTTATGCATTCCTGCTCCAGTAACGTCTCTAGCTTATTTGACAAGATAAACTTTCCCTATTGCCTCAAAATACTTACAAAGGCAGCTTATCATTGCAGTCGTTAACTACAATTCCAGTGCCTCTGTAATACATTATTTTCATTTTTAACCATTATGCTAATATGATGATTTGCATGCAGAGGCGATCACTTTAGCTAACCATGGAAAGCAATTGTTTAAGAAATCCCTTTTTGCCTCATAAACTTTCAAACCAAAGCATGTTTCTCCTTCTGACATGCTTTGGGGGCTACCTATACACTTGTTTGTATCTCACAAATGCTTTCACTCCATTTCTATTAGCTTTTTCCTATGATGTACCATCTTTACCACTCAGTAGTAACATATGTTAGGAATGGGCCACCTATAAACTGCTGGCTTTCAATTCATATTCTGTATATTTTAATCTATAACACTCAATCACCACCTCGATCCCACTCTAAGTTAAAAATGCCCTCTTTATCTATCATTCTCCACACCTGTCCACAGCCAGTTCCAGTCTTTACTCATAAAGTTGCTGAACTTCAATAGTATTGTTGAAACTTGCTTGGACATGAATAAAACTTATTGAAAAAGAGGAGGAAAGGAAAGGCCAATGTTTCACTGAAACTAATTGATCACGGGAACTTATTTTGTTTTCTCACATACCATGAAAAGGGAAAAGGAAATAGAAAAGAGAGGGTAAAGCCAAAAAGTTTCAACTCCAAAGGCCTTAGCTTGTTTAGCATTGTGGTTGTGGTTGTGGTTGCTTTTCAAATAACTTTTCATGCTAATGATGTTTTTTTTTAGTTTTAAAAATCATTTTTGATATCAGCACATCAAAATAATTTCAAAAAACTAAAAATATATTAATTTAAAGTTAATAAAAAAATTTCAAATTTTTTTAAAAATACTTTTGAAACGCATAAACAAACACATCTATGCATCTTTGACAGCGAGTATCACTAAGACGTGCTGTATGGTGCACAAATTTCAAACAGCTACTCAGTCATTCGACAAAGTCAAATTTCGCAACCTTCTTAACCAACTATAAAACAGAGATAGCAACCCATGGGACATTAATCAATGAGAACACATATCAAATGAAAAGGCAATCCTTGCACAATTTCATTAATTTCTCCATTTTCTTTTATTTTGGTTGCGCCAATGGTATAAGAAATTCACTCAACACAAGCACCAGAATCAGCATTCTCCAAACAGACATGCAAAGCTAAAACAGTTCAAAATAGTTTATTATTTAGAGACAAGGTAGGTACCGATATCAGAGGGGAACGGACGTTTTGTAATTTTTTCTTCAATCATAGATGCTTTAATTAAGTCACAAACCAAAACAAAATAAGCACAGAAATTCTGGACCATAAACAGCATAATAAAAAGACAGCACCATGCCAATACATAGCAAACCAACCTGGTAAGTTTTGTCTGCATTAAACATATGAGCATGTGGAGACATAGGCTGATCCGCAGTCAAAGCAAATATTAGCTCTTGGAGAATCATAGCAGTAGATCTCATGGGTTTACTACCTCCACTTCTCAATTCATCCTGTTCTTGAGAGGCCAGTTCCTTTAGTTTTTGCTCTAAAATTGTGCCCAGGGCATCTCCTGTTAATGGAAATTGATTCTGCAAAGGTGTTTTGCCATCATTTTCATCCAACACCAGCCTTCTTTGGTAAGTGTTCTTATCAATTTGAAGACTCCTCTCTTTCAGCCCCTTGGAAACAAAAGTTCTGTGCCTAAATGGGGAATTAAACGTAAAAGATATAGCATCATTTTCCCTACTGCCATTATTTTTATTACACTCTCCATCATTAACAGATCTACTTTTGATACATGCACGGTCCATGGAGAGAGAGCTGGATGCAACCACTTTTCTACTCACACTGTCAGACTTGGTATTCCTTTGTCCCATAGACATCGGATTAGCAAGTCCAGTACTTTCAACTTGTGCATTGACACCAACTGTCCTCTTGCGCGCTGGGCTCCTTAGCGGTGAAAAGGAATCATCTCGTCTGCTGCAAAATTTTCTGTCTTTGTCAATTGTAGAATTATCAGCCAAGTTAGATGCCCTTGTCCTGCCACGACTGATTATGCTTCTGTTCAAAGCAACAAAATCTGTTGCCTCATTAATACCATTTGCAGCTGAAGAAGCTCTCCTGCTTTGCAGATTATTTAGTTTGGCCCTTGGAGGAGTTCTATCCCTGCTTATGAACATCTCATTTTGAGTCTGAATCCTTTGCTTATAAGTAATAGAAGATGACTCTTGCTGTTGAGGCCTGCATTGCTGGCTTCTCAATTGCCGCTGCAATTGGCCCTCTGGAGACACAGGTTTGATAACTGTAATGGTTTGACTTGGTACTCGTGTGTTATCCTTTTCTTTCACAGGAATGGATTGTCGGTCCCAATTTCTCTGATAAATTACATTTCTTTCTTGCTCAGGAGTGGATATGGGTGGCCTAGGCTTAATCATTTCTGATTCTTGAGAGGACATATAATTTGAAGGAGTGGATGGACAAACGAACTGCTGCTCCTTCACATTGGGTCTAGTATCCACAACATCAAACATATTACCACAATTTTTGCAAGAAGTTTGCCCTATGAAAGACGTGCCTTCTCCATCATTACAATCTCCAATATCTTCTTGTTTCACAATGTTTGGTAACATGATTCCAATCTCCTCTCTCAAAACTTCATCCCTAGGACAATAATTCATAGAACTTGGATAAGTAAGAGCACTTTTTGACCTATTGGTAGCTTGCAACCCAGGTTCCAAAATTCTAGTAGCAGCTTCAATCAACCTAGACGTCCTAGATGCATTCTTGGAAGAGGAAATCCTAGGACTCTTAACTGGTGGTGCAAGTTTTGGATGATGATGCCTTCTAGACCTTGACAAAACACCGTTAATTTGCAACACATCGGCTCCGAACCTAGTCAATGCTTGTCTCTCAAACTGGCCTGTCTTTTGAAGCTTTTGAGGCCTAGATTCAACCTTTGTGCTCCCTTTCTCCATATTCAAATCATTCCTATCAGATTCACTATGACTATCATTAACAAGTTTCTCTTCGGTAACTTCACAAGCAACAGAATTTGAAACTTTTTTGTGCTTATCTCGATGCACAGCTGGCAAAGATTCGAGGCCCATCAACCTAGCAACCAAACTTGGAGCTCTCATTTCACGCTTTTTCACTACAATATCATTATTACAATTCCCGCTTTTCTTTACATTTGGAAAACCTCCTTTATTCTCATCAACAATCTACATTTCAAGCACAAGCAAAAAGCCCTCTTGATAAACAACAAAAACAAAAATAAAAAACCAAACCAAACTCACAGAATTAAATCTCTTTTTATTGAGATATAAATAAGTGTCCCTTAAAAACATCTATGAACATCAAGATCCAACTTTATAAACCAAAATGCATACCAGATGGAGCTTTGTTTTGGGCATCTTCTCATCCCCGCCAAACTTCTTTGATGGATGTTTTGCACGAGCTGGACAGCAGCAGCAGCACACGCATAAAACAACCAAAGAAATCAATTTTAAGCATTCTAGTTCAAATGGGTATTCTTGGTTTAGAGATAAATGGACTAACCTGCAGGAAGCAATTTCCTGGAGAAGAGTTTTTTCTTGGCGAATCTCCTATTCCAATCAAATAACTGAAAGAAAATACCAACACAACCACCAGACTTATGAGCCTTTTTCTCAGTCAACGCCAAACATGCCCCTGCTGGATTCCCTGTTGTTTCATTCATCTCTCCAAGAAACCAAAAACCATACACCAAAACTCCCTCTCTTTCAAAACAAAACACACTCGAATCTCAAATACCATCTATCAGCCTAGCCCATGTGAAACAAACTAACCATTCTTTCCAACAAAATAATACGATGTAGCTAACCAAGTTTGCCCAAAACAGCAACGGAATACCAAGAGAAAGAAAAAGGAGTAAGATGCATTACAAAGATGCAATGGGAAAGAGTGAAAAAGACAGGAGAAAGCAGGAGACGACAGCCAAGAAGACCCAGTAGAAAGCGGAGTGAAACAGTACTGGCCTACCTGTATTATTCTGTTACTTGGTAGTATTATCTACATGTCTTGAAGCAAGGAACAAGTGATTCTCTTGAACATAGAAAGAGAAAGATCAATGAGTAAAAGATGGTGATGATTGAGAATCAAGAAATGAAAAGATGTGAAAGAAAGAGGGCATCATGTGACTGTTGACATATTGGATTGTGCACAGAGATCAAGAAAATGAAGCTCGGACTGGCAACGTAGCAGAGAAAGAGTGAAAAAATGATACCAAAAAAAAAGTAGGTTCTGTTACTGCGCTATGAAAAGGGCTGGCTACAGAAAGACTAGAGAGAGTGGGGGCTAAGCAGAGAGAGAAAGAGAAGTGACGCACGCGCAGTACAGTGATTCACATTCACTGTGTCAGTTTTAAAATTTGGCCGGCCCTGAGGTGGATCCGGGATCCAGCCGATCTGAACATGGAACCGGTCCTGGTAAAGGCCAAAATCCACTTGGAAATTAACCCGGCTAGATTCGGTCGACCTGACGGGATCCAACTAACCTGTCAAGACCCGACCTCAAACCTGTTGACTTTTATTTTTTTTGTTTTTTTACTAAAACAACATCGTTTTGATTTTTTTAAAAAACATGACCCGGTCGACCCGACGACCCGATCAAAATTTAAAATCCGGGTCTTGGACCGGGCAGACCACAAAACCGGATCTCAAAACTATGTACTGTGGATGCTCTCTGCGTGTTTGTGTGGATGGTCAAACGGGAGAGAGAGAGAAGAGTAGATAGATACTGTTGTGTTGTGTCGTGTCTGCGTCAAAGGGACCAATGTTCTCTGCCATGTCACCCTGTTTCTTGTAGTCTATAGACAGCTGGTTCCATTTTTTGTGGTAAATTTATGGAAGAGGAAAATGATGCTGTGATTTAGATTGTGTTGGATAGAAATTAATTTAAATTGGATAAGGTAAGGTGATAAAAAAGGAACGTTGTTTTTTGTGTTTGAATGTTGATATTTGTATTTATTTCAGGATAATTTATTTTGTTTAAAAAATAATTCGAGGAATGTATTTAATTGTAGTTAATATATAAACTAATTTGAGTATTTTCTAAAATTTGAATGTATTAATTTTGGAATTCATGAGCATTCAAATTATTTTTTTTCCTTATTAATTCAAATTCAAAACATAGCTTTGTGCCCCCATTCGTTACATCTAAGATATGATTTTATGGATATTTTCTTCTTTCTCCTCTTATTTGGTTCACCGATAAAAACTTAGTGGATAGAAAATATATTGTAATTAAAAGGAAAAAATTAAAATAAGAAAAAACACTTGTAGTTTTCAAGTAATAAAATTAATTAAATATATAAGATGAGGGACCATATGTATTTTGAGCAAAGAAGAAAGAAGATAAAATATATTGTCACAATAACTAAGCATGGAAGAGAAAAATATAAAAGAAAAAGGAAAAAAAAAAACATCATAAACACATCAAAACTCAATAATGATATTCATAATATCGTGAGAAAAAGCTCAATGAATTAAATTCATATACACTAAAAAAGAAAAAGAAAAAGCCACCTTTCAAGCTTGCAGTGAGTAAAAGCTACGATATTCTCGCATGTTAATGTGGTGTGTGTCATTGTGCTAGTAAAAAATTAAATTAATAATATAATATTGAATAATAAAATTTTAAAAATAATTTAATTTTTTTTTAAAAAAAACAAATCAATTTAATTCTTGAAAATCATGATTCGTGTTATAAATCCAAGTTACTTAATAAAAAAAAATATAAGAAAAAGATTATGTTATTTTACTATGTTTACGATAAGAAAATAAGAAAATAATAGTAAAATCTTTAAATGCAAATTTAATATTGTTTATTTTTAAGGATAATTAAATAATTTTATTGTGTTAAAAATATAAAATATAACATCATTATAATTAATTTAATAATAATAAATGAATTATGTAAAAATACGACACTATCCTGATCAGTAAATCCATTGATTTTCACGTAGTAGAGTAAAAATATTATTGTAATTAACGGAATTTTATATGTTGGTTAAACTTTTTTTACATATAATTTTTCTTTGGGAAAGTTTTTACTCATAGTGTTCCTTCGGGGTAAAAAAAACCTCTAGAAAAAATCGGTGAGATGAAGTTAAAAATAGTAGTAAAGGAAGGCATCTTTCTTTTCTGACAATTTTATTTTTATCTTTGATTTCGTGGAGTCTACGCATGTCTCCTCCTACGAGCTGCTACGAGTCACGACGACATGGCAGGCTAGAGGCAGGCCTGCGTTCTCTGGTAGCAATGAGTTTTAACTTCTTCTTCTTTTTATTTAAATTAAGTTTTTTAATATCTTTAAATTAATTTGAATTAATAATATTAAAAATAAATTTTAAAAAATAAAAAATATCACTTTAATAATTCTTTAAATAAAAATACTTTGAATAATAATAACTATCATCCTTTTAAATACATAATTAAAATATATATTAAATTTGAAAGTGAGTTAGATATTATTTTTAAAATATTTTTTATTTATAAATATAATAAAATAATTTTTAATTTTTAATATTATTGCATTAAAATATTTTAAATTTCTTAAAAAATATATAAATTTTAAAATGATATTATTTTATTTTCTCTTAAAAAAAGTTAATTAATTGAATCATTATCTCAAATTAATTCTTAAATAAATTTAATAATGAGCTTTTAATGGCAATGATGTGACAAGTAATTTTTTTTATATATATGGTGTTTAGAAATGTGATAATTATTATTTTTTAAAATAATTTTTATTTAAAAATATATTAAAATAACATGTATTTATTTAGTTTTTAACCTAAAACAATATGAAAATATTAAAAAAATAATTTTAAAAAAATATTAAATTTTAACCAACCGGACCCTCAATGGAATGGAATGGTTTGAATTCCATTTTTTTTTTCTTTCCGAAAAAGAGTTATAATTTATATACACGACATGCCCCAACAGGAGGTGGAATAGTCTTCCTGCCTCCATTCTTTCGTTAACACAAAGCAAATATAGGAGGTAAAGTTAGTGTCGTGTGTTTTGACAAGGACGAGGGGAAATGTAAACGAGGACACATTCACGGTCTAATGTTTTGTTTTCCTCTCTATTAAAAATGAATGCTGTAAGTTTTTTTTTTTTTTTTTGGAGGGGAAGCTTTGGAGGCCATAGCTTGTGATATAATTCATATGTTAACACAGGTTTTTTATCAAACTAGTACGATTTGATAAAATTTTAAAAAAATTAGCATGAAATAAAAAAATATTTAAAATAATAACATATTTTATACTCAATCACTAATAATAACAGCTATTGTAAACATAAATCAAATATTAGAATCTCCTTTAACAACTTAAACTACTTAAATTAAAATTATATAATTTATTTAATTTTTTAAGTTCAAATATCAAAGTGTTTTTTTTATGAAATTTATGGCATACCGTTTATTTTTTATAACTTTTTTATTTTGAATCCTCTTTTTTCAATTTTATTTTTTTATATAATAAATCAAAATTTCTTAATTAGAATCAAATCGCAAAAATAAAATAAAATTAAAAATTAAATTTTTAGAAAGTAAATTTTTGCATAGCTGATTCTCAAAAACATGCAAGAGGATAAATAGTGGACTCTAGCATAATAAAAAATCTCACGCTTTTTAAATTAGTACTTAATAATAAAGATATAATTTTTTTTATCAGAAATCATTAAACTATACATCAATTTTTTAAATTACCAAACTTCAATGCAACAACATCTCACTTTTATTTATAAAAAAGATTGATTCAAACTAGGAGCACTTTTTTTAATAAGAAATTGACATCCACTCACTTTATTGGCATCTTGCTTCACTTGTGTATAAGAGCTGGTACTTGTTTAGTTTAGTATTGAGATTGAATCTATTTCTCATTAAAATATAAAATTTATTTTTACTTTAAATTATTTTTTTAATCATTTTAATATGCTAATATTAAAAGTAAATTTTAAAAATTAAAAAAATATTATTTTAATATATTTTTTAAAAAATAATAATTTAAAAAATAATTTCTACCTCGCTTCCCCCCAGTCATAAAAAATTTGACCAGCTACTCTCATCCTTTGAACAAAAATCTAGAGAAAAAAATCTCTTAATTCCCGGAATGATAAATGATTGAGTGATCCATACCCACTTGGCCACTTGCATGAAACATGCCCCCAAAAATTAGCTCACTCTTTTGGTGTGAACTGTGAAGTGTATGATATTTTTTTAAAAGTATATTTTATTTAAAAATTTATTAAAATAATGTTTTTAGATTTTTTTATATCAACATATTAAAATTATAAAAAAACATAAAAAATATTAATTTAAGAATTTTTAAAATAAATCTAAATGTGATTTGAAACACAGGAAAAAACCACCAAACATGGGAAAGCTAGTGAGCTAATTTTCAATACCATTTCCAGAAACCCAGATGCATGGGACAAGATAAATAATTTTGGTCTAGAGTCTGGCAAGTAGAACCATCCTATTTGGTATTGCCCATCTAGCTTTTTTGTTTTCTAATTAATAAGGATATTTAGGTTAGTTTATGCGGACTTCAACTAATTTTATAAGTTTTAAAGTTAATAATTATATAAATTTTTAATAATTCTAAAATTTATAAAACTTAAATTATTAATTTTTAAAAAATAAATTTAAAATCTGATAAATTAAACAATACTCCTTAAAATTCCCATTAGCATCCTTTTACACCTCAGTTCTCATGGGTAAAATGAAAAATGGCAATGCAAACAAACTTACTAGGAAAGTGGACAAATGAACGTCCGAAGGGACCTCGATCGGCCTGTTTCATATATTTATTTATACGTAATGGAAAAGGACAGCTAAAACCACCACATCCTTTGGTTTGTGCTCGATGTTGTGTCATGTCGGCATGGTGAGATCACTGTTTGATTTGATAAGTTGTTAATTAAGCTCCCTCTAGTGGTTAAAAGTGGCTTTATGTTTAATCATGTTAGGTTTTAGATGCAACCAATCCAGCTCTTCCCAGTCTATTTACTCATTGTTTCTTTTGGAAAAAGCAAAGCTTGGATTGCTTGTTTCATGGGACTTAAGAAAGTTACTTAGAACTCAAATAAGGATTCAAGATACTTTTAAGCCTAAAGTACTGGACTGGAAAAGGTATTTATTGAGAGAAAAAATATTACCTGGTCAAATTTCAATAAAGAAAAGAAAATCTGGGTTAGCATCATCTGTCTATAAAAAAATAATTTTATTTAAAGAGACATGAATAAACTATAAGGTGTGGTTAGTGTTAGAAAAAGAAAATGAGAGTTCATTAAGCACAACATGACAAAAGATAAAAAATTTATTTGTTACTTTTATAAACGTGGTGGAGGAGGAATAAGAATTGATGTGCCATTACAAAGTATAATGCATTGAACTTATCATCAATGGTGGCTTGCCATTGTGGATATTTGAGGGCAATGGTGGAATATGTTGGTTTATAAGCCATGTAGCAGGGTGTTTTGTAGTATTATAGATATATTTTTTTAAAAATGTTATTTTATGATTTTTTTTTGTTTTAGATAATTACAAATGTTCGAGTTAGTTTATACATATATTAATTAATTTTTTAAAATATTAAAATTAATTACTAGATAAGGTTTCAGTTACCTTAAAATCATAAAATGAGTGTGAGATGATGATTTTTGAAAAAGTTTTGTTTTAATAAGAGATACATAATTATGTGAGGAAATTTAATGAGATCTAGAAAATGATGTGGGAGTGGGTGATTGTGTTTGAGATGACACAAACTACGAGAGACAAAAATGCAAGTGAAAGTGTTTTTTATTGGGGTAGATGCTAGTGGAGCAAACATTACTAATGGAGGTTCTAACGGAGGTTACAGAAGTAATAGAAATATGTTCGATGATATCAAAAAATCATTTTAATTTAATAGGTTAAGTTATAATTATTTTAATATAATAGTTTAAGTTGTGAGGTGAAATTTTAATATATAATTTATATTATTTTTATTATATTTTTTTAAGTAAAAGCTTTTTAAACTTAAAACTTGTATAAGTTTATATTATCTTATGCTTAATTTTTATCAAATAAATAAGGATTGTGAGATTCGAACTCGTGACCATTTGATTATGAAAGTTCTGATATCATGTTAAAAAATCATCTCAACCCAATAATTTAAACTATTAAATAAAATTTGAAAAAATAATTTATATTATTATTTAAAAACTGATTCATAATCGATACTTACAAATTAAGAACTTACGGATAAACTATAAGGTATAAGGTGTGGTTGGTGTTAGAAAAAGAAAATAAGAATGAGATAAAAATTTTATTTGTTACTTTATCAAAATAAATATAAGCACTTTAAGAATTGGAGTACCTAATAAGAACAAAAGTACAAGATAAAGCTTAAAGTTTATTTTGAGTGTAGGGTTGAAGCTAGGGTAACACATGCAACCAGAAGTGCAAATCTTTTTTATAGTGAGACAATTGATTATAGAGCTTTTCAAAAGGAGATTTCATTTCTAAGAGTGATGTTGGCAACCGTTTGACTAGATATGCTTTGTTTGAAAAGCAAAAGACAGGCATGAAGCCTGATGATGTTGACTTTTGGCAGCTCCATTGTGTAGAGGTGCATGAGGTTGGGTAAGAAGATGAGTAATACCAAACGTGGCGAATGAAGTTTTTTTTTTTTGTTTTTTTTTTATCCTCACGACCATTAGAGTAAACTGTAGAAATTTCTTGCGAGAAGTAATTTTCAACAGTTGCCTCGAGTTTTAAAAAATAGTGTAGGAAAAACCATGGCTGGTCTCCAAACATCATCACTATATAATAGATCAAGTGGACGATGAATTGCAAGTGTTGAAGTACAAGAAAACGGAAAGGAAAAGATTCAATGGGATTTTGCTATGATTAGTCTTGCAAAATTTTGCCACAAATATGGGTTTTGTTGGACAATAGACACACGAAGAACACTGGGAAGAGAGAAAGATAGAGATGAAGAACTGAGTTTTGTTGAACATTTATGGACACTTGGGAAACCTGCGTCTGTTGTTGGAGAATGATTGTGAAGCATTCTGTCCTCTAGTGTCAGACTGATTGCCTGCTATAGGAAGGATTGTTGCAAGCGAAGTTATTGAGGTTAAAAGTGCTGCGAAAATTGCTTTGTGATGGCAGATAAATTATTCTGATTTTCCTCTTTTTTCTGATTTTTTTTTCATTACAATCGATAAATTTGCAATTTACCACCTTGCCATGTCAAGCCAATGCCAGCTCAGTTCGTCAATGGCAACCCAGAATGCAATTACTGGCTTCCAGGGAATCAATGAACAAATGATACCTAACGTTTGAAACTATGGTTGCTTTTTAAATTATTATTTGGTTAAAAATATATTATAATAATATATATTTTTTTAATTTATTTTAGATACTGTATATTAAAGCAATTTAAAATTATATATATATATATATATATATATATATAAATATTTTAAAATTTTCAAAAATGTTTATTTTAGATAGCTGGCAGGAGTGCAGGTCCAGCTCTGCAACTCTTTGATGCGAACGTCCACGAGTAAAACCTGACCACTCGCAGAATGCAAAGATTCATTCCATGAGCTGAGCTTACCAAGGTGATCACCAGTTATCTAAGCTTTAAAAGCAAGCATGGAGTCTGCCAGTCTCGTTTCCTCCATATATTGAGAAGGAAAAGGAGAGGACTAGACTTATTTGCAAGAAGATTGGTCACAAATATGCATGAACTCATGCCAGGCAGCACCATCTTCATGCAAATCTCAAGAGCTTTATTAATAATTACTTTTGAAGGTACGGTGATAAAGACTTTAATTCATCTAATATATCAGTGGAGTATAAATTTGTTTTATTAAGTATATTTATTGAGAAATAGTTTTCTATAAATTTTATATAAAAATCTATAGAATTAGTGATGTTAGACTTAATTATTTTTTAAATCTAGATAGCACCAGATTTAATATATATGGGCCATGTATACTGCTAAGTTTATTTATGGCTGGGTCTTGCCATGCCAGACTTAACACTTGGGGCTTGGCATGTTACTAAGCCCAATCATTATAGAGTCTGGCTATCAATAGACCTAACATGCTTATATTAGGATGTGTTCATGTTCTGAAAAATCTATAGAATTGATGATGTTAGACTTAATTATTTCTTGAGTCTGGACAACACTAGATCCATCGTGCATAGGTTAGGTATATTGTCAAGCCCATCATTAGCTAGGTCTAGCACAACACTCGGGGCTTGATAGTATCGCGACTAGAATTACTGATTTGATAGGCTGATTAGAGTTAATTTTTTTTTTTGTTGAATCTATCTAGTCAACAAAATCATATAAAAATAACTTTTATATAATTTAATTTTAAATATGGATTATAAAGGAGTTGGTGAAAAGATTTTAAAATTAACTTATAAGATTATTTTAATAACAATGCTAAATAATTCCCTATTGATTTAAATGTTTTTTTTTATTCCAACCTAGTTTCTAGCTAAATTACATGACAGCATTCCAGGGGTAATAAAAAGGAGGGGAAAAACTGTAGGCTCCCTATGACTGTGGACATTAAAGTCAACGCAAAATTAATCATCTCTACTAGATCACATTTTCTGCTTACGAATTCTTATACAAAATCTAATTCGAACCATCCTTAACCAAAATTAAGCATTTCTACTTTTTTCAGTTTTAAACTCCTTTTCTGGGCTTCTTTCGGCCTTTTTCTTATCTATTTGGGCTTGCAAGTCCAATTTCATAACATTTCAATACAGGTGAGGCATAAATTCATATCAAATTCACACCATTTTCTTTAAATTATATTTTAAATTTTTTTAATATTTTTATTTAAAATAATTTTTTAATATTTTTAGATTATTTTGATATACTGATATCAAAAATATTTTTTTAAAAAATAATAAAAAAATTATTTTAATATATTTCTAAATAATTTTTTTTTAAATCATTATTACTACTACCATCTCATTCATCTGTTGAAGCTGGACCACAAGGACAAAATTCAGAGTAAGGAACAGAAAGGCCATTGGAAGGACTACTCAAATAAATGGCCTCCTCCCATTAATAATGAAAAAGAAACATTAGCTACACTTATGAGAAGGAGAAAAATTCTCGTAATCTTGATGGGAATGATTTGTTTTTATTATTATTATTATTGCATGGAATAAGTAGAATTAGTTTTGAAGAAATATATACTTTTGTTTAGAAAAATTATATTCGCTTCTTGCTCTTATTTTCTTATAATTTAAACAAATTTAAAACTTTTTTTCATGGTAAAAGTATTTTCAAGAATGTTATCTAGATTGATAATTTACCTGAACAATAGCTTTTTAAAATATGTATTAAAACAATTTTAAAATAAATAAAATTAATTTTTTTATAAAAATACATGCCAACAACAAAAAAAAAAAAACGGAAAATGATAGTGGATTAGAAAACAGCAAAGAGCATCCAATTATACAAATTCAACTTATGATTGTGACAACCTTTTCGACAATGGCATTCGCTTGATATTTAGTACAGACACCTCAGAATTGCTTCGACCAAAAAATAATGGAAAAGGGCATGGGCTCCCTCCATATATGCTAGCGCGCAACTCAAGCTACTGCTCATCTTGGAACGTGAAGATGATTTCAAGTTTTTTTTTTCTCGTGGCCATCCGGTGGTTTATTTCTTTTGCACTCTCTATCATCCCCTGATTTGAACCTTTGCTGATATCTTCATTAATGTCACCATCAGCATCAAGAAATGCGCCTAAAGGTGAAAATGGTGGCGGGATATTTTTCTTTTTCTTGATTTTGACAGGAATAATGATTTCTCCATCAAGGAAATGCTCGTTCAAGGATGAAAACTCTTGATCATTGCTGTTTTCGTTGCTTTTAGTATTCCCTTTTAGCCCTGATCATACCTTGAATCATTACTAGTTATGGTAGCATCAAGAAGTGGCTGTGGAGGTGGACTTAGAGGTTGTTCTTGTACATGCTTTGAGAGAGATAATATTCTTGATTTCAATAGGGATGATCTTTCCATTGAGGAAAAGCTCGTCTGCTGCTGGAGATTCTGGAAAAGCAAAAATCGGAATTCGACGAACTTGATTGGGGAGGACGTTGTTCTAAGGGCACAACGTCTGTTTGGGAAAATTCATGAGAAAATGAGATTCTGGGACTCGTGCAGGAATCATCGGAGCATAACTCATTAGCCATTGCTTACAATTTTTCAAGAAAGCACAGCAATATTTTTCACCAAAAAGCTGGCTGTTTTGTAGTTAAACATGAGGGCTTTAATGGCTAGCTAGCAAGGAGAATGGAAGTCTATCATATTTCAACCAAATACAACGGTACAGAAAGGAGATCGGAAACGGAATCTATTTACAAAACAGTGTAAAAACTTGAAATCACTACTTTCGACGTTGAAGAAGATAGAAAATGGAGCTACTTAAAAAGACTGAAAACAAATATTGTTCCTTCTGTTCGCCATGAACAGGAAATATCAAGAGATGTGAAGAGACCCAGTCCTGTTTGCAACAAGGGGTGTCAGGAGTCCGGCATCCTGAGTTGCTGGAACGGTAATGGGTGATCAACACGTAAAAAGAAGGGTGAAACTTCATGTATGATCCAAGCCCATCTACCTTGTCAGTTTACATACCTAGTACTTGAGATCAAGATTCAATCCATACCTTGTCAGCTTTATGTGTGTCCATGGTGATTTTTATTTACTCCCGAAACCATTTTCAAACTAGAGAAAAAGTTTTTAACAGTAACAAGCACTGTAATGGAGCTCTGATAAGTTGGTGCTAGTTAAGAGATTGATGAACACAGGAAGATAAATGGAAGCAGTTCATTTTTTACGAACATCATAAAGGCCATATTTATTGATTTGTCTACCTTTCGCTACCTGCGTTAAAAAGTCACCAACAGACAGGGCATCTTGTCTCTTAATTCACATATTGTACAGCCAGACATCGTGCTTCATTTGACCATGCCACACCTGCTGTGTGCTGGTAGCTACACATGGGCAGAACTGATGCCTCGGGACCAGACATCAGAATTACGATTACCCTGAATAGCATTCAAAACTCCAACCTCCAGAGGAAGAACAGCTGTTGATGCCAGGTTTCTCTTCTCATAATACAGCTTTTCAAACTGTTGAAAGGTTTGGTTAGAAGGAAAAGCGGTGCTTGATGTGGATGGGACTCACACATTAACACTACTAAGAGAATGTTATGGTAGCACGAATATATATGAATTATAATCCCATGTTAGGTAGAACTAGAAGTCAATGCAGACGGTAGATTGCTTGTTGAGGTCTATTTTTATAAAACTCAGGCATAAGGTAGGAATCTTCACTGCACGAATCATAATGCCTCTAATGTAGATGGAAGGATGGTTGTGAAAATTGGGATCCACACGGTTGTTGCAGAATCACTAGTTTTTTTTTAAAAAATATGGAAACACAAAAGCTGAAGATATATACCATGTTAAAACTTTGCAAAACATCACCAAGACTGATGAGCACTCGGAGGAGAGGAAGCGATGTTGAAGCTTCCCTTGGGCCTCCCTTTCATGCATACTACCAGCTCTTTCAGGTCTGAGATGCTGTCTATGTAGTTCATACAGTAGACTTTCTTAAAAACATTGAAGATAACTAGCTAGTTGCCAAGCAGGCAAGAGGAAAAAGAAAATACAAACAAACACATACATACGACACTTAGTGTTCTTATCTTTGCTGTTGAAAAAGATGAAGCCAAGTGATTGAAGCGCAACACTGGAAACATTTCCTCTGAGAAAGGAACATTTAAGGAGGCTCAAGTAAAATCAAATATCATTTTCTTTATATCATAGCTTAAAAAGGGCAAGCTGGGCAGGCACATTTATTTCATGTTGTTGAAAATTCATCTTGAAACTAGTCTTAGATCTTCAACTTCCAAACAAGAACAACCAGCTCATCACCCCCCCGACCGGAAACAATGAGACACCAATTCATGTAATAGAATCATTCCCACAAACTTGAATAATATCTTCTTGTATAAAATGGAAGAAGAAACCAAAATCAAATTATTTACACCATGTATGAGCAAATACCAAAAGCAGACACAAAATGGGACAACCATGAAAGCAATGGTTACCTGTCATTTTCTGCTCCAAAACCATGTGCCTTCAATTATATGGTCATCTTTCCTGGTCCCTCAAACCCTTCCCACATTTCAATCTCTTTGTCATCATGACACTGATCTTTTCAAATTTTCTATCTTTAGTACCACTCAAAGGGCAAATCAAGTAAACAAAAATTAAGTAAAAAAAAAAAAACACCAATCCACCAAAAAAAAAAAAAAGAACATTCAATTTAGGCTGAAAGTAGTTTGTAATTAGATCACATATTGTGTAAGTCACTTCTTCTTGTGCTTATCTTTGCCATTGAAGAAGATTGAACCTAAACCAAATAGATTCCCTGATGAAACATTCAAAACCGGACTAACGCGAACACCGTTGCCATAAGGTCCATAATTCTTCTTCAATGGAGGCTTTTGATAATTCGTGGAAGACGACGATTGTGATGGCTTGAGAAATGATTGTCTATGCTGCTTATGATTGGTGTCCTTGCTTAGTGGTGCTCTCTTACTACTTGGTGTAGAACCAGTGGAATAGCTTCGTGATAAGAGTGGCAAAGGACACAAACTCTTTCCATAACCACTAGCACAATTCAAGCTACTACTCCTCTTAAACCTCCAAAATGACTTTGAACTTTGCTTCTGATATTCTTCTTCATAACTTGAACCCTTCATTTCATTCAAGCAATCTTTCTTGAAGCCATCATTACTCGAAACATCATCTTGTAGGGCTTGTCCTGGGGGCATAGATGGATCAACTTGTTTTGCAGAAGCAGTCTTTTTCTTGATTTCAGTAGGAAGAATTTTTCCATCAGAGAAAAGCTCATCTGCAGACGATGAATCTCGATCGAAACTCTTTCGGACGCAGAAGTCGAAATCAATGTTGCCTAATGAACTTGGTCGCAGAGGGCGTTGTTCAACAGGAACAATATCTGATATGCAAAGATCATGAGAAAACGAAATTCTTGGACTAACACCAGCAGAACTATCCGAGCAAAGTTCAATTGCCATTTCTTGATTTACCCTTCAAAGAAGCCAAGAAAATCATTCAAACCCAGTAGCAACAACAGTGATCATATCAAGAAACAAGAGAACCAATGTCCTTATAGAATTGAAGACAGCCAGCCAGCAAGCCAACTTTGAGGTTTTCTTATCAAGAAAGGAGCATTCAAAACTGGACCCTAACAAAAGCTACATTTAAAAGTCATAATAACAAGCAGATAATAGAAGACTTCGGTGTCTAAAATTAGAAAGGGAGCGCTGAAAAGCATCAGGAAAAGGCAATTCAATATTGGGGTATCAATGAAAAATGAAGACAAGGACATGGAAACAGAATGCAATAGCTAATCCAGGATCCAATGGAGAGAAGAAGGAACCTACGAACTATATATGTGATAAATGATCTTAGGTAGGGACGGAGACCAAGTCTACTCACTACTGTTTGAAGGGAGAAGAGATAACAAGAGGACGTGTCGAGAGACTTCAGAACTAATAATCAGACTTGAATGCTGTTAGTTATGAGAAATAAATAATAATTAGTTCATGTAGTTTTAGCAATATAATAACTAAGTCCCTGTAGTTTCAGAAACAACAACTTAATTTCTTAACCCACTATGACTTATGACTGTTATTCTTTTAATAGATTGTTTATTTTGCTTTCGAATTGTTTTGACATTGTGATGTTAAAAGTAAATTTTAGAAAATAAAAAGGAATATTATTTTAATATATTTTTAAATAAAAAATACTTTGAAAATAGGTTGAACAGGTTCTATATTTAGTATAATTTTGTAGAAAATAATGAAGGTTTCTTTCTAGATTAACCTATAATTAAAATGGTATTCTAGAAAGAAAATAAATTGAATCAGAGTCATGAGCTTGCAGTCAAAGATGACCAGGTTCACACACCACATAAAGATGCTAGACAGATTTTATCTCATTCTAGGACAATAATTTAGTTAGAAAAATAATAATCTGCTGCCAATTATGGTCACTTCTAACTTTTGTTGATGGAAGAGGGAGATTTGAAGTGAGAATTAAGCTAAGAAATAAAGAAAGAGGAAAGGTGGGGGTGGTGATTTTTGTCTACAAACACAACATAAATTAGTGCCATCAAACCATCAGCTTGCAGGTGAACCACCACCACCGCCACCACCTCCACCTCCATCTCCATGATAGCTGTGAACAGAATGACCATTGTTTTCTGACAGATTTGTCTGGTGGATCATACAGGCAATCAAACCCATGTCTGTGAGATCCCCCACAGCCTAAATCATCCTGTCACCGCCTGCAGACAATGGCAAAATAAGTGGACAGTATAGTCTCTGCCCCTGGAGGGGATTGCAAAGGCTTGAAAAACATACAAGAACCCTAGCGACTTGTAAAGTTTCTTTTAAGATTTTATCTTGCAAGACTGGCAAGCTGGCAGACAGGATTTCTACCTGAATTTATCTTTGCAAAAATTATCAGGATCTCGGGGGTATTTAGAAGTACAGTAAATTATTGTTTTTTCAAGTATTTTTTTTAATATATTAAAATTTTATTTTTCAAATTTTATTTTTAATATATCATATTAAAAAAATATTAATTTTAAATTAAAAAAACTTTATCCTACCTCTGCTAAAGATATTTGATCAATTTACTTATCTAATGTATTTTTTCCTATCCTTTTATTGGTTACATCAAATTCAGGAGTACAGGTTATAAAAAAAATATCAAGGGATTTTAACATGCTGCGTAGGATTCCAAGTTAATTTTCAACATAGTTGAGAAATGTAGCAACATCATAGAGTTGTTTTATTATATTATTTTTTTTTAATTGAAAAATACAAAGGTGTTATTTATGTTTAATAAAATTAATTTAAAAATTATTGAATTGATCAACTGTGAATAAGTTGTTAATACTATTTACACAAGTATGCTAATATTTAACACTCACTTTCTTTTAAATTTATGCATTTTTTTTTTTATCTTATTGGTTATTTTTCTCATTAAAAATAATTATATTTTTAAATACATCATGCAGATATAGTTTATTTATGTAAAAAAATATATAAACAAAACAAAAATATAAATTACAATAATTTATTTGAAACATTATAAAAATATAAAAAAGAAAATAATAATAACTATTTAAAAAATGAACAATTTTTTTTTAAAAAAATAAGAGAGAGTATTAATTTAAATTTAAATAAAAATTAATATAAAGTAATATATATATATATATATATATATATATATATATATATATATATATAAAAGAGAGAGGGTATTAATTAAATTTTATGCAAAAATACATATTGTTTATACATATATTTGGTTGCACAAATTGCTTAGTGCCGTAAATAGCTATTTTGGATATTATCTGTCCACTGGGATAGTTGATAAATAAATATAAATATGTGATCTCTTTTTTTCTATTAAGATATATTATAAAACTGATTAGTTGATTCAATATCTCACAATTAATAATTTGATCTTAAATTTTTTTTTTTAATAAAATCGATTGATTGGAATCAAATTTTATTCCTTAAAAATTGTACATGCACCTTTTGATGCATATGACTCATAAACAATCATAAAAAAAATTAATTAAATCAATAAGTATATCTTATTTAATGAATAACAAAGGTAATTTTCCTTCATTTTTCAAGAAAGATGCTTTTGTACGTACCCATTTACCAATAAATAAATAAATTAATTAAATTTATCAGACTGACTTCTTATTAATGTATTTTTGTCATCAAGATCCAATTGATAAGTTGTGAAAAAAAATTATAATATTATAAAAAAATTGCTATACTCTTATTCGAAACTAAAGTAAAAATTAAATGGTATTTTATAAAATAAAATATCAATGTATTATTAATTAATTTAATAAATTAATATACTAATAATATATTAAATTAACTAATTTTAAAAAAATATAAACTTAAATTAATTAAAAAAAACATAAAAAACAAAAACATGCTAGGCTATTTTTCCACTCCTATTTTTTCTCAAATTAATTGGTGACTTGTCGTTTGCATTTTCCGTGAAGGGGCCACAATGGTGGCTAAAAAACTATGTATAGATTTTTTCCTTTAATAATTCTAAACAACCTCAAAAACATTGTAAAAATCAATAGAAACCACTCAACAACCTCAAAACTACCCAAAATAATTCAAAAATAAAAAAATAAAAATCAATCAAATCTTAAAAATAAAAATTAATCTAGATCTACATATCTTATTATATTTAGAGTGAAAAATCATCATTATCGAACTTCTTTTATCAAATAAAAATTTTTAATACCAAAAATTAACAACTATATTTTATACTAAAATCTTGACAGCTGATCATTTTATTTTTCTTCGGTCATTTTTCTAAATAAACTTGGGAGTGAATGAAAATTGTTATGAATCTAGGATTAACCATGTAATTTTTCCATGTTTTACATTTCAGTCATTTTTATTTTTTATTTTTAACTCAATTTCAAATCTAATTTTATTTAATTCAACGATAAAAGGATTCAACTAAAAAAAATATAAAAAAAATCTAGCTACTTCACATTTTTGGAAAAAAAGTGAAGGAACTGCGTATATACCCAGTTCATTTAGTATAGTAGTTAATTGTTGCTTTTTCCATTACATAATTATAATTACAATTATTTAAACCTAATATTATTTCACTAAAAAAACTATAAAATATACTATTATTACACTAAACCTGCTTATGTATTTACAATTATTCGGTATGCTTTACTAATTAACACCGAACATTTTGCGAATAGGTATAAAGTGTTCTCTATCTCTCTCTCTATTCAAGGGTGATCATTTTTAATTAGATATAATTTTTATTATAAAAAAATAACTAGATTAAAATTTATATTTTTAAAAAAATCAAAACCGAACCAAAACCGGTTCAAACTGACTTGACTCAGTTTTTTCGGTTTTAATTTGGTTTTTTCAGTTTAGTTAGATTTTGACTTGTGTTTTTCCGATTTTTTTTGTTTGGGTTCGGTTTGGTTTTTTTGTTTTCAAGCTTATAAAACCAAAACCGAACAAGTTGGCTTTTTAAAAAAATTTATCAGTTTAATCAATTTTTTTACAGTTTAATTTTTTTTATTATTTTTTTAATTTTCTCAATTTAATTAGTTTTTTAATTTTTTTACTCCCTTCTAGTCACGTTCTCCTCACACATCCACCGGGTGCAATGCCAACAACACATAAATGATTAGGTATGAATAATTTATCCAGATAATAATAATAATAATAATAATAATAATAATAATGTGGTCTGTGATATGTTTGACTGAAAGTGGCATAATTAACAGGTGATATAAATTGACATAGTAATTTCTTGCATATTACATTGAAGTATGATCCTGATAAGTTTAGATACTCATTCCATTTTATATCAAGTTAATCTAGTAAAGATATTATAAAACATGATTGCTAAATGTGAGCTATAATTAAACCAGAGATAAAAATTGTTTAGTTTATATAATATATAATTTATATAATTAAAGAAATTTGCAATATAGATCCAAATAAAATAATAGCATGTATTCTAAGCATATAAAAAAATGCATATAATTTAATTTGAATAGTAACAAATCATAGGATGCATGCTATCACATATAAAAACTATTTTAGATTAATATAAAACAATAGTGAATATAAGATGCTTGTTGAAAAACTTAAAATTATAAGTAAAAGTAATTTATTGTTGTTAATTTTCAATCTTGACTTTATTTCTTCTCACTCGGTGTGCAAACATGACACTTATAATAACATTTCATAATGTGCATATTATCACATATAAATACTATTTTATATTAATATAAAATAAGAGTAGATATAAAGTACTTACTTGTTGAGAAACTTAAAATCAAAAGTAAAAAATAATTTATTATTTTCAATTGTCAATTTTATATTTTTAAGATTTTATTTCTTCTCATTTAGTGCAAACATGACATTTATATAATCAGCTTTCTAGGATTCCAATAACTTCTTGTTTAGAAGCGCTACTAAACAAGATTAAAAAGCAATAAAAATTTATAACTTGAAAAACTTTATAAAAAACATGACTTAAACACTAGATTAGAGAAGTAAAATGGTAATAAACAGAGAAAAAAGAGATAGGGAGAAGGCTAGAGAGCTACTATAAAGGTATCTAGAACATTTTCTCTTCAACCTTTATTTATGCTATTTTTTTAAAATTAAAATTGATGAAAAAATAATTCTAGCAATTATAAAAATTAATTCATGTTGTTTTATCTTTATTAACCACCATAAAAAAAGAATAAAAATGTGAAAGATTTTTTAGCTTTAAAACTAGATGTTTTTCCTTTAAAAAATTGTTCAAAAAGATGAAGAATAATAACTATTCAAACTCTTTATTCATGGAATGGATATCCATAAATGGGCTAAAAAAAATAATTCTTTATGAGCTAAGGAATTATTCTCTAATAAACTCAAATTCAACTCAAATTCAAGTACAAAAATAATTTAGCAAAAGCAAACCCAAGCC
Organism: Populus tomentosa; assembly: GCA_018804465.1. Taxonomy (NCBI): domain Eukaryota; kingdom Viridiplantae; phylum Streptophyta; class Magnoliopsida; order Malpighiales; family Salicaceae; genus Populus; species Populus tomentosa. The sequence goes on from CM031975.1 coordinate 8,086,762, forward strand.
CAATCCAAGACTTGTCTTGAACCTTGGACTCGGGGCTTGAGCTCGAGCCAAAGCTGTGCCAAGTGCGCGCTTATAGGTTAAACCAATGCTACTTTGCTAAGGCTTAATTATAACTCTTCAACTTCCAACTATATATACAAAAAGAAAATCACATTGTTTTCTATATAGGGTAAAGGGTCTTGACTTTCTTAAAAACATGTCAACCAAGTATTCTTTGACATTAATTTTTTATTCACCCATTATTTATTTTAATTATATTAATATTATGTGTTAATGAAATCTTGTTGGAGAACAATTTTCAATAAAATTTTAACCCTAAAAGTGAGTGGATCCCACTTTAAATGTGACCTTAAATGTGATAATTAACTATAATTTATTAAAATAAAATCCAATATTATAGTTGCAATTGCAAAAAAAAAAAAAAAAAAAAACTAAAAAGAACTTATTTTTACTATTCTTTATCTCATAAAACTAATGTAGATGGCATAATTCATTCCACAATAACTTTTTTTTTCCCATCCTCGAACTTTATTTCTTCCATATTTCATCATTGCACTTGATATTTACATAGATTTATATGTTAGTATTCACTTTTATTTGCATGATATTATGTGTGTGAGGTCTCTATGAGTATTCATCGATGAATTAAACATCAATTTTATGAAAAGAAACTTTAATTTGTTGTTGGAAAAACATTAAAAGAATAATGATCAAAATTATATATATATATATATATATATAAAATAAGCATTTGAGTTTTTATTGTTCAATGCCGCGAAAAAAACTTTAGTTTGGTCTTTAAATTATATATATATATATGACCATGAATATAAAATAAGAATAAAACATCTATTATGTATTGTAAGTTTTTTAAATATTTTTTTCTATCAAGTACATATTATCAAGTCATGATTATTTATATTTCTTATTGAATTTTTTTTTCTTAGATCCTAATAAGTTTTTGTATAAAAAGAAATGTTTTTCATAAAAAAATTGTTTTTGGCAAAACAAAAAAATTAAATGAATAAGGAAAGGGATTTTTGATTGAAAAGATATTTTTTTTTCCTTCTTAGTTCAAATGGTTGGTATTTTTATGAATATTTATTTTAATGATCTTTATTTTTTATTTAAGAATCAAGCTACAAATAAAAAAAAAAACACATTAACAATCAAATGAAAATTCACTTAATAATTTTTTTTTTTCAAAATTTAAATCATTTATCAATTTCTATTTTAATTATTGTAAAATTAAATAAAATTTAGTTTTGAAAATTATCGTGTGACATTACATAGATAAAAAGAAAAAAGAAAAAAGATGAAATCTAAAAAGCACAAGAGTGATGGGACAAGAAGCCTAGTATTAGAATGTTTGCTAAAATTATTTTAGCATTTTCCTAAACCATCAAAGAGAAAAGAGTGAATGCCTTCCATTATTTAGTGCAAAAAAGAAAAGGAAAAAACAAAGTGACGAGGCTTGAGATTTAAGTTTTCATGATGATGAAGTTAGGAAAAAACTTCATACACATGGTATAAGAATTTCCATGGTTAGTAAACTAGGCCAAGATATATGTACTTCATTATAGGCTTATATCTAAGTTTTGGTGGGCTTGACTAGTCATTGTAAGTTTGCTTGAAAAATATATCCCTCGTAGAATAAGGAAATATTTGATGCTTAAATTAGTAATTTATACAAGATAAATAATGTACAAGAGAATTGAAAAGAAATATACATGTAGTGAAACTTTTAGTTTGAGAAACATATATGTTTACTTGGTAAACTGAGGTATTTATAAACCTTAATAACATTAGCTCACCTTGAACATTGAGATTAGTGTTACATTTGAATTGTAAAAATGTTGGCGCCTACCATTGATTATAGTATTCAGCAATATCATTTGTTGAGTAATTGATTAATGGTAATGATACATTGAAGAAAATAACTATTAGTTGAGAAAGAGATGCTCGCCTTGCATAAGAAGTGGTGTGTCATCACCAATGGCTATAAAATGTGGCCCTCTGTATAAAAATATCTACTTAGAAAGAGAATACATTTGTTAATCATAAAGAAAAATATTATGTTAACAAGGTAGTGCACAATGTCATGTTCTCGAGATTGAATAAAGTGTATGTGCTAGGAGTAAGAATTTATTGAGTGTAGCAATTTGGATCAAGGCCTAAACTGTTGATAAAAGGTGGTTGTTATATAGGCCACTTAGCCTAAACTACAACAATTTTTTTTTTTTAAGAACTTACACACACAGAGGTCTGTGTGAAAATATTATTTTGTTTAAACCTACTTGAGAGAAGAATGGTTATGCTTTTGTTGTTATATCTGTACATTAATGTTTTGTGTATAAGATTTCTTCACGCAAATCTTGTCAATGTTTATAGAGAAGAATCCTTAATCATTTTGGATGGTCACAAGGGCTTTGAGACAAAACATTATGAAGACTTGGAGACAAACAATCATGGAGACCAACAGACAAGCGGTCCCTTGTATTTAGAGAAGGATCCCTATTTTTTAAAAAAAGATTTGTAGACAAATATGAATACTCAATGGAGACATGAATATTTGTTTTATAAAGAAGTTTAGGGACACGGAGATTTGGAGAAAAACTAATAAAAATTCAAAAAACAGATATACACTACATGGGATAGCCCAAGAATTATATGATCTCGGGTAGCTCATCAAGTGTGTAGACTTGTTTTGTTGCTTGCTCTGACTTTGTCTCTTTTCTCATGAATTATTGGAGGTAAACTCTTGCAATCAATCTTTCTATCTCCTTTTTACAAGGCATGACATTCCTTAGTATAATGCCCATGTTCATGATTAAAAAGAAAGAATTTATTAAGGTTCCTCATGTTCGTGCCACTTTTCATGGGAGGTGAAATATTGCACAAATTCATTTTCTCTGATAACAGCTAGCACCTTTATCCATATGGTGATCATAAGTGTAGTCATGAGCTATAAAAATGGTAGACGATCATGGATATGACACTTGGTGCTTTTTATGAATGCTCTTGTGGGAGACTAATAACATTATAAAGACTCTACATATGGCACTTGGTGCTTTTTATGAATGCTCTTGTGGGAGACTAATAACATTATAAAGACTCTACATATAAGTGGAAATGAGGGTGTCCTTGTTTGGTCACACTAGCTTCTTCCACTCTAATATAATTGTTTATTGTGTGTTTGACGCCGAGGAGGTTTCAATTAGAGAGTATGGAGCATTTTCCATAAAAAATAATTGTAGACTCCATTAATCAAAACTTCCATGGCAGTAGGCTCAATAAGTCTTTCCACCTTAAGCATCTCTTCCATTAATTATGGGCTTCTATCTAGGTTTTGCTGGGTTTGACTGGTGACCAAAAGTTTGCCTAAAAAATAAGTCTCTCGTGGAACGAGAAGCTCTCAAAGAATCAAGAAAAATATGTATAGTGAAATGTTGAGTATGAGAAGCTTGTCCGTTCACCTGGTGATTTAAGATATTTATAAACCTTGGTCATGTCGACTTACCTCGAGTGTGGAGAGTGATGTTTTGTTTGATTGATGGAAATGTTGGTGTCCACTATTGAGTATAGTGTTAACAACATCATTGGTTAAGCAATTGGTGAAAGTAGTGATATGTTACAAAAAAAAAATAGTTATTTATTGAGAAAGAAGTGTTTGCCTTGCATAAAAAGTGGTGAGTTGTCACCATTGACTAAAAAAAGTGTTGTCTGGCATAAAATGAAGCAAAGTATGCTAGTTAATAATAAAAATATTATATGAGTGGAGTGATACACAATATTATGTTCTGACTCCTAGAAAATAAAAAAACAATATGTATGCTGAGAGTGAGATTTTATTGGATGTAGCTATTTGAGCCAAATCCCAAGCAACAATGATGTTTTTGTTTGGGTTTTGTTTGGGTTAAGGCATAGACTATTAATAGAAAATTGTTGTCGTTTAAGCCATATGCCTCAAATCATGACAAATTAACTATTATTATTATTATTATTATTTAAAATAAATTAAATGTATATTTTTAACCATCACATGACAAGCAAAAACATGGGAATGGTGTTAAATTCTTAGCGTTTAAAAAAACACATAGAAATCAATTTAAGTATAGGAGTAAAATGGAGTTGTAGCGTTCTTGAGGCATGTTATCAAATAATATTATTAAACTATGCTAATTAGTTTGGAAACCCAATGATATAGTCATATATGAGTTGATAATTCAAATTAAATTCATAAAAGATTAGATTAAATTTGATCGAAACCATTTAAACTTGATGAAATCTGATTGATTGGATCAATCAATTCAAGTTTGCCCCTATGATATATTAACCTATGATCTTTCTCATGATCTATCAGATATATTAACCTATGATCTTTCTCATGATCTATCAGCCCATCCAATGATAATGATATAGTTGGTTGAATGGTCACTATCCTGATTAATTTTAACAAAACTAAAATTAAGATAATTTCTTTTAATATTTTTCATGAATTTTTTTTTTGTTTTCATGAAAGACTAGATTTGCATCGCAATGAAATTTAAGTAGTTAGGTATGAAATTAGAAAAAAAAAAAGAGTAAATTATTTATAAGAATAAGTTTTATAGGTATAGTCACAGTTAGACAAAATAAATTATTTGGTGTATATTTTGAGTAAAAAATGGAGAGAAAGACTAAAAAATGGTAAATTTACCCTCCAACATTACAAGGCTAAATTTTAACCTCTAACATGCCCTTACCAAACATATTCCAACAACTTTACCTTTGTTACATGTTTTCATTTAATTTCTTTGGCTGGAAAGAGACTATATAGATTATAAGTATCCGCAAAACAAAATCCATTAATTAATAAGGGCTCAAATAGAAAACGTCCTTTTGTTTCTCTCCTACAAAACCAGCATAACAAATTGGGACGCTAATTTTCTTCAGGCAATTTCACCTACTAATTAAAGTTATTAAACCTAGTTAGGGTTATAAAATTGATATAAGACTTGGGATATAAGTTAAATTAGTTAACTAGATTTTACATGGGTAAATTAAAATGAGTTGTTTTTTTTTTAATAAAAACAATGTCATTATAAATTTCATTTCTTAATAGTCGAATAAGTTTTTGACCGAGTCAACCCATTAAATTAATTACGTTAACTCCATATTAACTTTTTTGACATCCAATTAGGCCAAGAGCCAGGTTGACTAGAACCAAGATCATGAATTAGATTAGTTAACCTGGGTTGACAAAAGTCAATTAAGATAAGTTATTTAAATTTTTTTAAAAGTCATACCAAGTTTTGATCAAATCAACTCATTGGGTTGATCGAGTTAATTTCAAATTGATTTAAAAATAAAAAAAAACTCAACTTAGAGAAAAAATTAAGTTAACCTCCTTAGATGGCTATGTTTATAAGATATTCATGTATCAAACAATCAAATAAAATTAGCCCATCCACACCATGTAGTATCAACTAGATACGGGGCCCACCTACATGGCGAGTAGTTCAAATTTTTTCCAACACAAAAAAAATTCTAAGGCGACGCAAAAGTTTTTAAAAAACAAAAAACAAATTCCGAGACTAAGATCATTGACTTGAATAGTTTTAATAAGTTCAAATAATTTAAATAATACAAATGGAAAATTTAATGACAATAAATAAATTGAAAAAAAAACTAACGATTTAAAAAACAACCATGAAGCTCATCGAAAATAAATTGAATAATATCATATAGTTCAATTATCAAACTATTCAATGTTAAAGGGCGAAACTGAAAAAAAAAATTAAAATAAAAAAAGCAAAGAAAAAAAATATTTGAGTCAACTTAGGTTAATCTGCTAACCCCCTGATCATGGACACATGATTAAGATAATCTCATAGAAAGAAAAGTAAAAAAAAAATGAGGATCAATTCTCTGTTATCCTTGAAGTTTTTTTAAAAAATCAATTTTAAAAAAGGACATAAAAAGAATCAAAATCAACTCATGTTATCCTTCAAAACTCATACTCCTGGTCATGAGCCTCAAATCAATCCAATATAAAGCAAACCCTAAAAAATAAGGTAGAAAAACTTTAAATCAATAAAATATTGATTAATGAAATTGAAAAAAATATAATAAGAAAACTCTAAATAAAAGAAATAGTAATAAAAAAATAAAATAAAATTTAATATAAAAATAATTTGAAATCAAACATTGAGGGATTAGATTAAAAATAAAATTCAATTAAAAAATATCAAATTCACACTTTTTTAACTAAGAAATACTTTGAAAAACATTTAAAAAAGCAAAGTTGCGCATGTCTAAGCCTTAGAAAACTCATATTTCAATATACAAGTGACGTTTTTGTTCTTAAGAAAATATTGTATAATTCCTCGTTATTTTTAGATGTTAAAATATAATATATTTCTGAAAAAATAGAATAAAAATCCAACTCATTTTTTTAACCGTGTTCCAATATTGTTGCATCTTACAAGGGAAAAATACCAAAGTATATGTGTGTGTGTGTGTGTATATTTTTTAAAAAGAAGCAGTATACATATAATAATTTACGCATAAAGTAACTCAGATCAAACATCTTTTTTTTTTTTTTTTTTTCTATAATCTGTTTTGCGACAAGACATTGATGGCCAAGAAAATAGAGGTCTCAGAGCAATAATTTAACTTACAATTAAAACACCATCAATTTCAATTATTGAGTTGCATAAAATTATGAATATTATTATTATAACAAAAATGATAGATTGGGAGACAAATCTTTAATTGAACCTACCCATGTATCCTAATTAGCCTTAGTTGCTGGACTCATAATTTGTTGTTGATTTGATCTATGCTGTGCCTGGAAATTACAATTCACCCTCACTTTGGCCCGTTTGAAACTGGGTCAAGAATTATCCGTCAAACCCAGGGCAAATATGCCCATTTGCATCGGTGAATCTTTCGAGGAAAAATTAGTAATCCTGTTATAACAATAGAGGAAAAGGTCAAATTATCTCTAATATTAAGATTATTGTGTTTTTTTTTTTTAATGTTAGTAGAGAAAAATAATAATTATATTATTCATAATTGTAATGGATTATATTTAGATGTATATTAAAATACTAATAAAATATTGATTTAATAATTAAGGTACTGCTATATCCTTGTAAAGATGGGAACATAAATTTAATTATAAAGAAAAATAAAGAGGCAGTGATAAACTTTGAACAAAACTAGTTTTATTTTTTAAAATGATGTGAAAATACCAGATAAAAAATCAAAAAAAAATATACATTAAATTCACTATTCCTAATCAGTTTTTTTTTATTATTATTATTTGACAACGTATTCATTTTTTTTCTCAAGAATAATTTTTGTTTTCCTCTCAATTCCCAATGGTTGGATGGTTTAGTTCACTTCTTTTTCTTTTTTCTTTATTATTTTTGGGATTCCTTACAAGACAATTGATAGTTGATGTTCCAACAAAGAATGGTCCCAAGGAATTCTTTTCAACCTTTTTCCATCATCTCCCTTGAAATTTTTTTCTCTTCTTTTTCCATCCATGGCCACTTGGCACGTGACATAAACTAACTATGGCTACAAATTCCGATCTTTTACTCCAACAAAGGTGGTCTCTTGTTACCAAAGATGAAAGAACCCCACCATGAAACCTTGTAAGTTTTGTCACCATCCTCGCTGGTCTTTGTGATTGAACCTCTGGACTGACAACCACAAAGCTGAAAAAAATGGTAGCTAACTAGATCTTACACACTCTGATTGTTATCTGAAAACCTATGCATGAGTTGAGTTGTGAATATATATATATATATATATATATATATATATATATATATATATATATATATAGCTGTGGTGTACCAATTAACTACTTCTGAGGATGAATCATGGGCTCCACTTTCTTGGGTTTAAACTTTTTATAATTATAATCTTCTTCCATGAAGATCCCTAATCTATCTTGATTAAACGTGGGTTAAAGAGAAAAAAAGGTGGTATAGCATGGGATGATTCACTGTTTGATTGTTTTTGTATTTGAAAAGTATTTTAAAAAAATTAATTTTTTTTTTATTTTAAATTAATTTTTTTTAGTGTTTTTAAATCATTTTGATATACTAATGTCAAAAATAATTTTTTAAAAATAAAAAATATTATTTTAATATATTTTCGAGTAAAAAATATTTTAAAAAATAACCACAACCACACCTAAACTCTTAAATATACAGTTAAAGTCATGAAAAGACTTCATATAAAAATTAGGCCTTCAATGGCTATGTCCTGAGCTAATGGAGTGATGAGCTTCAACCCTTTGTGGCCACACTTAAATCAATAATATTAAAGAATAATATAAATTATATCTTAAGATTTTACATAAAAGTTTAAGTTATTAGGTCGAAGTAATTCTTTGATATAGTATCAAAGCTTTAATAACCAAATAGTTATGAATTTAAATTTCATCATCTTTATTTATTTGATACAAAATAAACACAAGATAATGTACATCGGTGTAAGTTTCAAGCTGGAGGAGTTTTCACTTGAGAGAATGTGTTAAGAAATAATATAAATCATATATTAAAATTTCATATAAAAACTTAAAGTATTGAGTTGAATTAATTTTATAAAAAATAATATATATAAAAAGTAAAATGAAGTTTAAAGGATGCTCTAATTTTGAAGTGGTTTTATGTTGGATTTATATTATGTTGGATTTATATGTCAAGTAACCAATTTAATTCAAAATCTTAAGTTGATATGTTATGTCTTAAAATATGATTTATATTATTTTCTAACACATTCTCTTAAGTGAAAGCACTTTGAACTTAAAACTTACATAAGTTCACATTATTTTATTCTTAATTTTTTATCAAATAAATGAGAATTGTGAGATTTGAATTCGTAACTGATTGGTAATTAAGACTATAAAACTATATTAAAAAATTATCTCAATTCAATAATTTAAATTTTTAAATAAAATTTTAAAATATAATTTATATTATTCTAAAATTTTATTAAACAGAACTGCTTTGTTTTTTGCCCCGTCACTGCCGGAACCTTACCTCGTAGTGAAGGAAAATATACATATTAAAAATTGGATCTTGCCCCATGCTCGTCTGGGTTGCCATGACATGCTCTTTTGGGTTGTTGTGCCATGCTTGAAACCGCATTCTTTCAAAAAAAAAAAAAAAATTGCTAATATAGTACTATATTAAAAGTACTATATTTAAATAATTTAAGGGTTTTATATTTTTTAAAAGTATTTAAGGCCTTGTTTGTTTCCCGGAAAGTACTTTCCAGGAAACCATTTTCCAAACTTTCCTGTGTTTGTTTGTCATTAGGAAAGTTGATCAACGGAAAACAATTTCCGGTCAGCGGAAAATACTTTCTAGTCAACGGAAAACACTTTCCGGTCAACGGAAAATACTTTCCAGTCAATTTTAGTCAAGAAAAAATTGACTTCGTTTTCAGGAAAGTGTTTTCCTTTTAGCTGTGTTTGTTTTCCGGAAAGTGGTTTCCGGGAAAGCACTTTCCAAACTTTCTTGTGTTTGTTTGCCAATAGGAAAGTTGGTCAATGGAAAACACTTTCCAGTAAAAGGAAAATTTGGCTTGGTTTTCAGGAAAGTGTTTTCCTGAAAAATTTGAGGGGAAAACACTTTCCGGAAGTTGTGAAAGATTTAGAAATGTCATTATTTGCTGATTATATCAAATTTGATCCTCAAACTTTTGATTGCTATATATATTTTGTTTTGAATATTTATTTTTCAATTTCATCTCTTAAAATTTTATTTTTATATTAACTTTGGTCCTTATTTTTATAATTGCTATTTGCTTTTTTCTTATCATTTTTTTATTGAAATTTTTTATTTATCAAATTTGATCCTCATTCTTTTGATTGTTACTTATTTTATTTGAAATAATTTATGAAATGTTGATTATTATTATTTTAATTTCTTCATTTTTCATTTTTTTTTTAATTTTTTAGATTTGATCCTTATTATTTTGATTATTATTTGTTTTATTTGAGATAATTTATGAAATTATATTTTTTTTTCAATTTCATTCTCATTCAACTTTTTAATTTGTAAGATTTGTTCCTCATTATTTTAATAAACTTGAGAAAAATAAAATATTAATAAGTTATTTTCCAGCTTATTTTCCATGACATAACCAAACACTGGAAAGTGTTTTCCAGTTCATTTTCCATAACACTACCAAATATCGGAAAATACTTTCCCGGAATTCACTTTCCAGGAATTCACTTTCCCCGGAATTCACTTTCCAAAAGGAATTCACTTTCCTGCAAACAAACGGAGCCTAAGAGTATTATAAGTATCTGTATTGAAAAGTGCTATATCCCCTTTGATTATTCCAGCACTCCCACAGCTCCTTTCTATCACGGTTAGCAGCAGGACCCAACTGCTGAGATTTTTCAATATCACAAACAAAAGCTAAAACATCAGCTGCACCAAATATCTCATCATTTCTCCACTTCCATCTTTTCCGAATGGCTACATCAAATATGACACTCGAACAAATATTACTTTGCCCAAAATCTTCTGTAAGTGGTAAGAAAAAAAAAAAAGTTTCGGAAACGGACCAATGCACTTGCTTTCACCCCACTTGTGCTTTTCCAGTAATTCATAGATTGATTTAGAATAAAAATCACCATCAGAGGAAGACTCCAAGTGATTGCATCATCATCGACTGAAAAAGATGGAGGCAAAGCTGTAATTTTCAGAATGGCATGCGAGGATCAAACATTGACGAATTCCAACTGCCTGAACCGACGACAAAATAGTTGACAGTAACAGTAGCAATCTCCTCAGGGACCAGCTGATTAAGAGGGGGGGAAATAATAATCAAAGGAGAGTGTAAACCATCCATCCACCTATCCAGCCAAAACCAAACTTGACTAGCCTTTTCAATTTCAAATAACCATCTCAATACAATAGTTTAAACAGTTAGATAATATTTCAAGATATGATTTATATTATTCTGTAACACACTTCCTCAAGTGAAAGCTCTTTGGACTTGAAACTTGTACAAACCTATATTATCTTGTACTTAATTTTTTATCAAATAAATGAGGATGGTGAGATTCGAACTCGTGACCGCTTGGTCATTAAGATTCTGATACCATGTTAAAGAACCATTTCAACCCAATAATTTAAACTGTTAGATAAGATCTCAAGATATAATTTATATTATTTTGTAATATGCAACAGTACATTGCAAAGAACTGCTTGCACTACAAAACTGGAACACGATAAAAACCAACCCCATGCTTGACCCATAAACCATCCTCCTGAGTAAGCAAACCCTAACCCAGTTTCACAAGCATAGCCTCCTCCATCAGGACTCTTCAGGTGGAGAAGAGTAGCTCAGCTAAGCAAATGTATTTTAAGCTGATCCTTATGCTCAACCCAAACGGGAAAACCGACACAGCCACTCAACGTTATCAATAGTGGCATTGGGCAGCTTAGTACTTTGCATTGTATACAAAGGTACGTAGAGAAGCTAAAACCGACTGGCATCGAGTTATACGGCCAGCTAGGGCGAAAGACGTCGACGATGTTGAACTTTCTCGACCAAATGATGATATGTGCTTCTAGTAATCCGAAAAGGCAACGAAGGCGCGCCTATATATTTACCCAGATTATCACATTTTAGTAAAAGCACTAGATTGGACAATAGAATTTTCCAAGGTCAAACTGACATTCTTGGAAAAAAATAAATTAATACGAGTTTTGGCAATACTGACTTTCTGACCAGAATAGGCACAAAATAAATCCAGGCACCTTCGAACCTCCTGAATTTGATGCATACTGTTCCCAGTAAAAAGATTTCTAAGTTTGCTGGAGAAGAAGTACAAATACATGGCTTAACCAGAACTGTAAAATTAAGCAGAAAGCCTGCACTTGAAGTTTATCATAAATAAAAACCTGACTCGGACGATCATAAGCCTTTTCTAAATCAATTTTAATGACATGAAACCCCTCCTAACTTTTTTTCTCCTGAATTATGTTAAAGAACCATCTCAATCCAATAATTTAAATTTATAAATGAACTTTTAAAATATGATTTATATTATTAACACACCACCTCAAGTGAAAGCATTTTAAACTTAAAATTTACAAATTCGTATTACATTGTGCTTAATTTTTTTCAAATAAATTAAATAAGGGTGGTGAGATTCGAACTTGTGATCACTTGGTTATCGAGGCTTTGTTACCATGTTACAAAACCAATCCAATCCAATAGCTTAAGCTTTAGGTGAGGTCTTAGTATGTGATTTATATTATTTTCTAACACACGTCTTAAGTGAAAGCTCTTTGAGCTTGAAACTTGCATAGGCTCACACTACATTATGCTTGTTTTTTATCAAATAAATAGGGATGTTGAGATTCAAACTCATGACCGCTTGGTCATTAAAGCTCTGATACCATATCAAATAATCATCTCAACTCAATAGCTTAAGTTTTAGGTGAGGTCTCAATATATAATTTATATTATTTTCTAACACACCCTTATAAGTGAAAGCCCTTTGGGCTTAAAATTGCATAGGTCCATACTATATTGTACTTAATTTTTATCAAATAAATAAGGACGATGAGATTCGAACTCGTGACTGCTTGGTCATCAAAACTCTGATACTATATCAAAGAATCATCTCAACTCAATTACTTAAGCTGTTAGGTGAGGTCCCAAATATGATTTATATTATTAACAAGTTATAATTTTATTATCCATTATAAGTCATCCCAGAACAAAAATACTCTGAAAAGGACTAATGAGCTTCGAAAGTAATGGTTGGATCTTGTTTTTAATGATCTTAGTAATCAATATATAGATAGCTATAGATAGGTGGCTCTTCTTTCATCTCGGACCGATCAATTGTTTTTGTAACTTAAGAAAATAATATGCATGCATTGCTAGTATGTTTTAAAGAAAAATAAATTCCACAACTTGAGTTATAGACCCTAATATGAATTATATATATATATATATATATATATATATATATATTAAAAGCAATGATGGTGAATGTAATGAATCTAGAAAAAAATGATGATAACATGTAGAAAAAAAACCTTGTAAAAAAAAGTATGAAGTTGAATTCCAAGATAACTCAAAGTTAAAGAATGAAAACAAATATAAAAAAATACTTAAGCCAATCTGAGTTAGCATAGAAAACTCATGACCTAAATTGTGAGGTGTAAGAAAAAAAATATCAAATAAGGATGATGTGAATTTGGGTTAACATTTTATATTTGTGACCCGAGTCACGAGCTAGGATCACCGCATTGAAAAAAATTACGAAGCTCAATTCTTTAAAATGCAATATTGAATGATGAAATTAAAAAAAAAAATCAATTTTTTTTATATAAAAAAAGATAAAAACAAGAAATTAAAAGAATAAAAATCAAATTTAATATAAAAATAAAATGATGTAATAGCCTGAGTCAATCCAAGTTAGCATGAAAAATCTATGACCCGGACCAGGTCATCCTCATATAAAGCAAAAACAAATAAGTTCTAAACTTAGTATTGAATAGTTGGTGTAAATTTTTTTTCAAAAAAAGACCAATGGTAATCTAGGTTAACATTTGATATTCGTAACCTAGGTCATGACACTAGGATCATCATATCAAAAAAAAACATTCAAAACTCAATTCTTAATCAATTCAATATTGAAGGATTATATTGAAAAAATAAAATCAATTTAGAAAAAGGATCCAAAGCAAAAATAAAATAAAATAAAATTATAAAGATGAAATTTCATATAATAATAAAATAAAATAAAATGATGTAAAATCCTCAGGCCAATTCAAGTTAGCAAGGAAAATTCATGATTCGGGTTAAAGGTTTAAAATCTATCTCACAAAAATACATGCAAACTTGGCTCTATATACAATTTAGTAGCTTTTATTATTCAAAATGTATTAGACTAGTCAACAAGGATATTCGGTTTATAAGCTTTCAAAATATAAAAGATAGTCAAGAAACACCTACAGTTCATACAAATTCAAATTTATAAGCATGCAAAATAAAAACTCATGGAAAGCATGTTCTCAATACAAAAATAATAATAGAATTATAGTATGCATACTAAACATATATTCAAACTTACAATGGATATTAATTCAAGGTTCTAACATATATACTAACAATAAAAATATGTGTTTAAATTGAAACAAAGAAAGGTTCTTACTTGTTGAAGCACTTTAAAGTAATAGAATTTTTCTTATTGCCAATGATGAATCCTTTATCCTTAAAGTTTTATTACTCCTCACTTGTGCATTAAAATATTTGTATTATGTCTCCCAAAATTACATAATATCACCACCTTGGTTTAGATGCACTTTTAAACAAGGTCTTTAAAACCAAAGTAAAAGAACTCAATTATCTCTTATCAAAGTGAACCTATGCTTTAAATTTGAGAAAAACACAAAGCATAAAAAAAAAAAAAAACACCAAAAAAAAGGTGAGGAAGAGCATGTAAAATTCTGGAAAAAGAAAAACTTGTAGGAAACATTTTTTTCACCCCTTATTTTTTTTATAGTGAACTTTAGAAGCCAAAAGGTTGAAGAATTAATTCTAATAATAATTAGAATTAATTTCCACTATTACCAAATTTTGATTAACCACCATTAATCAAGAATTAGATTTGAATATAATGTCCATAAATCTAAATTTTTTTAGGTGAAAATGCTTAAAGAGACTATTAACATTCATAGGCTAGATTAAACAAAACAATGGACTGGAAGAAATAATTCTTCATGGACCAGCCCAAGTCTAACTTCTAGTTGGCAAACAATAATAATTTTTTATGGTCTAAAATATTATTTTACAATAAACTCAAACTTAAGCCCAACCCTAAGCGCGAGCATGAGCTGGACTAGGCCAATTCAGTGCACACGTGGGTTTAAATCCATAATCCACTTTGCTTAGGACTTCTCTTTTCTAAAAACTTAGGTACTTTTTAGGCCTAATTTTAACTTCCTAGCTTTATACTTTATAAGTACAAAGAAAGTTTTGTTTTATTTTTTCTATATGGGATATAGTTCTTTTAGAGGGTTTTGAGTTTTACCAAAACATGTCAACTAAAAGTTTTTTTAGATTAATTTCTTATTCATTAGTAATTTGTTTAAATCATGTTAATATTTTATTTTAAAGAGCTTATGTTGGAGATTAAAAAACCAACAAAGTTTTAATTCAAAACGCAAGTGGACCCCACTTTTTATTTAGCATCAAATATATTAATTAACCATTTTTTAAATAATTTTTTTCAACAATCCCCCACGTAAATGGAAACTATCTAACCAATTTAAAAACAACTCAAAGATTTGTTAAGAGATACTGATTTGGTAGATTATTATATCATGATAGATAGCTGTGAATGAAATACTATTAGATTTACTAATTAAATAATAAAGATAATGTCCTGAATTAGTCATCTTTTGTATAAACCAAACAAATAATATTCATATAGTTCTTTACCTAGAAATTTTATTTGGTTCTCAGTGTTGTGTTTATTTTGGTTCTAAATAACTCTTGGGTTCATGAGTGCTTTAGAAAAATGAACCTTTATCAAAATTATCAAAGAAACGACTATATTTTTTACTCATATAAGTGATATTTCATTAAGAGTATTTTACTATACTCTACTTGACGTGTCAAGATATAAGAATCATTAAGAGCACAGCTCACCCTTTGTCACATTGCATCTAGCCCTTATACATAGTTTTTCATTTGACCCTAGATTTTGAGATCTCTAATTAGCTAGATATGGTTACTATCATTACAGTCTTTCATCTTTACACAAGCTCTCTTGAAAACACTTTGGTTAGTGGATCCCTACTATTTTTCTTTGACTATACATTGTCAATGCAAATAATTTCATTTAAAAGCAAGTGTTTAACAATATTATATCTATGACATATGTGTCTAGACTTACCATTATACATAATACAAATTTTCAATATAATGATATTAGGATAATAGGTAAGCTCCTCATTAGAGTCACCATTTAAAAAAGTTATTTTTATATTCATTTGATTTATTTCAAGCTTGTTAATAGGTATTTGGGAGTTGAATATATAGTTTCTCAATGTCTAAATAAGAGATGTATGATTTTAAAGGATCACGACAAGATTGAGATCAAGAGTGACAACACTAATGTTGAGATGTCACCACTTGAGGATGCTAGCAATTGGGATGTAGAGTATTTAGTTGAGGGAAAATTATTGGTTATTCATCATACACTAAATGTTCAAATTAAGAAAGATGATTAGGAGTAAAAAAGAGAGAATATATTATGTACAAGAAGCCATATCGATACCAACATATATAGTAAGATTATTTATAGTGGGAGTTGTGTTAATGTTGTTAGTACTATACTTATTAAGAAATTAAATTTGATTACTACTAAACATCATAGACCATATAGGCTTGAATAGTTGAATGAATATGAAAAAGTTAAGATTAAGAAACAAATCCTATCTTTTTATATTGGGAAATATCATGATGAGGTTTTGTATGATGTGATTCCTACGCATGCGGGCCACTTGTTGTTGGGGCGTTTATGGCAATTTTATATAAGTGTAGTGCATGATAGGTTTAGAAATAGGAACTTTGTTGTAAACGATGAAAAATTCATCACACTTATACCATTGTCACCAAAATAGGTCCATAGAAATCAATTAAAATTGAAAAGATAAAATGAGGCCAAAATAAGTGAGAAATCATGGAAAGGTCTTGAGCTTAGAGAGGAGAGAAAATATTGTGAGCCATTAGGGAGAAATAAAGAAACATCTATGTTTTTATGCAAAAAAAAAAAAAAACAAAGATCAAGAGTGTTTTTTTTATTCTAACCAGGTGATGAGTGTACTTGTATAGAAAAAAACTTATTTTAACACTAATAAACTTGATTCTTGTTTTCCTTATGTGGCAATTTTTTTTATTACAAGAATCCAAAGATATGTTTATCAAAGATATTCTTACTAGTTAACCATCGATAAAGAAAAATCAAACAACTAATTGACCAACCTATCAAAGTAATCTTCAGGAGACAAATAAATTTTAAAAGCAAGTTGAGGATTTCATGTCTAAAGAGTGCATAATAGAAAACTTGAGTCAATGTGTTGTTTTTATGTTAATTGTGCTTAAAAATGATGGAACTTGGAGGATGTGTGGTTATTATCATGTTATTAACAACATTACGATAAAGTATAGACATTCAATTTCTAGGCTTTATTATATGTTAGATGAATTGCATGGTTCTTGTATTTTTACAAAGGTTGATTTAAAAAATTGATATCATCATATTAGGATAAAAGAAGAAGATAAATGAGAAATTACTTTTTAAAATTAAGCATAGACTTTAAAAATGGTTAGTTATGTCATTTGGTCTTACTAATGCACTTAGTACTTTTATGAGATTGATGAATCATATGCTACATGTATTTATTGGAAGATTTTTTGTTGTGTATTTTGATGATATCTTGGTCTATAGCAAGAGTTTGGATGAACATATTGAGCATTTGCATTTTATACTTAATGTTTTAAGAAAAGAAACATTATTTTCTCATATAGAAAAAGTGTCCTTTTTTCATGGAAAATATTATATTTCTTGGTTATGTTGTTAGTGTAAAAAGTATAAAGATTGATGAGGAAAAAGTGAAGGCTATCCAAGAATGATTCACACCTATGTTAATAACCCAGGTAAGAAATTTTCATAGTTTGACTAATTTTTATAAGAGGTTTATTAAAGATTTTAGCATACTAGCTGCACCACTCATTAAAATCATTAAAAAGATAGTTAGTTTTAAATGAAGTATTGAACAAGATAATACATTTAGTATTCTTAAAAAAGGATAAGTTCAACATCTACACCTTTATTAGCATCGCCCGACCTTACTAAAACTTTTGAAATTGAATGTGATTTCTTAGGAATAGGTATTAGGGTTTTTTAATACAGGAGAAGCAAACGATTGCTTATTTTAGTGAAAAGCTTAATAATGCAGCGTTGAACTACCTGACTTATGGGAAGGAGTTTTATATCTTGGTGAAGACTTTGTAGACTTGGTAACACTATTTATGGTTGAAAGAATTTTTTATTTATTCAGATCATTAGTCACTAAAACACTTGAAAGAACAAAGTAAGTTGAATCAACATGCCAAGTGGGTGGAATTTATTAAGACCTACCTTTATGTGACTAAATACAAGTAAGGTAAGGAAAATATAGTGGTGCATGCACTATCTAAGAGATATATTCTTCTTTATACTATAAACACAAAATTGTTGGGATTTGAATATGTAAAAGAATGTATGCTAATGATAGTGATTTTGCTAATGTGTATATTGCTTATGATAAGTCAATGTTTAGAAAGTCTTATAATCCAGATGATTACTTCTTTAAAGAGAATAAATTATGTTTGTCTGATAGATCTATGCTTGAATTGTTTATTTATGAAGCACATGCAATGGATTAATATGATATTTTGGTGTTAAAATATTTTAGATGTTTTATATAAACACTTTTTATTGGCCTTTACAAGAACTATTTATAAGCTCTAGATTAGGAAGGAAATTAATAAAGAAAATAAAGCTATAATACCAGAGGAGCTAAGCTAAAAAAATAAAAAAAAAAGAGTAAAGATGGAGTGTATAATTACTGTAAAATATGTGCAGAAAAAATCAACCCAAAACACTCTTCTTCAACTCTTTTTATAGAGGATTTTAGAATCAAAACTGATACAAAATTAATTTTAATAATTTCCAGAATAAATTCTCTTCATTATTAATTTTGATTATCCACTATAAAATCAAAATTAAACCTGAATGTTTTGGCTTTAAATAAGATGTTTTTTAATTGAAAAATTCTCATGGATTCAATTTTAACTTTTTATATTCTCATATATAAACAACAGACAAAGCTTTTTCTTTTTCTTACAAGAAACAAATATTTATAAATAATTTGAGTTTCTCTAAAATATATCAACCAAGCGTTTTTTTGAAATCATTTTTTATATATTTATAATTTTTCAAGTCATTTTAATATTATATCAAAGTTTTAATGCTAAAAATCAGAAGATCTCACTTCTAACCATGTTTTAAACAAATTTTCGGATACATTTCCACACGAAATCTTGAAATTTGTCAGCACTTTTCCAGTACATATAAAACAGAAAAGGGCCAGCACTCACTCAGTTACTTATGTCTTTTTTTTTTTTTTTTCACTCGATGATAAAGTTGTCTCCAAAAGTTGAAGAAGTGTTTAGGTTAAAGTAAATGAATAACCAAAAACTAGCTTTCTGTTCTTTGATGGCTTCCTCAATTCTCATAATCGACCAGGTCATCTATTAGACCTGGCTGGGTTTTCTTGCTTTGCCCAGGAACCAAAATAGCAACGTTATAACGCAAACAACGTTGCAGGGATAGAAAATAACAAAGAACTTTGCCGTGTCAACCAAAATCGCCACTTTTGAATATTAAATATAGGATGGTTACCTATTCCAAGATACCTAATTTTATATACAAATGTTGTGATATTAGGCTACCTAAATAACATTTAATTTACTAATAAAGTGTTGGTTAAAGTATTGCTATATTGAGAATACAAGTTTGATTTTTAAAAAATATATTTATTGAGAGGGCCAGTTATGAATTTCAAACAGAACTAGTTTTATCCTTTAAAAAAATATGAGGATACCTAAACAAAAAAAAAAAAAAACATTTGATTTGATTGTAACTTTTTTTAAAAAAAAAAACTATCTTTTTATTATTATTATTATAGTTATTATCTAGGAAATAAATAGTTTAAATTAATAAGTAGCGTTTAATTACTCACCGGGGATAAAAGAAATAAAAATAATGGGTTATAAGATTATATATTTATACTTTCATTTTAAATTTAATTTAGAAATATATTTTTATTCTTACTGTTTTTATATCTTCTACCCTAAGATAGAATCAAACATTACTTAAGATTTTAGGTTATCTTGCCAGCTATTAATCCAACTCGTGTTAATTATTTTTATTAAAATAGCATCAATATATTTATTTATTAATTTTATTGTTAGTCAAACCATACTTGAACGGGATCAATTACATAACTAAAAATCTAATTTAAGTTAATTGAGTTTTATCATATCAATATCCTGTCTGATTTAACTAAAATATTAATTTTAATTCTGCTTTGAATCTAAAAGTTTTATAAAAATTTATTTGATAGTATGGTAAAAATTATTTTTAAAAGTATTTTTTTAAAAAAATATATCAAAATAATATATATTTTTTATTTTTTAAAATCTATTTTAAAATTAACATATCAAAACAATTTAAAAATAAAAAAAATAAAAACTAAAAAAATTAAAAAAAAAATAAAAACACAATTAAACTGGAATGTGTCTACGGACAACCCAGTCATAAATCAACCCTCCCTCCAGGCTAACAACTACCCTTGGGATCGCATCCTTTTTTTATTATATTTTGTTTTCCCTTCTCCTCACCACCTTCATGCCCTTATTTTAATGAATAGTGGACTTATAAAATTTTTAAAACTGGAGCTTTTTACACGTGACAACCTACCGTTATGACATGCATTGATTGACTTAAAAAAGGGAAGCACCTTTGCCACATCCAATAATTTATCCTCACCCCCATGATTTGAATTTCCATTTGGAAATACAAAATTACCCTCAGCATATTTTCGACTTGTTTAATATTTCAAGACAAAATCTCAAAATTTGATAGTGATTAAAAAAAACTAAAAAAATCAATTAAATCAAAAAAATCAGAAAAAATAATTAAAAAAACTAAATTATAAAAAAAATAGATTAAAATTTAAAAAAAACTGACTGGTTTAGTTCGATTTTAATTTTATAAACTTGAAACCCAAAAAATCGAGTCAAATCAGAACAAACCAAGCCAAACTAGAAAAATTAAGTTAAACCGATTTGAACTGGTTTTTTTCTAAAAACAAATCAAAACCGATCAGATTGAATCGATTTCAGGTTTTTTTTAAAAAAAATTGGTTTGCTTTTTTTATATATATAAAAAACCTGAATTAAACCAAAAAAATAACCCCAGCTCTATTTTTTCAGAGAAAAATCATGCATGTTCAAGAATTTTGGTTTGAACATTTTGGAATATTTAGCTGATAGACTTTTTCTCCTCTTTACAAATTCAAGTCTTCACATCCCCCACAAGGAAATTTCCTGGAGTTTAAACCCAGCTATTATATTATTATATTAAATGATCAGTAAAATCTAAAAAAAAAAAATTAAAAAATTTCCTACCAGAAGAATTCATAAATATTTAATAGTGTAGTGGTTATTTTTAAAAATATATTAAAATAATATTTTTTTTTTTAAAAAAAAATTGTTTTTGACATTAAAATAATCTTAAAAAATTAATTTTAAAAAAATCAAATTAAAAAAAAAAAAACACGGTTTCCAAACATTATTTTCTATTTCTTGCCTAATTTCCTCACCAAGAACAACTAAGCTTCAAAATAATCTTTTAAAAAAAATCTATCCAGCGCTCAATAAGCTCTTTCTCTTATCCTTGACATTTCAACAATACAACGTTC
Organism: Populus tomentosa; assembly: GCA_018804465.1. NCBI lineage: Eukaryota > Viridiplantae > Streptophyta > Magnoliopsida > Malpighiales > Salicaceae > Populus > Populus tomentosa. Next base: position 8,108,343 of record CM031975.1, read on the forward strand.
AGGTCCAACAAGAAAGCAAAACTTGACATGACCCTTGTTTTTTTGGAGAAAAATTGAGAGGTTTTTGTTATAAAGAAAACGAACCCATCAAAGTTTCTTACTTTGTGTAGTTTTTCTCTAGACTTTTTCTCATTTTCTCACCTTCCAAGCCCGAAAATGCCCAATTGGGAACTCAAGAACTGCTGCAAACATGACCAGGTCGCCTTCCTGGTCACTATTGCAATCTTCTCTGTTGTTATCCTCGCGGTACGTGCAGTTTTCTGTTTCTTGTTTTTGGCTTTGGCTTCTTGGGCTCTTTTTTGTTTTGTTGCCTCTGTGTTTTGAAAGATTAGAAGATCAAATCGACTTGGTCAAAGATTTGCTTTGATGGGTTATGAGTAGTTGTGGCTCAATTATGTTTAGTTTTTTACACTAATTGATGAAAATTGAGATGCCCTTGTCACTTTTTATGCGGTCCGGTTGTGTTGAACTTGTTCTTTGACACTGAATTGTTGAATTTTTATTGTTGCAGTTATGGAGAACGTTCGTAATGACACCCTTTAAGCTCATCACTGTGTTTTTGCATGAAGCAAGTCATGCGATTGCTTGTAAACTGACATGTGGTCAGGTATGAAGCTCGTTCTTTGCCCTGTGTGTTCTTGGCAGGCCAGGGAAGTTAGATGCTTTTGGTTTCAGTACTGAGTTTTATTAACAGTATGGCCTAATATGTATTTTAAGATGCAATTAGGGAGTTTAAAAAAATCCAAAATTACCTTTTCTGTTAGGTAATATTGCTTCCCTCAAAATTTGACTCATCGTTTAAGTGGAATTCTGTGCATTACTATTAACATGCTTCATGCTTGTTTGATCCAATATTAACTAGCTTGCTGTTTGCTGCTTGCTGCTTTTAATGTGAATTCACGTGCATATTGAGGTATACTTCATGCTTTCTTGCTTATTGGAAGATGAGGTTTTTAGGCGCTCAAAGGGTGTAGTTTATCACTTTTCCTTGTTAACTAATAAAAGTGATCTTCACAATTAATTCTCTAATGTACTTCATGATTCCCCGTCATATTAAGGAATAATTTAATGAGAACTTGGGTTCTTTGTGTACGACCTTAAGCTATGTAACAGAATGCATATAGTTTACTTTGTAGTTGAGTCAGATGTATGATGTTTGTGTTCATAGATTTCGACAATGTTATCATTCAACATGCCATTATGCATGAGGAAACAACAAACTTGACATGCTCTTGTTAGATAGATTCTGTGGTATTTTGACTTCTGTTTTTATTAAGTGAAGTAATTGGTTTTCTCGAAAAGCAGTTCATGAAGTTGCCTTTAGTGCCATTGCTTTGATTGAAATGATGATCTAAGTGAGTTCTTTGGTCAATGAAAAGATGACTTCAATGTTATTCATCTTGTCCATCATACCTTAATTTGACTTTCTGAATGGTTCTTCAGAGTTATAGCGAGTTGCAAATGAAATTTTCAATAAGGACATCCTGCCTTGTTCTATAAGTATGGCACTGACTTCTGATTGTTTGGTTGTTATGTTAACCCTTCACGTGATTTTTTCCTTGAATGATTATTTTTTCTTTCCTGTGATATGGATAGACTTTGTATTTTTTTTATAGCATAATTAATTACAGATAGTTACCATGTTTGTTATTTCACACTATCCTCTTGATCTCCGTTGAGGAATGCTCATCTTTAGTTTATAGTATCCACTGTACTATGCAGGTGGAAGGGATTCAAGTTCATGCGAATGAAGGTGGAGTGACACAGACACGCGGTGGTGTATACTGGTTGATATTGCCTGCAGGATGTACATTCCTTTTGCCCTTGAAAGTTTTTCTTTTAATCACAGTGGGCCTAGTTTTTATTGCTTGTTTCTAGAACTACTCCAATTCCAAGTCTTATTTGCCTCCGTAACCAATACATGTTTATGGATTAGTACAATGCAAGTCAAACTTGTTGTGGAGCCCATTTTTTTAATTTTGCCAAGTCCAGTGTGAAACATCAATTTGAAAGTGCTATCTTTCTCAGTGTTTATGCTTTAGAAGCTTATACAGGAGCCATGAAGAGTTTGCTTTGGACTTCTTTTTTTTCATAAACTCTCAATGTTTGTTCTGTTAGTTTTTATGATACTCGATTTTAGACATGTTCTCTATAGTGCTGCTTCCTTATGGCACTCACATTTTGTGCCATTGCCTTGTGCTTCCAGATCTTGGTTCGTCATTTTGGGGGATGGCTTTGGTACTTGCATCCACAAATCTCATTACTGCAAGAATAGCAGCTGGTTGCTTGGCTGTTGCCCTGTTAATTGTTCTCTTTATTGCTCAGAATGTAAGATAGTGACATAAGAAGATTATATTTTCTGCAATATATTATAATCCCTAAATATGATGATCTGTATCAGATTATTGACATTCATTTGAAAGGTTTTCTCAGGCTTTAAATTTGTATGTTTTCACTTGATTTTTTTTCTTGCAGTGGACTCTTCGAGGACTTTGTGTTGGTGAGCTTTTTCATGAATGTCCATCAACAATTCATTCATACATTGTTGTTGTTGATATACATTGTCTTCAATACTCACATCTTGTATTTAACAAACCCAATTCACAGGATTCATTATTTTCCTCGCTGTTGTTTGGGTACTGGAAGAAAAAACAACTGTACGAATCCTCCGATATGTCATTCTCTTTATTGGTATATGCTTGTCCCATTATATCTTCCCTTTTTTATTTGAACTTCCTTCTCTACCTTGGTGTCACTGTTAAGGTGAATGAAATAGAGATTTAGCTTATATTCTGTCTCGCAATTGCAGGTGTGATGAACAGTTTGTTTTCGGTTTATGGTGAATATTCTCTTGTTCTTCTATTGTCCTTTTAATTAACCATGCACCATTAATATAATTATTGATTCTATCTGACCAATATAAATGGTCTGCAGATATTTATGACGATCTAATATCTCGAAGAGTCCACTCCAGTGATGCTGAGAAGTTTGCAGAAATATGCCCTTGCCCTTGTACTGGTGTTGGTTGGGGAGTCATTTGGTGAGCTTTTAACCTTTGACAGGACCATAAAAGGTTGATAGAGTCAATGTCTGTGATAAGGGAGTTTGTGCACTTTTAACAATTCTGCATTTCCTTTTTCTGTGTGTGACTTCAATTGCAGGGGAATAATCTCATTCTCATTTCTGAGTGCATCCATATATCTTGGACTGGTCATCTTATCCTGAGGTAAAGCCTACTTTTGCAAGGATTTGATTTTTTGAACTATTTTTTTTTATTTCGTTCTTTATGGACTATTGGAGTTGTGTGATTTGGAATTTTGGCACTGCAAGTCATCTATAATAAGGTCATGAGAAACAGAAATGAAGCTCTTACAAATGCTGAAAAATTCCATTGAGTGTGACATGCATGATTTATATGAAGTTCATAGAAATAAGAACCCCATTTAAGAATGCTTCGCCTCAATGAAGAACGGGAAGAAATCTAAATGCCTCAGAGAAAGTCTCATTAAGTTCTCCATGGAAATCATGAATTATAGGCTTTTTTCCGGTTTTTGGATGCAACAAGTTTAATTTACTTCATGGCTGGAGTCGCTGTTAGATCTTTGAAGTGTTTAGCGATATTGAATTATATTTTGTACTCTCATTTGAACCGAGTATTGTGAGTTTTGCTTCCTTCATTGAGCTATCTTTGTACTATCTGAGTGTCTGTTGAAGTAGAATGTCAGCTGAATATAGGAGAGTTGTTAGTAATTTAAGGATTATTCGTGGGGAAATTTCCACTTTGAGCTTAATTATCTAATGTTCTTTACGTAAAGTTCAATCATAGACCCTAGAGTGTAACATCTGTAGAATCACCATGATTGATATCTTGAAGTTCTCCTAATTCCCCTTTACATTTCCAGGTCCAGACTCCAGACTCATGATCCAAGACATTATATATTGGAATGGCTCCTGTGCATGATATTTCTTCAATTTTGAAACATTATATTTTGGTGGTCCTGCCAAGCTTGTTTATCCCTTCATTCTTTTGCCCTTGTATCTAGGGTAATTAGTAGGCTGTGATGATTGGTTTGAATTATTGTTTTGTAGAAAACTGATATCTTTGTACTCTCTTTCAATTGAATTGGAAATTTAGATGCAATCAACAGTTTTAAATTTAGAATTCCATTATGAAATTCCCTCTTGTTCTATTCTTTCATGGAAGCACTCTTGTTCTATTCTTTCATGGTTGATGACATTCAGGGGATGCCATTGTTTTATTTTAACTATGGTTGTGAGAAATTTCTTCATGCAATCATATCCAGAAGAAGCTTATTTGATGATTGGTTAAAATAATTATCAGGAGAACATAGAATTCAGCATTCAACAAAGAGTTTTTCTTCTTCAGTAATCATGGTGTGGATTCGAAAATATGGCATCTGATATACATGTTACATTGATGTCACTGACATCAACTTCCATATTCATTCATTTTATTTTAATTTTTTGTTGACGTAACTCGTGCAAATGTATATCATTTATAAAATTAATATTAGTGGATAAATAATGAGGGGGTGAGTATTTTTGGTTCAATTTAGTTTAATTCTGATAGGCTCGTAATTAATGTTAATATTATCTAATTTTGTTACAAGATTCTATAATATATTTAATATTTTTTGTCACTGAATATTCATTTATACTAAATTATTAGTGCTAATATTATATTTAATATGTTGCAAGTCTTTTTAATATTTGTGTTCTGGACTCATCTGCATGAAAGTTTAAATAACACACATACTAAGTTAAAATTTAAATTACAAAGTATTGCCTTCAAAAGGGCTTAAAAAGAAACAATAAATAACCTTGTTATAAAAAATAAAACATTTCATGCAAAAAATATAAATCTTCATTGTGCATATCATCCCAATCGAAAAACACATTCAGATAACAAGAACATTGCACTTTGAGTCCTTAATACCATTGACATCAAAACTTGAAAATCAAGATATAAAATTATAACATGATAAAATAAATTAGAATATGTAAAAATAAAAAGTAGTATTTTACCATCAAAGTAACTTTTGAACTAATTATTATCCGTTGCTAGATGTAACTTTCCACCAAATTCTACAAAATAAAAAATTAGACATGTTAGATGATTGCAAACGATTTAATTAATAAATCACAATAAAAGGTGCAAGTTTATATATATATAAAAAAATTACCTGACTCAAGGTTTTCTCGTAGGTTTCAAGATCATTTATCAAGTTTTTAATATCAGTTAGAATTGATCCATGATGCAACCAATTTTAACATCATTGTTCTTATTATTCAACTCCCTAGTTTAACATTATTGTTTTAATTGATTTTTTTTATTTCATCATTTGACATTACGTTAGTTAGAAATTGGATTTCATAATATTTTTTTATTTTATTTCTATGGAGTTATCCCGGTTTCATTACATAGATTCCGAGTTTGACAAATTAACTTAAGTTGACTTTGGTAATTTTTTTTTGTTTTTTTTTTAAATTATATACTTTTTTCAAGTTTATCTTTCAACTTTAGATTGATTAAGAATTGACTTTCATAATTTATTTTGATTTTTTTCTATAGCATTAAGGTCTTATAACCCAGGTCATAGATCTATGTTAACTCGAGTCGATTCAATATGTTATAGTTTTAAAATTTGAGAAAAAAATGTTATCGTATAAATATTTAAAAATAATATCATCTAATATACATTATATTTTGAGTTTATGATTAATTTTTTTATTAAAAAATATATTAGCAACATTTAAATTTTTTTTATGTTAAAAACATTGATCTGACTTGCAACACGGGTTAATGATCTAGTTTGGATTATGTCTTTCTTTGATGTACGTTTAATCTTGTGTTTTTATTATAATATCAATGAAATCTCTTATCGGTCTTGATAAAAAGAAAAGAAAGAAAAATATAACATATATTGAAAATTAATAAAACTAAACCATTACTAATAAAAGAAAAATAGATTATTTTTTATTAGATTAATTAATTGCATTGAAATATATAAAGTGATTTTTTTTTATTTCATTACAAAAAAAAAAAACTAAACTAAAAGGCCTTATTGATTTATTATGCACCAAAACATTTTAATGTGGATTGGAACAATAAAATTATCATTTCACCCTTGCAAAAACTGAAAAAACTCATATAACTTGGTCGTAAGGGTAAAGAAGTCTTTTCCCAAGGATTCATTCATTTTTTTTATATTTTAAATAAATAGTGTAATGATTGGCATACTTTTAAAAGTAAAAATTGTTAAAACTAGGTAGAATAGCTCTTTGGTCTTTTTGCACTTTGAATGAACAGTAAAATAATCACATTGTCCTTAAAACAAAAAAAAAACATAAGACTTATAGTTAGGGGCACTTAAGTCTTTTCCATATGTTTTTTGTAATTATCTATTTAAATGAGAGGCAATTAGGTCTTTTGAATGGAGCTAAAAAAATAAAATAACAAAAACAAAGAGGATGGCACGTGCGTAGCCAACACTAGCAAGTGGGAGGCATTTGCCTTTTTTGGATAATGAGTGACTCCTACAAGTGTTCAAACACTATCATCTACAACAGCGTTTTAAGCATTGTATCATCCTTCTCGCGGTAGTAGTGCTTGTGTTCACAATGAAGGTGCAATTGGGCTTTAGTGTGAGCTTTTTTTTTTTTTTTTCCTCTCTTTTCTCTCACTTGGCTTAGAAATATGCACTGGCCCTTCCAAAAATCTATTATATCCTCTAGTTTGTATTTCTATTAGTTTTAACCCTTATTATTTTGATTACTATTTGTTTTGTTTTTAATGCTTTTTGATGGGTTTTTTCAATTTTGTCCTTGGGCATTTAATTTCATTTAAATTTTTTTATTAAATTTGATCTTTATTTTTTTAATTGTTATTTTTTATGTTTTATCATTTTCTTGATTATTATTTTTTTCAATTTCATCCCTCGTCATTGTTTTCTTTCATTGAGTTTTTATACCAAATTTAGTCCTCATTAATTTGATTGCTATTTGTTTTGTTTTATTTTTAACTATGGATGATTAAGGATTTTTCTTAGTAATTTTTAGTGTTTGCCTTTTATGAGGTGATCTCAGTCTCATGATCCGGGTCACTTGTTTTAGAGATTAGCCCGATTTAACTTTAGTATTTTTTATGTCTTTTTTTTTAAAAAATTGATTATTTTTCAATTTCATCCTTCGACTTTAGGTTATTGAGACTTGAGCTTTGTGATTTTTTTTTGTTACCTTTTCTATGGCTTTTTCCAATCTTATATCCAAGTTGCTTAACTTAGTTTGCAACCATGAAATAAGAATGAATAAATGCCTAAAGTTAAACCACATCAATACCATGGAATCTCATTTATAAATCCGAAAAGGATTCAGATTTATTTAAAAGGAAAGGCAAACCATTAGCTATGAAATAATAGTGAATAAATTCAAACAAATAGTGATTGCTTTCATCCAAGTAACTTAAGAAATATCAAAGGAAAAGAGATCATAAAAATTACCTATAACTAGAGAAATCTCAAAAGAGCTTAAAGGCTTATACCATGGCTCTGATAGTTACTTAAAAGGCTTGTTACTACTGATGTAAATGTATGTCTTAGAATTTCATCCATGTAGTTTAAGTTATTAAGAACCTATCAAAATGAAACCATAGAAGAAAAGGAGCAAACATATGATGTAAAAGATTACTCAATATTAAAATTGAGCATTTTAACATGTTGTGCTATTAATTAGAATTTTTTATAAAAGAACAAGCTCTTTATAAGATCAATATCATATAAGTTATACAAAGCTATTATACTATGAAGAAGATTAAAATAACTTTTTTTTTATTTAACAATGCATAAAAGTGCATAAATATACTTTGTATTGATTGGGTTTATGAAGAACTTTAACCATAAAGCCTTATGCCACTACCAAAGGATAGCCAACATCATCTCTATATACTAGGATTTGTTCTATTACATTAGCACATGCCTTAAGAAATCAGGACAACTCTTTGGATATTTAATGCAAGCGAAAGCTAATAGGATAGCAGCAGAAAACACAAAAAAAAATAACGAGAAAAAGAGTTATAGATGTGAAACTTAAATTAACAATTTTATTCTCTGAAATTTAAGCATTTAATGGTTGCCTCTTCAAGATGTTTACAAGACCTTTAAATAGGTCAAGAAACCTACCTCTTTTAGGAAATAACTTAAAGTCCGAAAAAACTAAAGAAACTAGAACAAAATCCAAAATAAAAATAATAAATCCAAAAAAATTCTAGAAAAGTAACAAAATTGGCCCAAATAGCAACTTTTGAGCCTAATTCTGAGAGTTCCAATAATTTGATAAGGGATAAAGCGGTGTCCCATTGTAAAATTGCTTGTAGAATCACTTAGAACGATTTGAACTCGATTTAACAGTTAAATCTTCTGTTATCTCGGTTTTTAGGTGTTAATCTAGCTTGGTGCGATCATGTCTTTTTTGGGTTTAGACATGTCTCAATGGTCCATAAAAGCATATGTTAGACCATCCATATAGTCTACTTGTATCATATCCCCATCTAGTAGGGTTAGATCCTCACATGAATGCTCAGAACCTTTAGTTTGTACAACCCTGGCTACATCATTCTCCTCGGGTTGAAGAGAACTTGTCTTTGAGTTTTTTTCTTCCTTTAGATATGGTGTCAAGTGCTACACGTTAAAGACATCAAAAGTATTCAGATGGCTAGGAAGGTGAAGTCTATAAGCAATGTTGTTTATCTTCTGCAACACCTTGCAAGAGTCTATTTTTCTTTCCTTCAACTTGTTATACTCACCCACTATAAATCTATCATGAGTAAGCATTTCTCATACTAGATCACCAACTTAAAACACCATTCTTATTTAATGAGTATCAACTAGGACTTTATACTTGGCATTGTTGTTAGTGATTTTCTTCTTGACTTGCTTATAAATACCATACAAGTAATATATCATATCACCAGCTTGGACACTCAATCATCCAATACGAGGAACAAACATCAACTCTGGCACTTTATAAGGGTTTTATCCATAGACAATCTTAAATGGATTCAGTTGGGTAATTTGATCCCGATACTTGTTATAAGTAAAGTTTGCTTGCAACAAGGCCAAATCCTATTATTTTGGTTTGTCTCCCATTAAAATTCACAGCAAGTTGCCCAAGCTTTAGTTAACCACCCATGTCTGTCCATTTATTTGAGGATGATATACACAAGTAAAGGTTAGTTAAGTTCACAAGTAAAGGTTAGTTAAGTTCAAATCTTACCTCATAGGCTCTTCCAGAAGTTACTGATAAACTTTATGTCTTTATCTAGAGTCATATAATTAAGAATGTCATGTAAATAAACCATCTCATTGAAGTTAAGGTGGTCATCCAGGATGTGTTCGTGGTTTTTTGATATGCTATAAAATGAGACATCTTTGAAAATCTATATACAATGATAAAAATAGAATTTATGGCTCATTAGGTATAGGGTAAACCTAATATAAAATTCATACTATCATCCAACCACAGAGTATCAAGAACTATAAATGACGTATAAAACCCGACATTCATTAAGGATCTCTTGAACCTCTGACAAACAACATATCTCCTCATAAAACTAGATATATGATTTGACAGCTTTAGACAATAATAATATATGGACATTAGGGTTAATGTTTTGTCCTGCCTAAAATGTCCCTTAAAATGCAATTCGTGAATGATATGTTCTCATAATAAGTAATACGAAATACAAAGCTGCAAACCATGAAATAGATAATCATTCATAATCATAAAATTATTTTACTTATCTTCATTCGTCAACTTAATATAAATCTTCCTAAATGATGAATCATGCGAATAAACCCTCTTGAAAAAATCAAACTCTGTCACTTGGGTATATATACTGAGTAGAGCACCCTGTGTATTGAGGGTATTAGCTACTTTGTTTAAGCTGCCCAGCCGATGCCTTAGAAAAAAGATGAACTCTTAGAGAAACGACACTCACTTTGCATGCCAACAACTTAACTTATGTTACCTATTTATATATATTTTAGATCTTTATGATCTATAATTAGGATAAACTCCTTATGCACCTGGTAATATCTTCAATGCTTAAAACTCTGAATAATAGCATAAAACTTCATATTATATGTGGAGTAGTTCCTCTTTGAGCTAGATAACTTCTCACTAAATAAAGTAATCGCCCTCTCATCCTAGCTAAGAAGTTTCTTAATTTCTAACCTATATGTATCACATTTTATCACAAACAGTTTCTTAAAATTTAGAAGTGCTAAAACAGGAACTTCACCCATCCTCTACTTTACAAACTAAAAGCTAGATTCAGCCTTATCTGCCATTATAAAATGTGCCCCTTTATACATTTCATAATAGGTGCAATAAGAGAATTAAAGTTTTAGATGATTTTTTTTTTATAGAAATATACAAGTTTGTGAAAGCTCTAGACATCATGAACACATTTTGAAATCGGCCACTCCATAATTACAAATATCTTAGATGGATCAATTTTAACCTTATCAACAAATATAGTAAAATTTAGAAAAGTAACAATACTGGTGAAGAAATCACACTTCTTGCAATTCACATATAGTTGCTCCTTCCTCAAAATGTAAAAAATAACACGTGGATGCTTAAATGAAAATTTAGAGTAAGGTTATAAATTAGGATATCATTGAGATAAAACATTAATATGTATGTCGCATGTCACCCGCACGGCGTCAGTTGGCGATTTTTTATTTGCGTTTGCTTTGATTGGTTCGTTGGGGTCACCATCTAGTATTTAATTAAGGGCTACTATGAAACCTGGGTGTACTGGTCTTGTTAGATATTCACGGGTAAGAGACTGGTTATGGTTAGGGAAGGTATTAGCATCCCTAACATACCCTACCTAAGGTAAGCTGCTTTGTGGTTTTAATGTGTTAAAGAAGTTTTAATAATTGTCTTTTCATCAAATATTAGAAATACGACTTACATGTAAGTTCATAATTCTTGACCGTAAGCAAATCAAAATATTAAATTCTTCTTTATTCTTTGTAATCTTATCCTAAAACAAAAACATTTATAAAATAAAAATATGATCACACATTCACTTTCACTGTATTTTTTCTTTTTTCTTTTTTCTTTTCTTTACATCCACATTTGCACACTACAAAATATAAAAATTAAAAACTAAACAAAAACAATACATTAAACAATTTAAAATTTACAAAATAGCCCCTAAAACTTCAGAAATTTCAGGGAAGGCCTTCTGCAGTCACAAGAACAGTGGCAACGCGTCTCCTCCACACGCCGCCGCCGCCGATGAAGGTGGCAAAATCGATGGATCGGGAATGTTTTCCTCTTCTCTATCTCTCTACACTGACGGTGACCTGCAGAAACAACAAAACTGCAACAACCAATTGATTTTAGTTTTTATTTCCTTTGTTTTTAAAATTTGCTTCGATTCTTTCTTTTTTAGATCTGCCTCGTTTCTCTGCCTTCTCCCTTCTCTGTTTCAGGCGGCTGAATTGGAGGTCAGGGCGTCTATGGCTTGTGGTCGGCAGGTTCTGTGAAGGGGGCAGCGGCGTTGATGATCTCCTCTCCTAGTGGTAGCAGCGACAGTTGGGCTTGCTATTATCGTCTATAAGGCTTGTGGATCTCTGGTGAGGAACGGCGCTGCTAGAAGCAGTGAGCTAGGTCTGCTGCCAATTGAAGGAGATGATGAAGAGAATGGGTTTGTCTTGGCTAGCGGCTGGGGGAAGAAAAGTGGTTGTTGGGTCTACTGGGTTTTGGGAAATGGGAGGAAGGAGAAGAGTGAGTCGCGGCTGAGAAAAGAGAGTAGCTGAGAGGAAAAATCTGTGAAGAGGGAGCTGGTTCGTAGAGAAGATGGGTGAAAATAGATAGGGGAGTCGTTCAGTTTTGGAGGAGAAGGGAGGCGATCGGCCTCTGTTAAACAGGGAAGAGAGGCTAATGGGTAAGAAAAATGTGAGATGGTCGAGGAGGGAAGCTGGAGGGGTTAGCTGAGAGAGGAGAGGTCCGGTGAGAGGGGGAGCGGCCGGTTTCTAGTTTGTTTTGGATCAGGGGGAGTGAGCAACTATTTTTAGGAGAGAAAAATCAAAATCGAGTGGGGGTGGCTGTTTGGAAAGAGATATGTTTAGGTTTTGGGTTTGGGTTTTTTTTTTCTCTAAATATGCAAAATTGCCCCCCTTATCAATGTTGTAGAGACTAGTATTTATAGAAAAAATACTGCTAGGTTTTTAAACTTGGTCTCTCAACTTCTTCTTTTTTTTTTGGGTAAATTTGATTTTTCTTATTGTTTGGATTTTTTTTATTAACATCGACTCGAATGAGGAAAATCGGTGATTTTTAAAAAATAACGCGTTCCAAAGATCTTTGAAATTTTAAAATTTTTTGAGATGATGTTGAAAATGCTAAAAACGATTCAAATATATTATAAAAAAACATATTTTTTGGATTTTTAATGTTTTTCGCTATTTTTAGATTTTTCTGAAAATTTATCAAAACATGGGTCAAAAATTGAGTAAAAACAATATATATGAATGGCCTTAATACCTTATTCATAAATCTCATGAAAGTGTTAAAGTATTAGATAAACCAAATTCAATAATCATTTATTCGTATAACTCTTATTGTGTTTTAAAAGATGTTTTTCACTCATCTCCTAGTTTGATTCTTATATGATGTTACTAACTCTTAGAATCAATCTTTGAAAACAACTTAGAACCTGGCAACTGATCTAACATGCTATCTAGCCATGGTATCAAGGATATATAGTTCATTATGATCTCATTAATGGCTTGGCTATCCATACACATATGTTATGAACCATTATTTTTTGTGGCTAGGAGAGTTAGGATTGCATATAAACTCATACTTCCCTAAATGTATCCTTTATCTAACAACTCCATAACCTACCTCTGAAACTTATTGGCTTCCTTATTTTTTAGTCTATAAGCTAGTCTATTTGGGAGACCGGAACCAGGAATCAAGTTAATTTGGTGTTGGATATCTTACACGAGAGGTAATCCTTGGAGTAACTCGTCTAACACTAAATTTGTAAATTCTACCAGCACACCTTGTAATTTCTCAGGATTGTCAACAACATCATTCTCCTCCCTACTATTATATTATTGGTAACTAGGGCATACACTACTCATTTGCCCTATATATGCTTTAGAAATTGTGATAAAAACAGTGAATCCTTCTTTATTTAGTTCTTGTATCCACTTTCTCCTTTATAGATGCCAACATTATACATTTTTCTTTAATGCTTAGGGTATGCATATTTTTCTACCATTATATACCGCACTCTTATCAAGTTATCATAATCTTTTCAAAAGATCATGGCACTAGTCCATGCACACCACATCACACAAAGCAATATCAAAATATTTTTGTCCTATATAAAAGAAAATAAGGTAGTATTTATTAATAATTACCTCAATGTCTCTATTCATCCATGTCAGTTTATAAGGCTTAAGATGATTTTCAGTAGTGAGTTGAAGCTTTTTCATTGTCTCCACAAACATTATATGCTCGCAGCTACCACTCTATAATTAAGCTGCAAACCTTGTTTTTAATAGTTCATGTAGAGTAAAAGATATTAGTATATCGTCAATCCTATTCTGAATCACCTTTGGGCATTAACAAATTATTTTTAATAACAAAGGTGGTACAACCATCTCTATACTAAATCTTTGCATCACTTCTCGAGTCATCATATACTTAAGATCAATCACATCAGTTGGCTCCTCTATCACCAAGTTTTTTCCTAGATGACTCACTACTTTGTTACACTTACTAGCTTGTTTCCCTAGTTTATTATATCTTAAGCAATGAATTCTGAAGTCAGAACCCTGACCCATCGTTTGTTGGTTATGTTGGGTTGGCATAGGTTGTGTGGTGGTAACCTTATGATTATTATTATGCCATCCTTCTCTATTATTCTAATTTGCCTAAAGATTTTTAACAAGCATCATGTTGTTTCTCTACTATCAATGCTCTCTAATAAGCCTAAAAAATTGTTCATAAAGACTAGAGACATGGTACATCTTGTATGAACTAGCATGCACAACTTAAATACTTTGCCACTAATTATTCTTTCATTTCTACCAAAACCATTTTAAGCTACTAACTGGTAGAAATTATTAGTGTAATTATTAACAAACCTCCTTGTTTTAGCGTATAAAGCCTTTGATATAGGGTTTAAAAATAGCTGAAAAGAAGGAAGTATTCCCTCGTCTTCTTTATCTTATCTTATTAATTGATTTTTTATTTTCTTTGTCTCTCTCGTGTCTTCTTCAACCATTCCCCTCAAGTAGATGCTCGGCCTTTTAGTTTGATTGTGATTAACTTAACTCATGTATACTGAGGAACCTCCTTATACTAAAAAATATTATTAACTTTGTTTAACTAGTCTATGAACTCCCTTGCCTATAAAGTTCTAGTAAACTCGAAGATTTTGATATGAAGCCTGAAATCCTCAAATTTGACCTCTTCCTTTTCATAAGAGTAGTCTCATCTAATCATGCATTTGTTTTTCAGTACTAGCCAAGGATTTATGGTCACTCTCTTGGGTCGGTTCTTGTTGCTTTTTATCTTTTAACTTATAAGTCAATTATATGATTTGTTTGTTCATATCTTTCATGATGAGCTCCTAGATGTTTCTCTACCAAAGATGAGCCTTCACATTTATCCTTGGCCATACCTTGATTCACGATCTCTTTCTATCATGGTTGTTGCAAGCACATATCAAGAAAATAATTATCCATGAAATTAGAAAGTTGCAGCACACAGCAAGCAATATAAAACCTAGGATTGTTGAGCTATGATATCAACTAATATGGGCAAAAGCTAATATGGCAGCAATAGCATAAAAAAACGTAAAAACTTTAATGAGCCAAAAAGATTATAGATGTAAATTTTAAATTGACAATTTTATTCTATGAAATTTAAATATATGATGGTTACCTCTTCAAAATATTTACAAGACCTTTAAATAGGCCAAGAAAACTTTTCTCCACTAGAAAACAACCTAAAGTCCAAAAACATTAAGGAAATTAAAACATAATCCAAAATAAAATAATAAATCTAAAAAATCCTAGAAAAATAACAAAATTAGACTGAACAACAACTTTTAGGCTTAATTCTAGGATATTCAATAGTCCAATAAATGCATAATAGCTTCTTATAAGAAAAGTATATGTTAAATCACTTGGAAAAATTTAACCCTGATCCAACTGTCGGATCTTCAATTATCTCAATATTAAGGTGCTTACTGACCCTATATGACTAGGCCTTATCTTGGCTTGGGCCTAAACTTGTCATATTGATCCATAAAAACATATATTAGGCTATCTATATAGTCTGCTTGTTAAATTTACATTTTGTAGTGTCATATCCTTACCCAAATGCTTGAAACCTTCAGTTTCTACTGATGTTCTAGGATTAAAGCAACAATAATACCTAAAAAGGGGTAAATTAAGTGTTCCATTAAAATTAACAAATAATGCAATTGAAAACAATTAAGCAAACTAAACACAATAACCAACAATATAATTAAAGTGATTAAAATAAATAGGTAAGGGAAAAGAGATTGCAAATTCAAGTTTTTAACATAGTTCGGCAAACCTACATCTACATCTCAAGTACCAACCAGACTTGTATTGTATTCTTTTACTAATTCAAGTTAAAGATACAATATCTTTGATGAATTCATACCAAGCTTATACACCACTTGAAGATGTCCCCTGCTCGAGATTTTTCCCCTGGTGGCAATACTTCACCATTGCTAAGAGGTTATCCAAACTCTCAAGTTTTTACAAATGTTTTATAGTCACAAAATATTATTGAGTGGATTTTACAATTCAAAATCTATGATCTATATAGCTCCCTTAATAACACTTAGGAGATTTGAAAGTGTTTAAGTGTTATGAAAATGAGAATATATACTCTTATGCAAGAATATGAAGGTTTTAATGTACAAATATGAGTATGATTAAGGATTGATGATTTTGAAGTTGTTTTGCTCTTAAAATAGCTTATATATGATATACATTCAAATTCTCTATCTAATTCTGCAATTAAACAACCTATATATATGTTTTTAACAAAAACTAGTTATTGTATAGTTATTATTGTTTCCTTGACAGATAAAACAATCCATCAGTTCATATTAATTAGGACAATCAATTGATCGATTTCTATAGATTTTCAGGTGTGTTCATCCTTAATAAACAAGCAGTGGACCAGTTCACTTAATATAAAGATTTATAGAACTTGCACTAAAAAAATTCTTAAGAACTAAATCTTTACTTGCTTTACATCTTAAACTTATTGATTGATTTTTTTCATTTAATTCTTAATGTTTATTTATGTAATTTTCATTTAAAACCTTTAAATTTATTCTCATATATTATTAGTCCATTTATATTTAATTGATATCATTAAAACATATAAATATTAATATATGATCCAAAAATCAACATCTAGAACCCCGGTTGCATTAATATCATTCATCAGATTTTCTGGGCTTCCATAGGCACAAGTTGTGTCCACATGCTTGCTCAACTAAAAAAAAAAAAGCAGGCGTAGAATTACTTTTTATCATCTTTTGATCTAAGAATAGCATTTAACTTTATTTCACAAGAGTTAGGAGAATACAAAAAATGCAACCAAATCCATCCATTATAGCATATAAACCTCCTAATATTCTAAAATAGGACACTACACAAACAATCCCTCATAATACCTTGCCATCGGCTAAGCCTATCCTCATCAGCTTTGTTGGGAAACCTTTGGCACTTCACAGGAAGTTCCACAGGTCACATCCAAAACAGCATCCGATATTGTGACCCAAAACACTTCCTCCTGGTTCATATCAGTAGCTGACAAGTTTTCACGCAGAAAAGCAACCTGCAATCTACTTGTTCAAATTACCACACATAACTAAGTAGAACTTTGCTACAGATCTAAACCAACAGAGAGGGCATAAAGACCATATTAATTGATTTGTCTGCCTCTTGCTAGCTTTAAAAAACACCAATAGAGAGGGCATTCTAGCTTGTCCTCTTCATTCTTATGTTGTAGCTGCAGGACATCCTGCTTCATTAGAACATGTCTCATATATGTGGTGGCTACACATCAGCATCAACTACCACGCGAAGTAGAAGAATCATCACAAAACATTAACACATCTCTAATTAACTTCACATTCACAGTGAAGTCGAAAGCCAGACAAACATAAACTAATCTTAAAGGATAATACTATTAATTAACAAGTTTTTAAAAGAATTATTTCAATTATTTAAAAAGAAAATCAAATTCCTCGAATTACAAAATGGATACAAAATGAAATCGGGGACTAATCAGCGAGAATTGTAGGACTCCATGATGCTCTTGATTTTCAGGGAATAAAGGGAGTAAACAACAGCTTGTCGTTTAGCAACATCAAGCTGGGCCTCACCATCAGAATTGGCAGCGGAGATGGAGGATGGGTCGGTGAGGTTAGGTTTTGATGGAAGGCGTCGACGGTGCTTCGTTTAGTGTACTCTCTGATGTTGTAATCGGGGAACTGGCGGGCTGCGCGTCGAAAATTGGAGGATCGAATATGTAGAAGCCTCACAGAAACTTACCAAACAACACCAGACTCCTAGAAAGAAGTCACCTGGCGAGCAACAAGTGTCAGCCTATATAGCAATCTTATGTTAAATCCATACACAGCTCTCTTTATATTCATGTAGTAAGCTCGCAAATAAGCACGAGTGAAAATATACTGGGTATTAGATGATTTGTACTTGTATCCCTCACTATTGCCCAACGTGAAGAGAATGCAATGGGCTCGTGCTATTTTTACCAGTCCAGTGATCCTTGTGGTGGTTACTCCTTTCCATTAAAATCAGGGCAAGGCCATGCACCCACTTTGAAGCTCTCTCTTATGGCAAGAAAATGTATGCTGGTCAGGGCCTTTACGCATTCCTCTTAAGCTAGCAAAAGGAATTACTTGATAGAGTTGACGACATTAAATTGTTCTTGAACTGGCAAGTATACAACTCAAACTTGAGAACCATCTTTTCCTGGACTGGATGCACTCCCATTAGCCTACATGTCCATTGTTGTTGTAGAACACTTAATGGCTTTCCTCCATCTGCCATCCTCTGCATGCTTAAAAGTCAGCTGGATCCATTTATATAGCATTGCGCTGCCTCTTGTCAAAAAATTAGCATCACACTGATCCGAGGAATAACCTTTTTTTCTAGGTATCCTATGCTGTACTAAAATAGTCAAATAGTTAAAAATAAAAATTGATTTCCGTTTTAAGGGACGTGCAAACAACCAAAAAATGAGATACTCTATTTTACAATCTATGCACCCTGGCATCAGTTCATAATCATGAACAGTACATGTATATATCATATATCCAAATCATCATCTGGGTCCTCGTCAGAATCTGGCATCTCATCATCTGAATCACGAAAATATATTATCTCACCTTCACCAGAGTCAGTTTTTTGGGAATTCCCACTTGAAGAAAGAGTAGCCTCAGTTTTGCTCTCTGTAAGAGATCTTCGACCATCATAGATTTGAATAGGTCCACCGTCTCCTAAAGCAAACAAAAGTGAAGGTTAAGAATTGATGTAGAAGCAAACATCTTGTACTTTCTAAGATTAAATAAAATCTCAGGTGAAGGAATCAAATCTATTAATCAATCCACGTTTCCACACCTTGGTGCTCAAAAGGCAGTACAACCTTAGCCCTGTCAATCCGCTCTTTCTCTGTTAACTCTAGATTAAACTGCACCTGTTGAAAGAAGCACCAGTTACAGAAAAATGAGTGAAGTTACACAAAGTACATCTGCTATCTTGGGGGTGCACACGTGCATGGGTGCATGTACTGGTGTGTGTGAGAGAGAGCACTCCACACTGACCTTTGGCACAAGGCCTTGATTAATTTGATTAGCTAGCCCATCTTCAGATGAAACAGATGTAAAATTGTTGCTTGACTGATCAATATGAAATCCTTCATTCTAAAAACAGAATAAAAATCCGTTACAGCAATTTGATGCTTCATAATCAGGGGCAACAGATCCCACCAGACCCTTCCAAAAAAACAGAAGAAAGAAAGAAAGCAAAGAGAGAAAAGGAGAGAGACACTCACCACCACACGAACACGCCCATTCCGGCGCTTGAATCGGACTTGAAGCTTTCCTTTCCCAAAGTTCTGTTCCAACAAAGAGAGGTTTTCTAAATCCCCTCTCTTTCCTCCAGCAGTTTGATGCAGTGGTTCTACACTGGCCACCACAGAGGACAGATATTCAAGAGCAGATGTAACTTTGACTTCATGAAGGTCTGAATGTAATAACCAAAAGATGCTAGAAATCTGTTCTGCAATCATGAAACAACAGTGAATATACACTCAATATTAAACCACATCAATGTCATCAAAACCCTTCTGCCAATCCTAAAGGATTCAGATTTATTTAAAAGGAAAGGCAAACCATTAATTTTTATGTATTTAAACACCAAAGATATAGTTCTTGTTCTGAGCCAAGTAACAGCAGAAATATCAAAGGAAAACAGTGCATTAAATTAGAGAAAGTCTTGGGGGGAACATGAATGCTAATACCATGGCTACGAAGGTTGCTTAAAAGGCCTGCAACTGTTGGTGCAGATGTATGTCTTAGCATTTCATTTATCTGGTTAAAATTGTGAAGAATCCATCACAATGAAATCATAGAAGGGGCAAACATATGAGCTGTAAGACATGAAAGACTACTCAACATTAAAACTGAGAATTCTGACATATTGTGCTGTCACTAGAATTTTATATAAAAGGACAAACCACCACAAGTTCAATATCTCACAAGTTAAACAAAACTATTAAATCACGATAACAGAATGAAATTGTTCTTTTGGTGATTTAACAGCAAATAAATATAATCTGTATTGATCAGGTTTTTGAAGAACTGTAATGATGAAGGAAGTGTTGTGTCATTCCCAAGGATAGCCAACATCATCTCTATGTCCTAGGATCCATTCTACTGCATTAGAACATGCCTCGAGAAACAAGGAGAATGATTTCGATACCAATCAACAAATTCTCTGGGTTTTCCATGGGCACTGTTCATGTGAGCATGCCTGCTGAACTAAACTGAGACAAAAAAGCACTATGCAAGTACCTTTTGGCATCTTTTGCTCTAAGAACCATATTTCAAATTTATTCCACGTGAGTTAGGAGGAAAAAAAAATGCAATCAAATCCATCCATTTCAGCATATGAACCTCCTAATATTCTGAAGTAAGACACTAGACATACAATCCCTAATAATGCCTTCCCTCTAGCTAAGCCTGTCCTCATCAGGTTTGTTGGGAAAACATTGGCACTTCACAGGAAGTTTCCACAAGTCACATCCAAAACAGAACGATACTTTCTAACAGAGGCATCCAATATAGTAACCCAAAATACTTCTTGGCTCATATCAGTACTTGACAAGAAGTTTCCACACAGAAAAGCAACCTACAATCCATTTGTTCATATTACCATACATAACTAAGTGGAACTTAGTTATAGACCTAAAGCAACAATTTACTAGAAAATCATTAGACCACACCAGCAGGATCACCTGAACTTCATTTAAACTTAACAACAATGGCCATAACCCAAATTTTTCATATTCTAAACACAGTTATCAGAGATTCAAACTTGCAGGTTCCAGAATTACCGAATCTATGGCAACAGAAAAACGATCCTTTCCTTGTCCAACCAACCCTGCAAGTAAAAACACAAAAAACTACTCGCAAATTAACCATATGATGGACCAAACAGTTTTTTTAAGCACAATACTTCTCAGAAGAATCCACTTTTCTTCTATTTCCATTATGGTCATATCTTTCACATACAAAACCAAGCAGCAACAAAAATTCACACAGAACTTGCCTTTCCCCAGTTCAAGAATCATAGAGTACAGCTTGTCCAAATCCTTCACATCCTTACAGACACGGCTCAAACTTGAAGAAGTTCCACGGGAAGCATCCATGAAATTTCCCGACCCCATAAGCTGATCCTTCCAACAAAGCGGATCCGTATAACAATCCAAAATCTGAACCCTACAACAACAAT
The DNA here is from genome assembly GCA_018804465.1 of Populus tomentosa. NCBI lineage: Eukaryota > Viridiplantae > Streptophyta > Magnoliopsida > Malpighiales > Salicaceae > Populus > Populus tomentosa. Next base: position 8,129,486 of record CM031975.1, read on the forward strand.
AATTCAGCCCACATGTCCCCGCCCTTAAATCACTTCACAAATTCTACAATCACAAAAAATAACACGATTTTACCAAAAACATAAAAATTATATATATATATATATAAACACTTAATATTTTTTTCCATTTCCTTAACTTTCACAATAACCAAACAGTGTGTATAGAGTAAAAAACTTTTTACCATTTATGAGATGAATTTACATCAATCCCTCTTCTTTTCAGTAAATCAACGTAAAACGAAGGGCTCCGTGAAAACGCAACAATCACAATACCACTGCAACATCAATTAATGAATCTCGATTAAATTAATAAAACAACAAAAGGGACCAGAAACGGCGTGGTTTTGAATTGGACAAACCGGGACTGGGATTTGGAGCCTAAAATGAAGGAGGAGAGCTGGGAGAGCACGTGAGAGAAGACGTGGAAACCGAAAGGAGAAGCTGCAGTATCTTTGACAGTAAGAGCTGGTGCTTGCTCTCCTTCTAACGATCCGTCTCGTAGGGTTCTGCACATTGATTCTGCCATTGTTGTTGACTCTCAGAGATTTTGAGAACTGCAAGTAAAACCCTAATTTTGAGGGTTCTTGAAAAGATTTTGGGGGGGTTTTGTAGTTAGGTTCCTGGAATTTTCTATTATTACTAAATGGCCCTAAAGTTTGGATGTTTTTAGTATTATTTTTTTTATTTGTGTACTTTGTTAAATTTATTCATTCTCTTAAAATTGCTGCATAATTGTTTTTTAACAAAAATTAGTTCGGAGCTTTCATATGAGTTTTTTTTTTTATCCTAAGAGATTTAGTAAATAAATAGGATTTTTTTAGGGAAATAAATAAGAAGTTTTGGTTTAAAAGGTTTGTAAAAACAATTTTGAGAAAAAAATCAAAGAAAACTTATTATTTTACAATATTTTAATTTTGTTATAAATTATAAGCTAAATTAATTTTTTATATTAGATGGTGGCTCAGCTGTTAAATAGATTTACAGACATGAGAGAGAGAGAGAGAGATTAAAAATAATAATAATTTTTTAATAAATAGAATATTTTTATTATTTTTTTGAACTATATATGATTTTTTTATGTCATTCTCGTATCTATTTCTGTCCGTATACAAGCATGCATGGTAGAATTTTTCTTGATATAAATGGCACTTGTTTTGGTGTTCAAAATAAAATAAAAACTATTCAGTGATAACAGTAATAATTATTTTTTAAAATATTTTTATTTTAAAATTTAATTAAAATAATTTTTTTTATTTTTAAAAATTTATTTTTGAAACTAACATGTCAAAACAATTTAAATATTTTAAATATTTTAAAAACAATGATGTAGCCCCCAAATAAATTCTTATATTTTATTTTAGAACTTCTTTCTCCTATTTTTTTGTTCTTCTAATTTTCAAAACTCACAAATTCCTATTAATTTTTTTATATTGCTAAATTATTTTGAAAGATAGAATTTGAAATTATCATCGGATTGAACATTAAGATATGAGGAAATTGAATCTTTCCCATATTAGAATTAATAATATGAATTTGTCGATTCACAAGTGGAACGACAATACCAAATCTTGCTAATAAAAAATTATGAACTATTGACTTGTAATACGATCAGAATCCAATTTAAAACTCATTGATTTTTCATTGATTTTTTTAAAAAATAAAAATTATTAAAACAACATTATTTTAATATTATTTAAAAAAAACAATATTTTTTATTAATCTAAATAGAATCAAATTAACATCCCAAACTAGATCAATCTTTAAATAAAGTTTTATAATTATGAGTTAGGTAATTTTTGAAAACACGGTTGAAACTATATTTCTTAAAAGTTTTAATTTTTTTTGTTTTGTTTAAAATTAATTTTTTTATATTTTTATATTATTTTAATATACTGGATAATTTTTTAAAAATAAAAAATATATTAAACCCCAATAAACAACTTCTTCGTGGAAAACACAAGTATTTTTTAATCTTTTTTAACATTCCATTGACATGTAATTTGTAAGGATAGTCACTCATTTTACTATGCTTGCTTTTGTACGAACAAACTAGGTATATGTACAAGCATGTTTAAAAAGGATGGAGGAGAGAAAAATGAATATGAGTGGCAAATCAAAAGGCAAGGTTGTGACTCTTAGGAAGCTGGAACTTGCAATCATTGCGTTGCCCCAAATGATTACTCTAAATCATAAATCTCGTTGTTTTATTTACATGCACGTATTATATCTCACGTAGTTGGAATAAATATACATATAAGACTTCCTTGATTGGAGTGAAGAAAAATAACAATTTGTTTTTTTCCCTAACAAACTTCTTAGATTCTCAATGGAAAATGATTACCAGATGGACTATTTATAAAAGAAAAAAAAATCTTTTTTTTTCATTCTTTTTTGTTATATTTTATTTTAAAAATTAGGGGTGAACAAAATAACTGATAAATCAATTAAATCAAAAAAACCGGATTAACCGATTAAAAAATCACAAAAAAATCTCGGTTCAATCTGGTTTTAGTTTTTAAAATCTGAAACTGACTGAACCGAACTAGTTCAACCATACCAACATTTAAAAAAAAAACATAAATAGAATTTTTAAACCGAAACCTAAAGTAACATTCAATAACCACTGCCCCCTTTTCCTTTTTTTCTGCCTTTCATCATCTTTTCACTGCCCCTCTTCATTTACATGCAAGTATTATATCTCACGTAGTTGGAATAAATATACATATAAGTCTTCGTTGATTGGAGTGAAGAAAAATAACAATTTGTTTTTTTCCCTAACAAACTTTTTAGATTCTCAATGGAAAATGATTACCAAATGGCCTATTTATAAAAGGAAAAAAAAATCTTTTTTTATTCTTTTTTGTTATATCTTATTTTAAAAATTAAGGGTGAACAAAATAACCGATAAATCAATTAAATCAAAAAAACCGGATTAACCGATTAAAAAATCACAAAAAAATCACGGTTCAATTCGGTTCTAGTTTTCAAAGTCTGAAACTGATTTAACCGAACTAGTTCAACCATGCCAGCACTTTAAAAAAAAAAAAAAACAAGCATAAATAGGATTTTTAAACCTAAACCTAAAGTAACATTCAACAACCACTGCCCCCTTTCCCCTTTTCTCTGCCTCTCATCATCTTCTCACAACCCACCTTTTTTCTTCTCTCTTGCCTATCATCTCTCCTTATAGCCCCCCTTCTTTTCTCTATATCTCTCATCTCTTTAAGTTCATCCCTGCATCAACATTTACTTTAATCAAACCATATCATACTGGGCAGATAAAAAAAGAGATGATTTTTTTATGATAAAGATTGTAACTCCATTTCAAGTTCATCCTTGGATCTTGTGGGTTTTTGCTTTTTTTTTTATTATTATTATTATTATGTTATAATTTGCTTGTAGTTTGTTAGCAGATATGTTTTCTTGAACAATAGAAACCGAGATTTGCTCGTAGTTTGTGGGCACTAGACATCGAGATTTGCTTGTAGTTTGTGGGCACCAGGCAGATTTATTTTCCTGAACAACAGGAACCGAGATTTGCTTGTAAATTTGCTTATAGTTTGTGGGCACTGGGCACTAAGATTTGATTTTCGGTTTATCAATTTTTGAACAACAAAAACCGAACCGAAACCAATCGGTTTTGATTTGGTTTCGGTTTTAAAATTTTAAAATTAATAATGTCGGTTTAGTTAATTTTTTTATGTAAAAACCAAACCGAACCGAAAATGATCACCCCTACCAAAAATCAGGTTACCGATTAGGTGGGTTAACTAAATCAATCTAAAATGATGTCATTTTAAAGGATTTTTTGTTTAATAAAATTAAAACAACATCGTTTTGATTTTTTAAAAAATAAAATTAGATTTTGAATGGATCAACCGAGTCATGAATTAACTCATCAGATCAACCAAGTTTAACCTAGTCAGCCCATAATTGGTTTAATTTAAAATTCAACATGGGTTAAGCTAAATTTAATAATATTACATGAATGATAATGCAACTATAAATTGAAAATGACATCTGCCTTTAGCGTTTGGTTAGTGTTCCAAGATAGAATAGATAGAGACAATAAAGAAAGAAATGTGTTTTGTTAAAGAGATAGAGATATAAAAATAAATATGTCTATGAAATAATTTTTGAGTGAATTTATATATTTCCAAAACATGAGGTATAGAAGTGGCATGTCTCAAGAGACAATATTTATTATTTTTTATTTCTAAAATATCTTTGTAAAAAAACTCTTAATTTTAAAATTGTTCAACTAAGACATGCAAAAATAAAAATAATTACATCATAGTTTTAAAATCCAATTCGGTGGTCAATCCAGGACAAAACCCAGGTCACTGGTTAAGGCTCGGGTCATGAGTCGGTTGACCTGATTTAGCATAAGAATAAAAATAATTATTATCATAGTTTTTAAATGATTCAGGGGTTAATCTAGAGCAAGGTTCGGATCGCAAATGAAATTGACTATTGATTTAGGTCAACATAAGGATAAAAATTATTATTATTATAATTTTAAAACCCGACTCGAGAGTCAACCTAGGTTAAGATTGATGTCTCGTCTTATGAGGATCAACCCGAGTTGACCCAGTTCAACATAAATAAAGTGATTATTATCATAATTATAAAACTCACTTCAATGATCGACCTAGTGTAAGGCCCGAGTCACGTGTTAGAAGGATCAACCCAAGTTGACTCAGGTCAACATAAAATAAAAGTGATTATTATCATAGTTTTAAAATTTAATTCAAGAGTCAACTCAAGGCAAGGCCTTGGTCACAGATGAGGAGAGTTAGCCCGAATTAGCGTAGGAATAAAAATTATTATTATTGTAATTTTAAAACCTGACTAGAGGGTTAACTCAAGACAAGGTTCGGGTCATGAGTTAGGAAGATCAACCTGGCTGACCCAAGATTTTTATTTTTATTTTCAAAAAAATCAATGAGTTTTTTACTTGTGTTTTATCTTGAGTTGACCTGGGTATTTGATCGCATTAAGTCAAGTCAATCATTCTAATATTTTTTTAAACTTGAACTAGTTTAAGTTTTAAATTAATCTGTCAAGTCAAACCGGGTCTTGTAACTATGATTATTATAATATCATCAATTTCTACATAAAATAAAAAACAAATTATTATTTTTAAATATGCAAGTTTGATAACAATATATATTAAGAATAAAATAATTTTTTTTATATTTTATTATGTCTTATTTACTATAACTAATCAAGATACAAAAACAATTATTTTATCTTATATTTTACTACTAAATACAATTTTATCTCTATTTTATTTTATATCTTATCTTTCTTATATTGAGGATAATAACCAAACATGGGATAATAATAACTTTTTAGAAAGAAAAAGAAGGGAAGAAAAAGGAATATATACTCTTGTGGATTCTATTCGTTTAGTGGAGTGAACAACACAAAAAGTGGATCTTAGCTTCGTTGGCATCTGTGGGCCGCCGTCCACTCCGTCCACAAATGTCCTGCGAATTTCACGTATGCATAACAGAAAACTTTTCTCAGCGGTATGATTCACGCGTATAATAATTGACGGATTAAATTCTTTTAAGTCCCCAAGCATTGCATATTGTTTCAATTTAGTACACCTTAGTTGCCTTTACAATCATAAAACTATGAATTTACCCCTCCCCCTCTCCCTCTCTCTTATCCAAGTATTAGGCGATAAAAATATCCAAATCCTATTGTTGGGAAAAAAATTATAAATTTTGAAATTATTTTTATATGGGTGTTTTATATATTTATTCCAACTATGTGGAATAGCATGTATAATATCCAATACTAAAGTTGATGGTTTGAGATTATAATATCTTGTTTTTTTTTTAATTATTATTATTAGTTTCTGGTGGAACCTTCTCCAACTTGTATCAACTCATTACCTTATATTATTCTATTATTGACGGTCCAAGGACCTTTTCTCATTTTATCGTAAATATCGTGCTAGTAAGAAGCATCTTATTCTTGTAATTTCAAAGATAGAATCGGAATTCAAAACGACAATGCTGACAATATATTTCTTATGAATTGAGCTTGGAATATGCTCGTCAAAATTGATACTATGGATTGAGCAATCCACGGATAAGAAGTCATGTTGCCCAAAGTAGGATTCGTAGAAAAAATGTACCAAGAAAGTGCTGGTTCGAGATTGTAATTCCATTGGCTTTCCATGAATTTTTTTTATTTTAAATTATTTATATATGTTTTTATATTCTTTTATTATATTGGATTAAAAATAAAAAAATATTATTTTTATAATAAAAATATTTTAAAAAATAATTTCAATTACACTTTTTTATATTTTTATATTGTTTTATTATGTTGATATATAAAAAGAATGTATAAAAGAAGTACTAATTCGGGATTGTAGTTGCATTGACTTTTCATGAAATTTTAATTATTTTAATATTAAATTATTTTTTAAAATTGTTTTAATATCTTATATAAAAATAAAAAAATATTATTTTTAAAATAAAAATATTTTAAAAAATAATTTGAATTATTATAAAATTGTCAAAACACAGAATACAAGTTGGTCTTATTACTTTTAAATAAAACTAAAAACTTTTTCACCGAAATTGATGCAAGAAAATGTTAAATTAAGACAAAACACTATTGAAGTCAAACATTATTCATATATTAATTAACGTGAAAGCATTATAAGAAATTGAAATGATAACCACAAAAATTCTCCTCATTGGATGGTGATGCTGTGTCCAATTCACATGGCGTTGATCAGTGAGATATCAGGCCCCACAACATGCGGGTTCCTTTTCTTTAAATTTTTTTGGGTCAAATGTTTCTTTTATTTAATATTTTATTTAATTGTCCAATATTTTATTTATGATAAAAAATATTATAGAATTAATTTGTACTTCAATTAATGTCAATATCAAGTGAGAGATTTCAAGAACACGCTCATTAATTATATGCTGACAAGAAGAAGAAAGAAAATCTTGGGAGTTAGGAACTAAACACGAAGGGAAGGGAATGAAAACTGGTGGTCAGATCAGACCCCACTACATGCGGTTTCCTCTATCTTTTCTATCAAGTCTCCTTTTCTTTCTCTTCTCAACTTGTTTCCCTCTCTCATTTTACCCTTTCAAACACTTCAAAAACCAGCAATATCTGTTATACACACACACCCTTTTCTTCATGGCATTTGCTATATCCTCATCTTTGAAGTCTCATTCTTTTTGTTTCATATAATATAGTAAAGGTCTTGTCTTTGATTCAATGGAGACTGGATTGGAGAAGAACCATCAAGGAGGAGGAGGGCTGAAGAGACTGAGATGTTCAGTTCAAAACTATGATTGGGGCAAAAAAGGGACAGAGGGGTCTGAGGTTGCAAGGCTATATGAATTGAATTCTGGTTCTGATTTGGAATTGGAAGAGAAGAAGCCTTTTGCTGAGTTTTGGATGGGTACACATGGTTCTGGGCCTTCTTTTGTGGTGGAAAGTGGTGTGGAGAATGGCGACTCAATTGGGTCCGGGAGTATGAGTTTGAAAGAATGGATTCTTAAGAATCCTAATGTGCTTGGTGATAGAGTTTTGGATAAATGGGGTTGTGATCTCCCTTTCTTGTTCAAGGTACAATCTTTTTTTCTTTTCTTGCATGATTTTGTTTGTGTTGTGTTTGAATTTATGTTTTCGTTGAGTCATGAGTGTGCTTTTTTTTTAATTGGTTCTTTTATGATCAGGATGAATTGTGGTTTTTGTGTTTGTATATTAGACTAACTTCTTTATCTGTGTTTGATTTAAAAAAAAATAAAAATCACTGTGTTTTGATCGAATGTTTTCAATTTGATTTTGAAAGTTTGGTGTGTGATAGGTACTTTCTGTGGCAAAAGCATTGTCGATTCAGGCTCACCCAGACAAGGAATTGGCAAAAGTTCTACACAAGTTGCAGCCAAATCGTTATAAGGATGACAATCATAAGCCCGAGATGGCTTTAGCCATAACAGAGTTTGAGGCCCTCTGTGGTTTTATCAGTATTGAGGTGCTCGATTGATCTCTATCTTTCTTGTATTTATCTAATTCGCAAATTCTTCGAGTTGATTTTTGTGCATTGGTAGTGTTGTGAATCTTGGTTGGAATTGAAGGAGTTTTAGAGGTATTCTGATGCATGAGAAGCACATAGGCTCCTTAAATTGTTTATTTTTCATTTTATGAGAAATCTAAAGATTCAATCAAATGGATGTGATTCTACCATAACTTAACCCGTATCTCTTGGTAATTCCTGTTAATAATATTTCTAATGGGCTAGAACTATGTGGTTCTCAACTGTAATAATCATCAGTCTGGCGATTCTTAATATCATGTGACCATAACTTGTTTGGATTGCATCGCTAAGATGATGGGATACTTTTGAGTTCCTTGTCCTTTATTGCTGCCATTTTGGGTTCCTTAAAGTTGCGAGAGAATTACCAAGTCATCAACAAACTTCTCCTTCGCCTTATAAAGCATGCATTTTTAAAAGAAGCCTTGAACAGGAAATGGTTACTGCAGACTGCTGGCATATTGAAAACCCATTACTTCTCAATGTTAATTGGGAACTTATTAATCCAAAGAAAATGAGGGTGAAATCCATCTATCTTGTATCGATTAGGTCTGAATAGGCATCGGTGTTTCTCTCAGTCGACCAAGGTCACTGTTACTTTCTTCTAACAACCTTGACTTTGTTTATTGCATCTCCACATGCATATTTTTAATGTCTTTTTTTATTAATAAATCCGTTGAAGCCATATCCATTTTTTCATTCAATCGAAGCAAATTGATAAATTTTCCAGGAGCTTAAAGGTGTGCTTCGAGATGTTCCTGAGATAGTAGAACTGGTTGGCAGTGCGGAAGCAAACCAAGTCTTGCAAATCCATGAGCAAGATCACGAGGAAAAAGTAAAATCTGTTCTGAGATCAGCTTTTACCCAACTCATGTCAGCGAGCCAAGAGATCACGGCTGAAGCAATATCAAAATTAAAAAGTAGATTGTATATGGAAAGCAAGGTTAGTTGATATTTTCATGAATAAAAAACTGATAACAAAAGAATTGCAGTGGAGTATTTTATTAATGACTTGTTAAGCTATATCATTCTTCATTTTCTGTCATGCTCTTGATTTAACACCTTAACTTTTTAATCTGTCAGATAAGACAGTTGACAGGGAAGGAACAGTTGGTCTTGCAGTTAGAAAAGCAATATCCAGGTGATATTGGTGTCATATCAGCCTTCTTTCTTAATTATGTGAAGCTCAATTCTGGTGAAGCTTTGTATCTCGGGGCGAATGAACCCCATGCATATCTATACGGTGAGTGTATAGAATGCATGGCAACCTCTGACAATGTTGTGCGGGCTGGTCTTACACCCAAGCTCCGGGATACTCAAACTCTTTGTTCCATGCTCACATACAAACAGGTAATATATTCATGCATGTATGTATTTCATTAATATATCTTAGGAACGAATTTCTGTGATTACTCTGTAGAAATGTACCTTTTAGTAGCAAAAACAGGAAATTTTTACAGAGAAGAATATTATCTTATGACACCTTCTCTGTGTTAGAACTGGGGCCTTCTTTTTCAACTGGGCACTCATTTTTTTATTAGCCAATGGAAAGGAGATTGGCCATGAGTCGTAAGTAAATCTTCACCAGATTGTGATGGGTTGCACAAATTAACATTTGAAGTTTGATTGCTCTGTTGTAGTTATGTGCTGTTTATTCACTCGTTGCTCTTCATTGACCTCGGATTAAGAATCAATAAAATTCTGCTGTCGATAGTGTTGCACCAGCATGCATCTACACACAATGAAGAAAAGACAACACTGCTGTCATTTTTCATAAAGACAAGAAAGGAACTTAAGCTTTTAGAATGCAGGGGAGATTTTTTTCCCACTAAATATGCTTTTAGTGGCTTTGTCTCGGCAACTTTTTGTTGCAAAATCATTAATGATGATGCTGGTTCTGATCCAGGGCTTCCCTGAAATCTTAAAAGGATTTCCTTTGAGTCCATATATAACAAGATACCTTCCACCTTTTGATGAATTTGAGGTTGATCGCTGCATTCTTCCAAGAGGGGCATCAACAGTATTTCCTGCGATTCCAGGTCCGTCCATTTTTCTTGTCATGGTTGGCGACGGTGCAATGTGCGCAGGATCATCCAAGGATGTAGTTATGGAAGGAGATGTCCTCTTTGCACCGGCCAACTCTGAAATCAGCGTATCAACTGCATCTGAGTTGCATCTGTACAGGGCAGGAGTGAATAGCAGATTCTTTCAAACCTTGAGGTGGTAGACACTGCAGCTCTCAGTTTTAGGATTGATTGTCTTCATGCCTTGTACTATTTATTTTCAAGATTTTATTTATATGTATTATATTATATGTAATAAACCACAGGTTTCACTTGGGGGGCCGGGAATGCCCGACTTATCAATTTATCTGGTAAACTGCTGGGAGCTTATGTAACCCATGCTGGATAAATTGTATAAATGCAACAAACGTATAGTAAAAGTTATAGTATCATAATCACATATACTATTTTCAATTTGGTTCATCATGCTGATGCCAAAAAACAAACAATTTTCAACTCTTCTCCGAGGTAATTTAAAGTATAGCACAAGAGATTTTACTCTTAGAAGGTGTTGAAGAGTATGTTAGTTGTTGTTTTTTTAAGTATTTTTAATTTGAAAATATATTAAAATAAAGTTTTTTTTATATATTTTTTTAAAATTATTTTTGACATTAAAAAATCTGAAAATATTAAAAAAATATTAATTTAAAATTAAAAAATAATTTCTTTTAAAAATATTTTTAAAATAAAAAACTAAATAGTGTTTTAGAGGCTTGGATGGGTTAAGTGAGTTTGTTCTCAACATCATTTTGGGTTTTATCTTTTCTACAATTAAAATTTTTATTGGACCATTTTAGACGTCCCAGTAACTTGTTCTATCTCTTTTACTTTACTTTTTAGTTGTTTAAATGTCCTCTGTAATAAGTTACATGAAAGCTTTTTCATCATAGAAAAAATATAAAGACATTACAAATATTTTCAAAAAAAGAAAAATAAATCTAAGATTCTATAATTGAGTTGAGTTAAAAAAAAAAACAATGAAAAAAAATCAAACCTAATAAATATGTTGAATTCATGACTCGAAATATGATATCAAAAAGAGTATATATATAAAAAAGTAAAATAAACAAAAAATACTGATTTTCAACAAACTTAATGATGATGAATAAAATAAAAAATGACCGAAGTCAAACTGGTCTAATCTTCAGAATTTATGACACTGATCATGAGCTGGATTATAGCATAAAAGATAAATCTAAAAAAATAACAACGTAAGATTCCCCACCAACCAAAATAATTAGGGATAAACTTGAAAAAAATAAAAAATAAAATAAGAAAAAAAATGTTGATTTGACAAGAATAAAAATTAAATTTGACAAAAAAACAATTTTAATTAAAAAAATAGAAAAAATTAACAATAAAAAAATGAGTATCAAATTTGATATAAAAATTAAATATTAAGGAATAAAATTGAAGGGAAAAAAAAATTAAATCGATAAAGAATTCAAGATCAAATGCAAGAATGAATATCAAATTTGATATAAAAATTTAATGTTAATAAATTAAATTAAAAAAATAAGAAATGATTTAAAATCAAATATATTATAAATATATATATAAAAAATTAATTTGACTCAACAAACATATAACCATACTTTTTTAGTTTTTTTGGAAAAGTTAACACATTGGGTGGGGGGGGGGGGGGGGGGGGGGCCATCAACATTCGGAGATATTTTGGTGTTGCACATGCCACCCTAAGTGTGGACAAAAGTTACTTGATTGTGCATACAGCTATTTTTTTATATATAGAAATGATATTTTACATATTAAATGATCCAATTACTCCTAATCCTATATAATAATAACAAAAAAACCATAGCAAAATAATAAGTGTCCTTGTATACAAAGCTAAGAAATAATATTTTTTTATTTTTACTAATTTTCACTTATTTCAATTTTGTTTTTAACTATAGCATAATATTGATAATGAATATTCTTGGATAATTTGCACACGCATTAAAAAAATAAAAATAAAACTCAAATCCTAAACTTGGCAAGGGAATGGTAGCTACAGTGTTTTTTCTTTTTACCTTTGGATTGAGTATTGTTGTTTATATGAAACATGGGATCCTCATACAATACGTGAGAAAAGATATAATATAATTATAATAATAGTTATAAAATCAAACTGTAAAAACACATGACTTGTATTTATTTTTTCAAAATAAAATTATTTTGACTTTTACAGGATAACAATGTTGACTTTTTTTTCTTTTTAAAATAACATTATATCGTTCTTTTTTTTAAGTTTAAATTAAAATAAATTTTAAAAAATTAAAAAAAAATTATTATCTTAATGCAAGTACGTAAAAAACAACCAAGTGTAACATGTTCTACAACCACCACCACCGATGCGTAAGAAATTTTTCATAAGAATCCATAGGAAGTTAACTCGGAAGTGCAAGGTAAAAGAAACCTTGAAGAAAAGTGTCCTATTCAAATGACATTCAATCAAATTCAAGAGACAAAATTTTAAATAGTATCCTATCTGCTTCCAGTTATAGAACTCTTGAATAGAATAACATTACAAAAACTCATCAACAGTTCTTCAGGCCTCTGTTACCGGGAAATCAAAAACTACATCTTTTCCTGTAAGCTTTCGGTAAACTCCCGCATATGATTCTAGCTTGTACTCGGTGTTGTTGCGCTCCTTGGGATCCAAGAAGATCTGAGCACAATAAAAACGAAATGAGATTTCATGAGAAAAGCAGAGATTATGGTGATAGGGCATACAATTCCATCTATAATTTTATGTTCCTTTTGACTTAAAAGTGTCAAAGTTACCTTGCTAATTTTGGATCCATCAATCCTGTATCTGGTGCGTTTTCCAACAATCTCAGCAGGATACACTAAATCCTCAAGCATGGCCTCATGCACAGCAGTTAGGGTGCGGGAGCGGGGGCGCTGAACAGCAGAGCCTTTCTTTGGTGGACGCACGATCCTTCGGGTAGCAAGCAGAACAACATCCTGCAGGATTATAAGAGAAGCATATGAAACGTGCCTCAGAGTTCAGATTCACATATATATTCAACTGAAACCGGGATTGACTTGTATATTAACCAGGATTAAGAACTTCAAATGCTGAGCACCTTATTCTAAGGAATGAAACCTGCAACCTACTAGTTGCAAATTCAAGACTTTACAATAGGCCCCCTCTCAATTACACTTGTAGAAAACTAAGAATCTGAGAAGATGTTACCTTCCCACTGAACTTTTTCTCCAGCTCTCTAACAAGGCGAAGATGAACCTTGCGATAAGCTTTCCTCAGTCTATAGGGAACATAAATGACAATAGCTTTGCGGTTTCCAGCAACATCTATTTGACTGCAAATTAACAAAATTAAAATTTTGCAAATAGACCAGGCACCGAAAGGAAAACAGAAAATTGAAAGAAAAGAATGAAAAGTTTGGCATATAACAAGCATACAGAAGTGTACTTACACCGCAGAATTTATAAAGAGATCTTTTAGATCACTTTTCAGGTCTGAGCTCGTATTTTCCAAGTCAAATAATGCCTACAGAAGAAAAGCATTTAGATTTCATCACACTTGACTCATTCAAGCCGGGAATGTAAAGTAATCAGATGGAAACCTAAGGAGCTAACCTGGGCAACTGTCTCCTCAAACTCAGTTGGTTCAGCATCCTTGTCCTTTTGGATCTTCTTCCTTGTGGTGAACATCTTCACAGATCTACTTAGCAACAGCAAGAGATTACATTCAATAACTGTACTATAATTGTCAATTCAAATTCACCATAATAGCTATCACCACATTCTTTTACGAGTTGTCAACCTAATGGCATCCCTTCAATTTTTTTTTTTTCAGAAATGAACCAGGAGTTGGAGAACAAAACATCAATGAATGATGAATCCCACAACGCTGTATAGATATCCCACCAAAAGGTAGACCTAACTCCAAACTTTTTCAGCGCCTTGCAGCAAACAGATGGTAAGCTACCAAGGGTTTTAAAGAGACAGAAATTTTAAAAAGAATCCACTATTAGTAGCCTAGCAAACAAATACATGCCTAAAGTACAACAATTCAAAACCAAGAACCAGTCCAGACAACTCATGCATTACGAAAAAACTACCATTTTTTATCATCTTAAAAACCATTCTCACTTCTCCTCTATACCCTCTCTACTCGATTTACCAACAAACCGATTACATTGCATAAAAAAACCCATCAAATCTAAGCACACAAATGCAAGAGACAAGGTTAATGCATCAGCCTAATCTAGTGTTTATATACTGTACATGCACACAAAAGCACACGCTAGACAGCATCTTTAATCTCTCAAATAAGTGCAAAGTAAGAGAAAATAAAAGCTACACATTTGCTTCGGAGACAAAAGGCACCCTTATAAGAAAACAGTTGATGAACAAGATAACAAAACAACGAAGCTAAGAGAATCACTACAAGCAAATACATAAAAAGGTAAAAATCTCAGATTAAGAGTTTCATAAAAAGAGAAATTAAAGAGAGCCCATTGAATTCTTTGAAGCTTACCAAAGCAGCAACGAGAAGAAGAAGACGTTCTGGCTGGTGCTGGTGTTGCTGCTGGTGCTGAGAAGCGACGGTATAAGATGAAGTGTGGGTTTAATAAGAAAGATTTAGGGTTACATATTTTTTGGACGGTTAGGATTCGCTTAGACATATGGGCTGATTTCTGCATTGGGCCGGTAAAATAGGGCCTATTTGTTTTCTTTTCTATTCTGATGGAAATTATTTGATAATATATTATTGGGTTTTGTTGTAATAAACTTGTTATTATGTTATTTGAATTAAATAATTATAAAATACATAAACTTATTGTAATATTTATAGAAGCTAAAAATTGACATTATCATTTTAAATTCAAATTAACATAGTAATTGAAGTAAATAAAGATATAAAAATACATATATATTTACAGTAAAAAAAATATATGCGAGTTTTTTTTTAATAAAACATACATTATTTATATCTATGAATTTTTTTAAAAAAATAATGTTTCTATGAATATTTTAAATGATAATGATATAAATAAGTGCTAATGATAATTTTGTAAGGCTGTTTTTATATTTTTCAAAAAAAAAAAACACAAATAAATACTCTTTCATTTTAAAAAGCATCTTCACCTATTTTCTTAAGTGAAACCTCATAGCTTATTTGGCCCATTTTGTAATTATCATGTTGTGACTATAACATTATGGTATTTTTTTCTCTCATTGTTTTTCCAAATCAAATAAAATATATAAAAATGTTTAAAACCACAATAAACTCACAAAAAGGCTAGAATACTTTTTTTAAAAGGAGAAATTGCAAAATGTTGTTTTTATTTATTTATTTATTTAAAAATTAAAGGGGTTATGATAAGAATGTTGGAAAGAGACTTGTATTTTTTCTTCTTTGATCATTTCTTTTGAATATATTTATTTCTTCTTCTTGTAGCTCATCGTGGCATTCAAGCTCTTTAATTCTTTTAAGAAAGAGATTAGTACAAAATAATAAAAAAAATAAAACGAATGCGTTGAGCTTACTCTTAGCGGCTAACATATAGATCTGGACTGAATTTAACAGTTTGACCAGTCAACTGAGTCAGTGAAATGCCTAAAAGTTCTCTTAGATTAATATTTTATCAAGCTTCGGGTCAACTCAAGTTATTTGGATTCAGCGCTTGAAACTCAGGAAATTCAAGAACCGTCTTCTTGAATGCCTCATTGCATGCCTTTCCCATTAGCCTCTCAAGTAAGTTTGTTTTTTCTCAACATTCAAGAACCAAGAGAACATGCTTTCCGAACAAAGTTCCACCCAGAATCTCATCCCCACCATCCTCGCCTGCTACATTCGCGCAATGGTCCCCATATTGGTAGATCCCTGCCGCTGGCTAAGATGGAAAGGGTTCAGGTGAAGGACTTACGACCTCGTCTTCTTCAGCTAGCACCATGGGTGAGACGATTAGGAACAATGGTACAATGATATAGAAGATGGCGTACTTTGCTATAGCTAGAAGCCTGTGAGTTCGATATAGTATAACGGAATCATGCAATGGCTAATGGCTACAAGGTTTTCGTCAGTTTAACGTGGAATTTCATGCGGTTTGAGATATCATGACCTAATGCCATTCGTTTGTATAATCTATGATAGTTGTAACCACAAAGGAGAATGATATACGACCCACAATTGAGTTTTTCTTTTTCTTTGTTATTTGAAATTCATTATGGCTTTAAGAACCACACAATTTTCTCTTGCAAGATAAGCAAGTTTCCAGCAAAATCAAACAATGGTCCTGACTCCTATCTGCTTAAACAATTTAACCATGATAGAATAGCTCTAGCACCTTTCTCCCATGAACAATCTAGCATCATGTCATGGGCAACCCCTTCAACACAGATTGGTGATACGCCATAAAACCTGCCTGTCTCGTTGAGTCCTTCAGCGTCCTGAAAATTTTATCAAGCAATAAACAATAAACTTTACTTAGAGGTAACGCAAGCAATAAAATAGGTCCAGACTACAAACAAATGAAAATTGCAGTCATCTAGCCAAACTGGGACGATGGCAATTCAATTTTTCTCCTGGGTTGAAGCTGCAAGATTTTTGGTAAGAAATTCTCAGGCAAATTGTCTAGAATGGCGCCAGGATATATATCCCTACAAAACCAATAAAATGACACCATTTGGAAAAACTCTAGCATTGAGATTGAAGCAGAGATTATTCTGCCAAAAAGGACGATCACTGTTCAAAGACTTAACTGTGATAATGAGGGTAATTAGATTCATGCAGGAATTGCTTGGGCCACAAATATGGCAATTGCATGCTTTGCCAAAGATACAGAAAATTTAGGAGCTAAATCATAAGATGCTAGAGGAGAAAAATGTAATTGGGTTTCAAAGGAGCAGGATGCCATTGAGCATAGCAAGGTGATGGGGATTTTGGTCTTGACTTCAGACCAACCAAAGGAGGTTGTTTTTGTTTTTTTTTTTTTCCCCCCAGTATAATAAGGATGGCCCTTATCAAGAAAGGCCCCTTCTGGTGCCTTACCATTGTAAGAGTGAATCTCCAAGGAAAGGTCCCACTCAGAAATTCAGACACAAACATGACAACTGACATTGCCAAGGATGGGATCCGGCTTTGAATATAGAATAGATGAGTGTGACACATGCCATGATCAGATAACAAAGAGAACGAATTAAGACAAGCAGCAACTGCAGAAATTTTCACTTTATTTTATTTTATTTTACTTTTTCCCTTTTTGAATCCTTGGAGGCCTGAAGGAGTCAGCAACACCAAAATGGTTGAACCAGAATTCTTGAGGTTGGATTCATGCCATGCATGATATGAGACAACATACCCTGCCCTATCACATACAGAGGAAAAAGACTCTATACCAAGGTGCTTTCTCAGGCTAACCTTTTGTAGGGGTAAAGGAAAACCACAAAATCTCTGTAATGATAAGAAACTATGATTATCTCTAATGATAAGGAGCATATTGAGAAACACAGTACCTTTTCAGAGAAATAGATCTGAATACTTACATGAGAGAGGAATACTAAGGTACTCCAACGATTTCAATATATTAGATCTGAATACTTATAGGAAGATATGAGTTGCTTGAGTTAAATATGAAGTTACCACTATGAAATCACCATTTGCTCCCAGCACAAGCACTTCAATAGATGATTTTAGCACCGAAGGAACTGGAAGCGATGAATTAAGCTTCCTTAGATCAAACAGTGGCATTCTTGAGCTTTCTTTCATTAGTGCTTGGTAACTGAAAGAAACAAAAATGACTCAAACTTTGATGGTCAACTACATAAACCTAGAAATGGATGCACTTTTAAGGATGTAGCTGCCTATGTGAGAGGACAAATTCTTTTAAATTGGCATGGTTAAGCTAAAAAAAAAAACAGTAAATGGCTAGATTTCTAGGGGTTGGCAACTTAGCATTTGAATTTTGGGTGGTGTTATTCTCAATTCAGAACTTGTAACTTCTGCATTATTTATTACAAATACTAAAATAGCCTCATTTAACGTACTTCTTGAATTTAATTTTTTAAGAGTATACAAGAAAAAGAGTTATGCTTATTATTTATGACTTTATTTTCCAAAAATACAAGCCATGTAAAATAGTTTTTCCCCCCTTAAAATTGAGCTGGTAGATATTGCAATCATCATAAATAAGTTACTCAATGAATCACGACCATAAGATTTTTGAGTATCAAAGTACATATACTATAAAATCTAAATTATTACTAATCTTATAGTATTATTTTAAAATGTATTGATTTCAGCATTAAAGTTATATATTAGGAGCTCAAACTTATAGTAATTATAAATACCAATCACTGTTTGACAAGTTAGATTCTTCAAAATATATTATTTAAGAAAATATATATTATAAGGTAGAAAATTTGAATCAATTGAAGATGTAAACAAATTCTTGAGATAGTTTTTTTTCTTGTAGTCTTTTTTCTTCTTCTTCTTGTTATTATTTTCAACGAAACACAAACATGAATTTATCATAGAATCTAAAATTATAAAGTGATTAAGATATGTATTCAATACAGGTCATATTACTCACAAATAAAATGGTGAGGTAGGAGTCACTAGTAGTGAAGTGGAAATAACACATACTTCTTTTTTTCAAAATATGATTTTCATTGCTTCCTATTGATTGGAGATATTTAGTATTTATATAACAGATTAATAAAACACAAAATATGGCATCAAAAACCATAAAAATCAGTACCTAAAGCCTGGCCTTTGATGGGCCAGTTTCAAAATAGCACATAAAATTTCCATCATAAACTCCCCAAAAAACGCATAAATGTTCAATATAGTCATGACTTGGCACATTCTCAATGGCAATTCAGTGTTTTCAACTAGGAATTTCATAGATGAATTTTGAGTTTGCTCAGTTGCCCAACCCCTGAGGTATAACATACTGATTGACAGTCTTGAGCATCCTGAAAGGACTTCTGAGCGGAAGTCATACCTATCAAATACTTCCCTAAGGACTATTGGTGTGAATCACACTAACATAATTGATTGATATATGCACGTTTCTACCAATGATATCAATAAGCTTTGCAAAAATATCATTTGATTCATTTCCTTTAAGGCTAACACCTTTTTAAAAAAGTGAGTTTGAAGTTTTAAAAAATAAATAGAAATTCCTGGCATAAAGTAAGCTTCCAGCTCTAGTTAGGTCGTGCAAAAAGTAATTTTGAACCCAAAGTAAATTTCAGGTCTGATACCATATGCTTAAATCAACAAAACCATAGACACATGAAACCACATAAATATGTTGTATATTGTCGATTTGTCATATAGAACAATATGAAGAGTAAACCAGGTCATAAGAATATGGAGAAGAGCTATATAAACCAACCGTTTCACTAGATGATCCTCCATAGTTGATGTGAAAAATGTTTCCTTGCAGAGTGCAAGATCGGTTTGAAAAGCCTTAGCTGCCAAGCTGCGTGTCACCTGCTTATGGGTTCATATAAACATATCTATTATTTGAAAAGACTTATTTGATCAGCCAATCTTACTCTTTGGGTTAAGAAAATAAAGAGCAGAAATTCTGATGTCATGTTTTTGATGAAGTGTAAATTGAAGTAATGAGTCCAGTTTTTCAACATCCAGGTTCCAATATTGAAGAGGAAAGAAAAATATTAAAGAGGCATACTAATCTTCTATTTCAAAATCCCGAAGCAAATACCTTAAAAGCAGCAACAGGTTTGGAAAACAGATAACGCCACACTAATCCACTGGAAAGTATCAATCAAAATTTCAGTTTGGCTGGTTATGTTCAAGTAAGCGAAAAGTAAATCCATCATAAAAAGCGAACATACCTGTTACCTGAAGGCGGTACAGAGCACACAAGCACAGCACCAGCAAGATCAGGGTACAGCATTTTCTTTTCTAGAATGAAGCCCGAAGAGCATTGCAGTTAAAGTACAAGTGAAGGGGGACTTTCTCAAACCAATAAAGCAGAGAAGATTACTCTGATGAAAAATATTTGTTCTCAATCACAATGAAACAACTGTTATTTTTAAATGTAATTAATTTCATCAAGTATATGTTAAGGTTTTGATCCACATGCACATGGCAGTGTTGTCATGAAGGGTATGAGTATATTATTGATCATATCTCATGCTAAAAATACCCCAACCATCTTGAATATAAGAATCAATCAACTAGAAGATGGATATTACCTAAAGTTTGTTTATTCCTTATATTTGCAATGTAGCACTGAATGATTAATCCTCCAAATGAATGCCCAAGCAAGACTGGTGGAGACATTAGTTTTTTCTGGATGAAGTCAGCGACATCACCTGCATGTGTCTACTGCGGATTTGAAAATGAATATGAAATAAGAAAAGCATTTTAATAGTGAGATATCTTAGATTATTATATAGAAGGAAAGCATCCAAGTCTGTGAAGGACTTCATCAGCTCTAGTGAAGAGCTAAATTACCTGAAGAGAACCAGCAACAGGACCAGCTGGTGCATCACTTTCACCCTGCATAAACATAGGCAACATATGCCTAATCAGTGCTATAATGGCAATCAAAATAATTCCAGGTATTTGTTCCACTGCATCTCAATGCCCTCATATAATTAACACCTTCGAAAGCATATGATAGGAAAACGGTTCTTCTAGCTCATACAGCAGGGATGGCATTAAGCAATAAATGACTGAATTGCTATATCTCAAAAGAAGAAGAATGAAACAATAAAAAAGATTACAAGCCAGACATAAAAGTATGAGACAACGAACTTATAGTTTTGAAATTTGGTGATGTTTGAATGTAAGATCATTGCTTGGTTACTTGCAAGTCATAGGAAGAAATGCTTTGCTTCCAAATCTTCCAAACTCTTTTTGTTAAAACCCACTTAAACCGGACAGAAATTGTCAAAAACGCGTGATTTTGTACTAATCAATCATGTAAATTTTATACTAATTGATCCAATTAATGGGAAACGATTTACATATCTTTTTTTTTTTTTTTGCCCACATCACACATTTCTCAACAGTCAACCAAAGCAAATAATAATAAAAAAAAAGATAGAGAGAAACAGCAACAAGAATAAAGCTCCACCAAAATACAGCCTTTCTTCCATATAGGATATATATATATCTATTATACACTAACTTATGGTATTAAATTTTCAAGAAAATGGCACATTCAATACAGAAATTATAACAATAATTGAAAAACCAAGAATTCAAAAATCAAACATTTGCGGGGGAGAGAAAGGAAAGACACAAACCTGACCCAACAAGCTAACAGCATAGCTATCAAAGCCAAACCCTGAAAAGAAAGGCAACCAGTGCTCTGCCCAGCACCAAGCAGCATGGTAACTTCCATGAACAAAAACCAAAGGTGGGTTTTTTTCACTGTTTCCTGGGCCTCTGTTGTTTTCTTTGTCTGCCAGAACACGACCCTTTTGCTCAATCACTTCCATGTTCAGACCAGATGGAAGTTGGTGGAAAAGACGTGTCTGCCCCTGCTTCAACTCATAAGGGACCTGCATTTTGTTGGCTTTGTTTATGACGGCAAGGGGTTTTGTGGTCATTTTGGGGATTGAGGGGTTTGGATGGAATAGGGAGAGGAGAGAAAAGGCAGCCATTGCCATCAAGCTTGGGTAACTACCAAAAGTTTTAGTTTTTCACTCATGGATAAGATTTTGTAATCTCCTTTAGCCTCTTTTTTTTTTTTTTTTTCTTTTTAATCTATATAATCACAGTTCCTTTGCCCTTTCCACTTGTACTCGCCCCCTGTAATAGCTGATAGTATTGTCGTCAACATCGTGATTTCGTTCGTAATATTATACGATTTTACAAGAAATATATATATATATATATATATATATATATATATAAATAAAAATTAGTAAAATCAGATTTAATTAGTATAAAATCAGTAAAATTTATCTGATTTTACAAGTTTACTAAATTTATAATATGAATCAAAACAAATTCAAATTTAATCTTGAAATATTTACTAATTAGTTTTGTGAGATCAAAAATATCTTTTAAACCATATATTAGATCGAGTTGTGATTTTACAGGGAAATATTAAATAAATTACTAGTCAAATCTATCAAACTAGACTTTTATGTATTGTCTGGAACATATCTAGAACGGTAAAATTTTGCTATAATTAAAATTGAACTGAAAACTAGACATCTCAAGCTTTACAACTATTTATGGTAAGCTCAATAATTCATCCATATGAGAGATAATAAGGTGTTTGAAATTAAAACTAAAATTTGCAAAGAATGTGCGAAAATTAGATATTCGGGTTACATGGAGAAATTTTAGTATATCTGTAACGGTGAAATTTTGCTATAATTAAAATTGAACTAGAAACTAGACATCTCAAACTTTACAACCATATATGATAGGCTCAATAATTCATTAATATGAGAGAAAATGACGTGTTTGAAATTAAGACTGAAATCTGCTAAGAATATGCAAAAATTAGAAATAGGGGCTACATGAAGAAATTTTAATATGAAAAATTTGATCTTATTATCCTATTTTATTTATTTATTTAATATTAAATAATTATTTTTAATTTAAGTTTGTTATGGCATATTAGACATTGTTTAGATGTTTATTTTATTATTTAACTTATGCTAATTAATTACTAGTTTAGACCCATTAGCTTGTAACCCAAAATGAATTCATAAGGACTTATTGTGATTGGAATAACTAAGTTGTCACCAGATTCTTATGTATTTCATACCATTTAGTGATTCCCCACTATATTGTCTCTGGGTCATTAATTTCTTAATTCATACTATTTATCTCTCTTATTTTATTTCTTAATTTCTTAGATTTTGTTTCGGTTTTTTTAAAAAAATTGGTTTTTGTTATTTTTTTTAAAAAAAAACAAACCAAACTGGAAATGATCACCCCTATTCCAACATCCAGTAACTAAAACATTAAAAAATAAAGTTTTGGATCAAAATATGCATTACTAAAATAAAAAAGACCAAATAAATTAGCAGAAACCTAAAGGGAAGTGAAATTATTGTTCATAAAGACTAAGAAAACTATTCATTATAATAATGTAATAACAAAATTTACCTTCTGCTTTAAAACATTTGAATTAAGCATTGACAACAATGTGATCATATAATTATCTTTTTAATTGTCCTTGTGCTTTAAAACATTTGAATTAAGCACCAATAACAATATAATCTTTTTATCATGATATAATTATCTTTTTAAAATTGTGCAGAACATACTAGTCTTCTCATTATTTTTTGTACAATAAAATTACATAGTTGCTTCTCAAATAAAAAATAACTTAACTTGCATTTATGAGCATTTTAGTCTAATAACCATTTAGCATGACCTGAATGCACTTTCAGTTTGATGCTAATGACAATTTCTTTTATTTTCCTTTTTCTCTCTTTCTCCACTTCGAATGTTGCATTAACCCTTTCAAAATTTTAGATCAACCCTTTAATTTTGTTCTTACTCTTTTTATTGTTTTTTTTTATTTGGAATAATTTATAAATTTAGTTTTTTTTTTCAATTTCATCCCTTTTTATTTTTTTAATCTTTGAAATTTGATCCCCATTTTTTTTATTGCTATTGTTTTGTTTGGGATCATTTTATTAATTATTTTTTTTCAATTCCATCCTCTTTTGTTTTTTTCCCATATCAAATTAGATCCCTATTATTTTGATTGTTATTTGTTTTGTTTGAAATCATCTTTAATTTTTTTTACAATTTCATACGCTTTATGTTTATTTTTCTTTATCAAATTTAATCCTTATTATCTTGATTTCTATTTAATTTTTAACTTTGGAAAAAAACTTTCAATTTCACCCCTTTTATTTTTTTAACTTTCAAATTTAGGTCTCATTCTTTTTGTTGCTATTTGTTTTGTTTAAAATAATTTTTTGAATTGATTTTTTTTATATAATTTCATCATGCTTAACTTTTTTTACTATAAAATTTGATTCTTATTTTTTTTTACTTGGCAAATTTTTTAAATTTTTATTTTTTCTTCAACATTAAATTGGTTTGGAATTAAGTTTTTCTATTGAGCTTAAAGGTTGCGAGTTTAAGAGATTCGCTTAGGTTTATTTTATATTTTTTTCCTTTCCTTAAGATCATTTTTTTTTAGTTTTATCCTTCGATATTTATTCAATTAGAGACTAGGCTATATTATTTTTATTTATTTTTTTTCTGCTGGTTTTTTCACTTATTTTAAAAATGACTGAGGTTATCTCGGATCTTTTTATTTATCGTTCTTTGTTGAATCTTCTTTGACTAATTCTCTAGGTTGATATATATTTTTTCTATTTTATCATTCAATTTTAAATTGATTGAGAATTGAGTTTTTTTTATTCAGTTCAGGTCTAGGATTTCTTGGGTTGTATGTTTGAGATATTACCCTAAATTTAGAAGGTTCGCCTGAATTCGCTTGGTTTTTTCCATTGTTTTAAGTTATTTATTTTTTAATTTCATCCTTCAATATTTTTATTATTATTGATTAGGCTCTATACTTTTTTTTTATTGCTTTATGTAGGATTTTCTATGAATTTCCAAATTGACTCGCGTTATCTCGAATTTTTTTATTTGTTATTTTTGGTTGAATTTACTTTGATTTTTTAAAAAATTTATCATTCAATATAACATGGGTTGAAAATTAATTGTCTTTTTTGGTTCCATCCTTCAAAGTTGAGGTTGAGGTTTTTTCATACTGGGTTTCATGATTTTTTTTTTCAATTTGTTTATCCGGTCCCATCACCTCAAACGCAAGTTTGGCGAGTTGGCTTTTTATTTTTTTGGTTGCGGTCAAGCTTCACTTTGGCAAATTTTAGAGATTATCTGAGGTTTGAGAGATTCATTTGGATTTACTCTGACAAGTTTTCTAAATTGATTTTTTAAAAAAAGATTTTATCCTTCAATATTGTATTGGTAAAGAATTAGTTTTTCTTTTTGGTTCCATCAATCAAGGTGAGGTTTTTTCATATTAGGCTTTTTTATTTTCTCCAATTTCCTTTCTATTTGTCTATCCTAGTCCATCGATTAGACCGCAAGTCTTGCATGTTGGTCTGAGTTGGCTTGATTTTTTTTTGTAGGGTCGCTCTTTCTAAATTTAATATTTTTTGCATTTCATCCTTTAACATCATATTGTTTTAGAGTTGAGGTGCACAATGTTTCATGATTTGCCTTATATTTAGTTGTTTCTTTCACATGATTCAGATTCATGAGTTTGGTTCGTTTTAGTTTTTCGGTCCTTTTCTTTTAATTGATCTTCTTTTCAATTTTATCATTCGATGCCAAAGTTGTTGATTCAGATTCGAGAGTTTGGTTTGCATGGGTTTTTTAATCCTTTACTTTTAATTGATCTTCTTTTTAAATTTATCATTTGATGCCAGAGTTGTTTGGGATTTAACTTTAGCCTCTTTTTTTTTACTTGCTTATTTCGGTCTCATGACCTAACTTGTATATTTAGCATGTTCAGTCAGGTTGACGCAAGTGATTTTTTTTTACTTTATAATTTTGTTCCTCCTCTTAATATTTTTTGCGCTTCGTCCTTCAATATCATGTTATTTTGGAGTTGAGGTGCACGATGTTTCATGATTTGCCTTCTATTTAGTTGTCTCTTTCACATGATTCAGATTCGAGAGTTTGGTTCGCTTTGGTTTTTTAATCCTTTTATTTTAATTGATTTTCTTTTTAATTTTATCATTCAATGCCGAAGTTGTTAATTCAAATCCGAGATTTTGGTTTGCTTGGGTTTTTTGGTCCTTTTTTTTTAATTGACTGTCTTTTTAATTTTATCATTCGATGCCAGAGTTGTTTGTGATTTAACATTAACCTCTTTTTTTTTTTTTTTTTTTGATCTCATAACCCGACTTGTATATTTGACATGTTTAGTTAGGTTGATTGAAGTTATTTTTTTTTGTAACTTTATAATCTTGTTCCTCCTGTTAACCTCATCACCTTTCTTTTAACTATTCTTTTCTTTTTCATGTTCAGGTGAATTTTTTTAAAAGTTGATTCATGTATCAACCTTTTTTCTTGGTGGGTCTTTGGCTACCTGACATTGTAATGACCAGGAAAAACAAAAAAGCTTTTATATTCTTTTGGGATTTAGCATGCCCTTTGTATCCAGCAATGATTCAAGCAAAATCTTGTAACCTTGCATATATATTACGAAAACATAATACAAAGAGATGGAAAGAAAATTTACCTGATTTCGTAATGCCAGTAAATTAGTCCCCATCAAAATTTCTATTTTTCCAAATTTCCTTTCAATTTAGCCCTTGAATAGTCCGATTTAAACCCTATATTTTACCTCTTTTTTCTGTTTGGTCCATGGTTTCCAGAATTCTGTATTTTCAGCCAAATTAAACCCAATTGAGCCTTATTTCTTAAATTTCTCTTCAATTAAATCCCCTATTACAACTTAAACCATTCCTGAGATTTTAAAAACTCCCAAACTCAATATTTGAATTGGGAGACTCAATTATTGGTCCATTTTCATTTCCAACTATATTTGTTACTTTTTATCTTTTAGATTCTTTTTGTATTTTTGTATTTTTTTGTGATTTTTATGATTATTTCTATTTTAATTTCACACATAATTAAAAAAATAAAAATTGGTTAAAATTGACTAAATACATTTTTTTTCTAATTTTTTTAAATATATATATATAAAAATAATAATTAAAATTGAGTTAGAATAGGGTTTATGTCCCAAGTTGTATTTTTTAAAAACTTATTTAAAAGAAACTTACATTGTCCAAACAATTGTTTTTTTAAAAAAGTTTGAGCCCATAACGTACCGTGGGTCCATAAATCTAGTAGATAAGCTAAATCTGCAGGGAGCAAAGTCAAGCTTTCCACGCAATAATCTAAATGGGGCCTGCTTCATTTTTTTTTAATTTTTTAATTATAATCTAAAGTTTTATTTTGCAAAATCAAAATTTAATTTATATTAAAATATTCCTTAACGCTTTGTGTATACGAGAAGATGCGAATTAAAAGAAATTTAAACACAAAAAATACATTTTTTAAAAAAATTAATTTAAACATCCACACATTAAAATAATATAAAATCATAAAAAAATTAATTTTTTAAAAACTAAATAATTTTTTTAAAAAATATTTTTTCACCACAAAAACTAACATTGTCTAAAAGTTAAATCATGTTTGCTGCATAATAGCGTTTCTCGTTATTCAAAAAAAGACATTTAAAAAGAATTGTGAAATGCCACACATTAGTAGAGAGAAGAAAGAAAATAAAAGATTTTTTTAGACACATTAAAATTCCAATTACAATATCATCAGAATAATTTCGAGAATAAAAATATAATGATATTAAGAAAATTCACTAATGGTGAGCTGGTGCTAGAAATAGTTTATGCTGCTCAAAACATTGCCTATATAATTTATTTTGTAAATGATACAGGGTCCCTAGCTGACCTCAAGGCAAGCTAGAAACGAAGTTTACCTTCTACTTTAACCTTTTCTTTTCTTTTGGCAAAGCAAAAAAGAAGTGTACTTTTATCATATTTCTTCCACTATTTTAGCCCCACTCTAAAAACATACATGGCCCCCTCTACTGGATATGGCCCCCTCTACTGGATATGTATATCTTTTGCATGTACCTACCATTGAAACTCAGACTCAGAAAATGAAATTTCCACTTGTAATTCTCATGTGCTTTCTATTTTTACTTGCTTAACTGTAAAGCAAAACAAATTTACATTGATACCCAGATTTTGATGGCCCAAGATCCAAGTTACTAATAATACAAGCTGTTAAGCTAATAATGCACCATGTTGGAATCTTATAAATTGTATTCCAAAACCCTCTTATATGTAAGCAAAGTTAGGCCCTTTAAGAAGGTTTGGTACTTGGAAGTTTGATGGCTGAGTTTGCAGAATATCTGCAGAGGCTTGGGGCTTCTCAACCTTTGACAGAGATGATGGACATGAACATGGAAATGCTCAAGCATCTTCCAGAGCTGAATCCAAGCATCTTGGAGAGTTTCAGCATCATCCATGGCTTCTCAGCAGACTCTTTCTTGGCCCACCAGCAACCTGAATTTCCTGCAACATATAATCACAACAACCTTTCAAGCACTTCCCATCCTGACATCTTGAGTGCAGCACCACTTGTTCATACTGTCACCTTGAATCAAAATGCTTTCCATGAAAGGAAGAGGCCAAAAGCAATGGAACAATCAACCGGCAGCTCCAAGAACGGTTCTCCTACAGCCTCTATAAACATCACAGAGAAAAAGAAAGTGCGTGTCTGTCTGTTTCTTGAAGTTATTACTGGTTGTCTTATAATTTCAGTTTTTAACTCCTAGTCTTTGTGATATAAGTAAGTTGAGCAGTGCTTTTTCTTGTTGTGTTCAGAACTTAGGAAGAGGTAAGAAAGGCAAAAACAAGGAGAAGGAAGGGGACAAATCAAAGGAAGTTATTCATGTTAGAGCTAAGAGAGGCCAGGCAACAGACAGTCACAGTATAGCAGAAAGGGTAAATTTGTATGTTTTTGACTGAATATAGTTTACACATTCAACAAAGCCTGATTATTAACCACTGGCTAGGATTATTATATCATCTAACATGTAAGAACAGGAATGTACTAATGAAAGTCAAGAAATGAAGAATCTGACAGTGAATTTACTATTTGTTGTGTCAGATAAGAAGAGAGAAAATCAATAGCAAGTTAAGATGCTTGCAAGACATTGTTCCTGGATGCCACAAGGTAAGAATCCTTTGCACAAGTTTAATTTTGAGTATATTTCATGTATTTATTATTCTTGTATAATCGTAAAGAACATGTACCTTCGCTTATTCGGAGTTGAAGTTTGAATTTCTTGATTACATCCATAAGATGTAGCTGACATGAGTTCATGAACATACAGTCAATGGGGATGGCAGTTATGCTAGAGGAGATAATCAATTATGTACACTCATTGCAGAATCAAGTTGAGGTAACCCTACCATGAAAAAATCTGGTACAAACATTTTTACTGTTTCATCTTGTAGTTCCATGCACCAGCATGTTTGGATTAACCTTGTTTTGTCAAAACCCAGTTTCTCTCCATGGAGCTTGCCGCTGCCAGCTGTTCTAATGACATGAAAAATCTCACAGAATCTTCCAAGAAGGCTCAGGTGCTCTTACATTAACTTCTTGAATCTTGACCAGCTTATCTTTTCCCTAATAATTAACATGTTTAATTGCACATATCTATATGTCCTGGTGCATGTCAAAAGTGACTGATTCTGAACTATCAATTCTGCAGGGAACAAATTCAACTGATGACGAACAGGAGACACAGAAATGGTCGAGAGAAAGATTTGGAGAAATCACTTGCTTCCACTCAACATGGTCGTCCATTTGACTGCATTTTTGGCAATTACTCTTTGTTGCTATAAAGCACAGGAATATGCTCCCTAGCTATCACCCTTTGCCGCAAATCAAATGTCGATTTATGTGGCAGAAATGCTAATGATGTTTGCATTACTTCACAAAAAAGTCAGAAATAGAGTACAAAAAAAGAGAGATTATATTGCTATTTACTTGTCCAATTCGAGGGCTAATTTCTTTTTCTCTTTTTCAAATTTGACCTTCTATAGTGATTTGTGGTGTTTAACATCCTATGTATTGATGCTGCTTTGTCGGAATGAGCAGTTAAGCATCCATTTGATTCAACAGGCTCTCTTGGCTTTATGTATTGCTTGTATATTCATTATCCATTTTGTGACAAAATTATACATGCACCCACTTTATGATTTGGAATTTGGCGTTTGGGCCACTTGGTGAATCTGTTATACCCTTTTAACCAGACACTTTCATGTGGTTCATGGGTTTTCTTAGGGTGCAAGAGACAGAGAAACAGGAAGAGAAGATAGTCTTCTGCAGCTGTCAACAGAATCTAAGTAATGATCTTATATGAACATGCATGCTATCGATTTACTATTTATACTCCTTGCATATACCAGAAACATGTAGATAAATTTGATGTGTATCCAATCTCAATCTCAATCACAGTCATATTTATTGAATAACATGTGAATTAATATAGAAGTTGTTTGGGAATACGGTTCTTAAAAAATTCAATTTTTTTTAGTTTGTTAAAATTTAATATGGTTTGTATGTTTTGGATTATTTTGATGTGCTGATATCAAAAATAATTTTTAAAAAATAAAAAAAATCATTGACATGTATTTTGACACAAAAATTATTTAAAAAACAACCGCTATCATACTACTAAATACACTCGTAATTGGTGCTTGTTTCCTATAAAACAAATCAAGTACACTTCCCCTTGACCATCACCTGCAAAAATCAATCTTGTCCAGGAACTAGTTACTAGCAGCTAAAAAAAAACTATAATGGCCAAGAGAAAAAACAATTCCCAGTAAGTAGCTAGCTGTAGGGATGATACAAATACAAAGTCCAATGGAATAGACCTCCAAGAAATGGCTCATTCTCTTATTAGCTCTCTGGTGTTTGTTCTTGTAGGTGGTAGGTTTCTATCATGCCTTCCATAATACTGATTAACCAAGCAACAGTCGTAGCTCCATTGTGTAAAAAACAGTAGCTCAAAGCTAATCAACCAGGAATCCATCACCACACAATCAATTGCTTCATCATCAAGGCTCAATAACATTGAAATCATGGCAACATCAAGATTAGCAGCAAAGTTTTGAAGGAAAAACACGTCCTTTGGATAATCACTTGACCCTAACCACTTCTTTCTTGCATGACGATGAGTTTCTATCGGGTGAAAAGCACAGTTTGCGTTGAAAGCAGGGACGAAGTCAGGAAAAAATTTTTTTGCAGGGACCCAGCCACCCCCTGCCTCCGGCCCTGGTTGAAGGGACAGGCAGACTTCAAATAGAATCATACAACGATAACAAGACATGCAACAATAACGATAACAAGACACAAACAATCTTAAGGATTTATTATCAGAAATATAGGTCCTACAAACATATGGATGAATAGAATCCCATTGATGTTTCCAATTCATAGACTTGAATGATTGTAATGAGTAAATTGTAGAATAATTTCATGGCACTAAAGAAAGGAAAACATGTACAGATGCATTGAATCCAAAGATATGTATAAGATAGAAGACAGCTTAAATGGGCCATATCATGCTCACAAGAAGATAAGCAATATGTGTTCTTAGATTTTCTTGAATGAGAAGGACCATAAGAATCTTAAAAGCTTCGTCTATCTGCGATTTTTGACTACTTTCTGAAAGAATTTGTTTCTTCATCACTAGTCTTTTTGTTGGTGCATGCACTTGGAACAGACAACTGCTCGTGTGACTACATGTCCATTGAGCCTAATGAACAATCATCAACATACACGCACACTAGCTTTCATCATCAACCTCCCCATACCTAACTTAGAGAAAATATTAGAGGAAAAACAAAAAAAACAATTAACAAAAAGGGGAAAAAATTCTTATCTACACACAACAGGACCCCCCCCCCCTCTCTTAGATTTGACCAAGAATAGCATTTTAAGATGACTTGTAGAAAGGAAATTGTTTCAAAGTGTACTGTAATTCAATAATCCAAGGTGTATTATTACATCAGTGGATAAGAAAATGATATAAATTATATATCCCACTCAAGTTTCCTGATTTGAAAGAACAATTATCAGTGACCCTTTTTTTGCTACTCTTAATTTGATCTATGGATTTGCTACTACAGTGTGCAAAATTAGAAGATAAGTGGAGGCTTGGTGATGACTAAAGTCAGGGATTAAAAAATAAATTTTTGTATTAAAATTAAATTGAAAAAACATTGAAGTACTAAAATTGTATAATTTACTTGATTGTTAAAGTTCAAGAATCAAAGTATATTTTTTACAAAACTTATGTCATGCCATTCATATTTGCCATCTTTTTTATTTCAGTCCTTCCTCTTTTAATCTCACCATTTTATAAAAAAATTAAAAACAATAGGTCTTTAATTAGAATTAAATTATAAAAAAATTTAAGAATCAAATTGAAAAAGTAATTTTTTTTGCATAATCCATCCATATAGAATAAATATTGGAGCCTTGCACGGTAGGAAATTTGATAACTGACTTGGAATTTTTTTTATGAATTACCAGATTATTATATCAACTAGAATTAATTATTTTTTAAAAAAATAATATGGTTTTATTTTAAAAGGATTCTTTAACTTGGACCTCGGAACATCTTATTACCTAACAGAAACCGAGACATGCCAGTCCTCAAATTTTTAGGTAGGGATGCATATGGATGTGGTTTAACAACAAAGAGTGCAGCGGGAGACTGAAGTGACTCCAAAGAGATGTTTGTGTTAAATAGTGTGAATCCATATTTATTATTCTGTCTGATCTTAGTTTCCGACACTGAGGAAATGCATCACGCAGTTATGTGCTTGCAAGATATTTACATGCATCCCTAGATGTTTGGAATTTGTTCATAACTTATTGGTTAATTACTGGAATGATTGGTAACATTAATCCATGTCTTAGCTCATGCGTATCTTGTAATTTTGATCAGAGTCACAACTAGAGAATTGATAAAAAAATTTGTTGGCCACTTTTTTATCCGCTAATCCATTAATGAATATTACCAACAGATCAACGATAGATTAATTGTTGATAATTGATTATGCATTGCTTATGGATTCTTTGATAAAATAGCTAACATATAAATTATGTCAGCGAATTCATAAATGATATCAAAATAATTTATAAATTTTTATAATTTTTCAAGAAAAATAAGCTTGTATTACTGATGAAATCACTAGTAGAATTTTTATGTTTATATGTGATTTCATTTATATTTTAGTAATTTGTTTTTTTTAAAATACATGTTTATTTGGATCAAATAATTTAACAGTAAACAACTAAATTAAATCAAAGAACACATTTAATACTATTAATTTAATTATAAAATCAATTATAAATATCTTAATTCATTTAAAAAATATTGGAGCTGCAATGCAAGTGGAGGGAAGGAAAATTCCTTGGAGGTCCATGAGTGAGAGGATAATAAATTGACATATAAGTCATCATTTGCTGTCATTACATTCTACTTTATTTTTTATATTGCACCTCCATTTCGACCCTTAAATTGACCTTCATATTAGCAATTTATTCTTGAATCAACTCTTGAATGACTGATGATGGCCGTCTCAGGTTGGATTGTGGAATGCCTATGATTAAGACACTACAACATACCCTCATATCTCAAACTGTAGTAATAGAGATACTATAAACCTCATTTTTATGAGGTCTATCAATTGCTCCAGCCTTCAACTACACTTTAGATCGTATTCCAAATGGATTGAAGGATCCTTTTGTATTTAGTATGCATACCAGAATTTTATATATATATATATATATATATATATATATATATATATCCTTTATTAAAAAAAACTAAATATGTCGATAAAAAAAATAATCCAAAAAATATTCAAAAGATTTCCAAGTCTACTTACAATAAACACCTCATTTCAACTATCCATGAATCATTACACCCTTTTTGTCTATTCTTTTTTTTTATATGTATTTTCATATATAACTCCATCAAAGTTGGCCTGCACCGAGCCATGTAGCTTGCAAAATAAATCGTTAATTAAACATTGTCACAAATAATCACTAATTTTTTTAAAAAAAATTACTTAAAAATAAAACAAAATATCATCAAACGTTTTGTATGATTAATGAAAGAAAGCAATCTACCAACATGCTTACTTATTAAATTCATTGTTAAACATTGTCACAAACAAAGTCTAAGCATATTATTTCACACAATACTTACATATGAGAATAAGTATGCAATATTTGACAGATTTATTCCAACATCATTTCAACATAAAATCAATCTCTCTCTCTCTCTCTCTCTCACACACACACACATATATTGCATAATTCCAAAATCTCATTACAAGGCAAATTAAAATCATCAAATAAGCATGATATTTATTCAATATAAATATTCATTCAATTCAATGAATATTATCCAATCCAAACCAAATTATAAAACACAACAAAAATCAATAAGAAAGCAATGTAACTATTCAATAGAGGTTCTATCTGCAGACTGCACATGGTTTTCTCTTCGCCAAGGCACCTAATGGTAGCTGGAGGATGCATCATTATCATGGAGATTGTCTACAACATGGATTTTTCTCTTCCGGGCTTCATAATATGCTCTCCTTGATTTTGGGCTTTGGTATGTTTGAAAGTCTTTCATCATGTTGCTTCATGCAATATTTCTGGAAGTTCCTAGCGATTCAAAAATAAAGTTAGCAATAGAGAGACAAATCCTTGGTTTTTTTATGGTCAGACTAGTGGAATATGCAAAAGATTTTGATAGGTTATAGATATCTTGTATTATTTCCCTGAAAAAAAACAGAGAGTAGAAGAAAAGGATAAGCATATCGCTTAAAATTTTATTATCATTCACCAAACTATTGAAATGTAAATACAATGCGAAAACAAACACTAGCACATTGGCATGGGAATTGGTAGAAATAAACACCCTCAGTCTCCTTGTTTCTGTGACATGCTGTAGGGATTTATGAAGCAACTGCTTTGGAGCGTGGTAAAAAGGGTTCTTTTCAGCAATCTGGTCCATTGAATGGGGAGTTGGAAGATCAAATTCAGATTTCGCCACTTCCTACTTGAAGGACGCTGCATTTCTTTTGCGAGTTTTTCCGTGCACACAGCAGCTAGAGCAGGTGTTTACGGTCAGGAATTGTTACCATTCTTGTATATATATCTCCTTTTTTCTGAGGCAAGTGAAGCATCTCACGGGACATGGGGAAGAATGAGTGGAATCATAGCGTCTCCGATTCTCACATACTTTCTTTGATTTCTAACCAGTGGCCGATTAATTTTTGTATTGAATTGAAGTGTGTATAAATGTTCTCGCTCCCTGATTGTCTTCATGGTTGGTTTGACAAAATAATAGCATGTTAGAGATGGACAAACAGAGTATCAAATTCTTCTATTTGTAATCATAAATGGAATAAAGATTGACAACCTTTCCGATATCAAATGTTAGATTCAAGAATTTCCTGCAAAAATTGGTAAAGCACTTCTGCAATTATAGTGGGATAATCTTCCTTTGTCAAAAGAGCACCA
Source organism: Populus tomentosa (assembly GCA_018804465.1). Classification (NCBI taxonomy): domain Eukaryota; kingdom Viridiplantae; phylum Streptophyta; class Magnoliopsida; order Malpighiales; family Salicaceae; genus Populus; species Populus tomentosa. The sequence goes on from CM031975.1 coordinate 8,164,767, forward strand.
GGAACCTCAACAAATTTACTGACTCCTTCGTCCTCTGGGTGCTCGCATTCCTGTTTTTGACCTCTTTGGAGAACTTTTGGATGACACAGCAAGAACTGGTGCTTTTCCATCCAAATCTACAAAAAGCTTAAGGAATTCCTCCTGGGACAAGGAGACCTGTCAAGAGAGATGCAGGTGCGTATCGACCTCCCTTTCGTTTTGTCAGTGTAATCATCTCTCACTTCAAAATTAATCATGATTCTTTGATATGTGATAAAAAAAAAATGATGTTAATAACTACTTTGATATGTAATAATAATAAAAATAACTAACTATAAAAAAAATGATGAGATTTTTTAATCAATAGTTATAGATTCATTGATTAAGATCAACCACCTTTCTAACATAGATTGCTCAAGTTATTATTATTTTTTATTGTCGATTCTTGTCTTATTCTAATTATTGAATTTCATTAGCTAAATTAATTAAAAACACAAGTGATATTAAATAACTTTAATTTTGAATTTAAATAATTTTAATTTAACCACTCTCCTTCAATTCAATCTCGCATTGCATTAATAATTCAAAATAACCAAAGATTTATGAAGAATACTATAAATTGATAGTTTTTAACATGCAGAAAATCTTCTTTGGCATTGATTTTATCACCCCAGGCGTTTATAATTTCATCCAAAGATGAAAAATTAGAAAAATATAGTACAAGCAAGAGCAATTCAGGCTTCACTGTTTTTTGTATTAAAAAGACGAGTGGATTTTAATTTCACTGAGGGATTTTACAGGAAAAAATATAAGTTGTTTCATGTAAAGCATCGAAACCTTAATCTTTAATACTAACTTAATCTTAATTTCGTGCTTTACAATGGATGACCAAGTAACATAATCTCATATTTCTCCAAAATGATCAAGGCAATGTGATAGGAGTAATGGAGATGTGTTGACAACGATGCCGATCAAACAAATAAGATCAATTACCCCGTCCCCAGCTGCTTCCCTCTCCCAGAAACCCCATTACACTCCAAGTATGAAGTATGGTTCCATTTCCAGGAGAAAGAGAACTCAACCACTAGGAGAGCGTAGTGCTGGCTCCGTGTTTAGAAATCCATCTGAATTGGGAGTTGCAGCAGCTGAGTTGATTGAGAAAGCTGGATTGAAAGGTTTCAGAGAAGATGGAGCTATGATTTCTAACATCCACACGCCAACTTCTTCATAAATGCTGGTGGTTCAACTTCACAGGACATGCTTGAACTCATTGCTTTGGCTAAGGAGAAGGTAGATCAAAAGTTTGGAGTTCAACTAAGGGAAGAAATAATACATGTTCAACCATATTCTGATGGCTTGATTCCCAACAGAAACAAATACCAACCATGTAATCTTTGACGATAAAAGACAACGAAAGTTTCGCAAAAAGAGAATTTATAAAAGGCTGATATGTTTTATAGTATTTTTTTCATGTTGGAAAATCCAATTTTTGTCAACCTCTTATAAATTGATTCGATTGTTTCAGCACAAGTCAATAATGAATTACATGTCATGCCTGGTAGTTCCAGAACCTTTGGTTAGTGCTTTAGTGATGAAATGAGTGGCGATTCCAATCGGACAAAAGAGCAGGCAAAGAGAAACCGAATGTCGAGTCTCAACTTCATTTTCTAGTCCATCATTAAATACCTGCCTGGATAATCGGTAGAAGTGTTAGAACTGCAAGAGATAAAAAGTGGATAGAGAGGGGAAATGAGCAGACCTTGCAGCAAAGAGGTCTACAGCTAACAAATGAATCCATGCTGAAGCTAATGTCATCTCACTGGAGAACATCTTCGCTATACCAGTCAGCTGTATACGGAAACCAGATAGAAGTTTTTGTTAACTTTTCCCAATAAACAGACATCTGCTTCAAAAAATTAAGGGAAAAAAGAAATGGGATATTACATCCTTACCTCTGGTAACCAGTATTGACTCGCAAACATTAGACGCATTGTGTCAGGTGTCCAAGAGAGGTATAATAGAAACGCATACAGAAGTCCAAGCACAATAAATGGAATGCCACTTTCCATAGACTTTCTAGTCTGCATTTTGCTCAAATTTAAGCAGTTATGTTGATTGTTAGAAAATAAGGCGTGATCAATGAGTTTCCAAGGAAAATCACATGCAAACAGAACTATGGAAGTTAAAGGCCAACATGGGATTTCGTAACACTGGAGAAAGAAATAAAAATCTAGACTTGTTATTATCTTGAAGTGCTAGTTGTAAACACACACACACAGAGCGAAAGAGGGAGATTCTATAGTGGACACTATTCATAAGTAAGTGTACATAATTAAAAAATGAGGACACCTAACAACTTAAAACCGAAGTCCAAAAGAGTATAAATGTAGCTACAAGCCTACAACTAAGTAAATCATTAAGATTTCTGTTCAAAATCAGCAAAATTCAGGAAGTTGAATATTCATACACGAAGAATGGACACTATGTCACTTGAAAGATGAAAAAAGGAGAGAATACATATGAAGTCCTTAAAAGGTACAGAAAGCATACCACTTCAGCTTTAGGAGCTACAACCATGAGCGTGTAAAATGGGAGAACAGCTGCTGTTCCCAAAGTAAAAACACTGCTTGCAATCTGAGAACTTGTCAACCCTGTAATATAAAGCAATAAAACAATAAGGAATAGCATCCTCAAGATACAGACTTAAAGTTAGCAGATGTTGCTAGCAGCACTGAATTTGAAAGGAAGAAGTCCTGGACTCTTATCAGTAACAAATAATAGCATAGAACGAAACCAGCTTGTTCCATACTAGTCTTTACTTGTTTATAATACAGAAAACCTGTTCTGTCCATGTGTCGCGCAGAAAAGATCCAAGAGGGGACAACAAAAGTGTTCCTGCCTGACCATAAGTCCCTGTTGGTATCTGTGAAAGAGCATGAACCAATAAAGTCCCTGGTTTCTGAGGCTCTGATAGAAAGTAATTCTATAGGAGATAAAGTACAGGCATAATAAGTCAGTCATCCAGAATTGGGATGCTCTATAAGTTGACTCTGATGAACCAGATCACCCATTGACAGCAGCTAATAAATGGATACTAAATAATTCAAACCAAGTAATCGACCTCAAGCAGCACCTGCTTCAAGCATCTGACCCCCATAGCCAGAGAAATATTTTCATAGAAAACAGCAGGGAGTCTAGCTAAAATTGGGTTACATTCTACAAATGAGCAGGACCTGCCTATCAGTAGATGAAGAAGAAAAGAAAACCAAATGTACATAAATAGACAAAAAATTTAAACATTTAAATATTGGGGACCTTCAGCAATGTATCAAGCAGAATCCAAATAAAAATAAAAAAAATGGAAGAAAAGAAATGCTCGAAACTTCTCATGAAATATAAACATCATAAATGATGAATAAAGTGGACAATTGGAATAAAGAAGAATTACATGATGCGTTTACTCCTGAGCTTTTTCGATAGACAAGGAAATTTGTTAGTTTTGGATGAACGATAATTCTTGAACCTCCAAGAAAATTCCAGTCTCTGTGTAAGTCAGCTCCCACTCTTGCAACCCGTTGGCCAAGAAGTTCGATGCTATTACTTCTGAGTGAAGAAAACAACTTTTGATCTTTCCCAACAATGTGATGAGATCTTATAGTCAGCCCTGAGCAATCATTCTGATAAGAGATCAAAATAAACCTTGAGAAAAGATCTCAAGCTCATGAATATAAACTGAGTGATTCACTTCTGTGGTGCACTCTAGAGACAATTCAAACTCAAATTCAGCGCACAAAACACTTCAACTGGAAAGACAACAATTTCATAGAACTGGAACCCATTTAATCTAGTCAAGACATATAGAATACATAATAGATCATACTGTGATATAACATCATAACAGAACAACAAGCTCGGTGCATGTGAACAATAGAGAGAGGTAACACAGCACATTGCTGTGAACTTAGCAACAGCAATTCAAGTGAAAGAAATGCTAAGAGAATCAACTGTGTAACGAGGGAGAAAATTAGAAAAGAAAATAACCACATATAGGTGAAGTGTGAACATGGAAACTGCAGCAATGCAACAGCTTATCTCTGAGACAAATCCTCACTGCATTACTGAATCATCATAAGCATCAACTAGTGGAATGACCCCAAATGCCCAAACATAACTCAATTTATGTTCAAGCATATTTCGAGTAGACAATAACAGTTAGACAAATATAGGGTGTCACTGATTTACTTCATATATTTACAACACAACGGTAAACTCTCATAAAGGCAACCCCAAAATATAATCCCTCTAATATCAAATGGGTGGAAAAGGCATCTTTGATTTGCAGAAATTCAACAGATATATAAAAAAGTCTATATTAACTTAATTGAAGGTAACCCAACTTCCCATTTCCAATCAAAGAGAAATTAATCCAAAACCACTTAAATCGGCCAGTTTTTCTTGAAAAGCAGTAACATCAAGAATTCCCAAAACTGCATAAACACAGCTAAAAGATCCCCAAGCAAACACTTGCAATTCAATTCATTTATCGTTAAACTACACAAAACACCTGAACTCATCCATTCATTTACTCAAAAGATAACCAAGACAATCAGAAGAGAAAAACAAATAGTCCATAACATTGAAAAAAGCAAAAAGATCATACCTTGAGTGAGAAACGAGGATAGCAAAAGCAGGAAGAGAAGGCCATGACTGAAGCAAAACAAAAACATGCACCAACAATAATGGTCTCTTCATTCGATTATCACTATCTACTATAATAATGCAAGTTACCAAAAGAAAGGGGTCGGTGAACTCCCACTAGAGAGAAAATGGGGGTAATAGACAAGTGGGCAGCTCAAGAAAGCAAAGAAAGTTAAGGTGCCCTGTGCGCGCACTCACAGAGCACTCAGCATGTTGGACTGCTAACGTTTCGAGATTGTGATAGTGATAAAAGTATTTTTTTTAATGTATTAAAATTTTTTAAAAAATATTTCTAATTATATCAAAATAATTTAAAAATATATAACAAAATTCATTTAAAAATAAAAATAAAATTTGAAAAAACATGATTTATATTGCATTTCAAAATACACCCTGATAGCCACATGAGTTTATTCTTGATTTACCACACTAGGCAAACTGCCTACTTATTTTCTAAATCAGTATAAATGGGGAAATAATTCCCACTCTAGTATATAACAGAACATGCACAACCTATATATGGTAGCTGGTAGATGTATTATATGCACAACCTTTTAAAATTTATAGTTTTGCATGTGTTATATCCGTAATTAAATGGCATGAATGACAAAAAAATAAATAAAAAGATGAGTGAAAAAAAATAATAAGTTTTTAAAGATATATTATAGCTCTGATAATGAAACACTCAACATCATAAAAAAAAAATTAATAAGATAAATTCATGGATTTTATAAATAATAAATTTCAAAATTAGTTATAAAATTCCTATAAATAATCATGTTGCTACCTTTAAATTGCAATGTGACTCACCAGTAATTTTAAAGTTGGTTTTTTATAATATTTATGAATTTTTTTTGTTGATAATTTTTTAATGATGCTGGGAGTTTTATTATCAGAATTCTGGTATATGTTCAACGTTTATTTTTTTTTCTCTCTTTTTTTTTGTATTTTTCACTCTTTTTCTTTCTTTTTTTCCATGTTATCTTCTTTTTTTCTAGCCATTAGATTTTTTTTTCCTCGTGCAATATATATTAACTTTTGCGAAGGAAAGGAATTGAACAATGAAATATTATTTTTCTAAATATACTAGTTTAGAAAATAAATGGGTCCACCACTACGATAACTAACGTGGAAAAACAATATTGTTAGATGCATGTGCCAGTATAAGGGACAGGAATTTATCTTCGGACAAGGTTGAGACGGTCCCACTTTGAGTTACATTGTTTGTTGCTTTGTGGGCTGTTTCTGAACTGGATGGATAGAGTTTTGTTTTGGGTTCTTCTCTCTTTGTTCTTGGGTTAGATAGATGTATGTGATCGCGGATGCATGCTATGAGGTAGAATTAGGGTGTTTGTCGTAACTTTTGTTTTTATATGCTTTTTAAAAATATTTTAAATTTTAAAAAATATTAAATTATTTTTTAGTATTTTTTAATGGTTTTGTTGTAATAACATCAAAAATAAAAATAATTCATAAAAATTTAATTTTAATATATTTTCTAGTAAAAAGTATTTTGCACCGTAATCTCAAACACTTAAAATATTAATGTGTGTTTGATATTATATAGTTTTTATAATTACAGGTTCTAAAAAGTTGGTTTAAAAACAACATTTATAGTTGTGGTTTTTATAAAATAAAGTTAAAAAAATATATGTGTTTAGTTAAAACTGTTATTTACAAATAACTAAAGAGCAAGTCTACATGAATAAAAAAAAATTATTTTAACTTTTAAAGAATTAATTTTTAAAACGCAATTATAAATAGAGCCCAATAAAAAAGCAGAAGCTATTTGATTTATTGTTTGGTATTGTGTTTTGAAAAAACATCAAGTTGATGTTGTTTTTAATATTTTTAGATATTTTTGATGTATTGATGTTAAAAATTTAAAAAAATCTAGAAAAATTATTTTAATATATTTTCAAATAAAAAATATTTTTTAAAAATACATTTTATTACAATACTAAACACCACTAAGTAAAAATTTTTTTTATGGTTAGATAAGAAATCAAAACTATTACAGTACCAAATGTTTTCTTAATAGTACTATTTTTTGGATTGGTTTTCGGAATTTACATGAAAATTCTTAGATAGTATGAATTGAGTATGGAAAAAAACTATATATTTTATAAGTAAAGATATATACTTTATAAAAGAGAGCATCACCTATTTATTTAATAATCTTGTCCAGCAAAAGATGTAGTATCATTCTAAGAAAAAAAAACATTATTATCTGGTTAATCGGTAAATCCAAAAACATTATTAATTTAAACACTTCTAATTAATAGACTGGGCTAAGTTTAAAATAGAGGTGATAATGTAGCCCATACTTTCAACGTAAAAGCACAAACCAAAATCTAGCCCACAGGTAAAACAATTTAGGTCAGGCCTTCACACACAGTCAAAGCACTACCAATTTATAGGCCTGAAATAAGAGAACAAAGCCGAACCAGGAAGTTTATGTAATATTTAGAGACTAGAGGTTGGTTCACTTATTAAAATATAATATTTTCTTTCTTGATTTTTAAAATCAAGTTTATGTTTTAAAACTATAGAAAAAATAATTATTAAAATATTTTAAATATATTAGATTAACCATAATGTTTTCTCGAGAAAATTATATAGTAAAGTAGCTAATTGTAAAATGGTTCTTAATTTATACTTCCACTACATGGACAATCAAAAATCAATTGGGAATGATTTTATTAAAGTTATTAAACCTAATTTAATTTAATATTTAATTATGAATTGAGTAGTTTAACTCATATTAAATTAAAATGATATTATTTTTAAAAATAAAAATATTTAAATTAAATTTTGATAGAGTAGGGAGTTGATCCATCATATCAAGTTAACCTCATTTATTTTGAAATATGGATCTTGTAAGATCTTGAGTAAACAGGTCACAGGTAGTGTAGGGTTTAATATCTATGGTTTTTATAAAATAAAAAATAGAAAAACCAATGGATTATTTACGAGCCAAGCCTAATTCCTAGGAGAGCGCATTGTGCGATGCATGGGAACAATGGATAATTGTATTGGGCGAGGTGGTTGCAAAGGATAGAGCATGAGGATGTTCGTTACCGTTGAATTACCTGATAACAGAATTCAATCCTTTTCGTGTTTGACTTCCGAATTGAATACTGACCGACTTCCACATTCCGAACTCCATACTGATTAACTTCATCCCCCCTCTCTATATATAAAACAATATCAGAGGAGAAAATATAGTTAAAACAATCGAGAGGGATCGGAATATTAATTCTTGTTCCTGTTTGTGACACTGTCTTCTTGTTTTTTTGATCTGTTATTGCAAGCAACAATGGAGAAACACGGGGGATTTGGTAGAGGAGAAGTCCCGCGGAATCAGCCAAGAAACAAAGAATCTGAGGAAGAGCTGGAGAGAGCAAGGGTGGCTTTTAATCTTAGGAGGATGAGAACGTCCTACACCCTGGGGGATCTGTTAGAGGAGAGTTCTCGTGGGTTATCAACTCATCTGAGTTTATATCATCACTATGATCCATTCACGATCAAGAAGAAGATGAAACCAAGTGATTTGGGTAATTTATGCAGGCTGCTCGTGCCTTCAGATCTGGTGGAGAAACACATCTTGCCTTTCTTGAATACGGATCAAATCAAACAGGTGAATCAAGAAACCAGTTTGGGTTTGAAGGTCAGGGTTTGGGACATGAACACACAGAGCATGCATCAGTTGGTCTTCAAGAGATGGAGCACGTCGAGGAGTTATATTTTCAATGATGGCTGGACAAAAGACTTCGTTAGAAGAAGAAATCTCGTTGAAGGTGATGAAATTGGACTCTACTGGGACAATTATCACTCTAGGTTTAATCTCAATGTTCTAAGTAGGGCTGCTGCAAGCTGTTAGTTCTAAGTAGGGCTGGACAAATTAGCGATGGTTTTAGCTTATGCTAGATTGTTTAGGTTGTCAATTTGCTTGTTTTATATATTGACACTATCTTCAGCTATTTGTTATTCTACTTGTTCTTTTTTTTTTTTTTTTTTCATGTTTGGTTACATATCATAATTAATCAATAATCTTCTTACCTAAAAGTTTATAAGAATACGCCCGAGAATAATAATAATAATAATATAAATATTGTAAAGTTTTTTTTTTGTTACAAGTTTAAATCTTATTATAAATCATATTTTATAATTTAATTTAATAAATTTAATTTTTTTGAATATATAAATCAAAGAAACCTAGATTCATCGATGTAAGCATTCGAAAACCCTTTATTAGATAATTTGATATATATTTTTAAATCTCACTCAAATCCCAATGTTTTAAAAAAATTTCAGTAAAATTGTGCCGGTTTTGTAACGTTGGTGTCATAATGTTTTTCAATTTTCATTCCAAGGTAATGCTGGCAGCCAAGTCTTGTGGCACCAGGCAAAAATCCTTTTTGAAAAACCTGATACAGTATGAATCATTAAAACTAAATTGCGAATCTAATTAAAATCACTGGAGAATAAACATAGTATGACCACAACCTGTATTGAAGGAAGATTTATTGCACAAATCATGGCAGCCACGGAAGGCTCCTTGATAAATTTATTGGGCATTAAATTTTATCCTGTGTTCATCAAACCAGGAGATAATGCCGTCGAGTACTCGGAAAATCATCTCATCTGTCTCACCTTTCGGAGCTACCTGCCTTCTCATGCAACGCCTTTGCTTACTGATGGATCAGCTTCTCCAAGCAGGATTAGCAGTGACAGAGAAACACGTAAAATGTTGCCATTTCGGATCAAACCATAACCATCAGAAAAGACTAGAAAGAACTTTGCATAATCAATCAGAACCACAACTCCTGAAAATTTCATGTGATTCTTGGCTTTCAAGAGTTGTCGGAAAACGTTAAACCAAGTTGGAAGTTCTCCAATAATCTTCATGGAGCATTATTAGCATGAGAAACGTACTAAATGGCCTGAGAAAATGGATAATTTCACGGCGTAACTTGTGTTAGTAGCTGTTGCAGAAAGGTTTCAAGGTCAGAAGACACAGAACGAGTAGCATTTATGTTCCCCGGAGAGAAGAAAATGACATTAAATGCATAACAATAATGCATTACATCTGTGTTTTATGCTAGATCACAAGACTAATACGCAAACCAGCTCTTGCCTTTTCGAGTCTCTGAATGCCGTCTTGACTAAATTCTGGTGTGGAACTATTTTCAACTTTGGAAAGACTTGAGCTACACCTGTCAGAATTTGCTTCACAAACCATGGTGGAATCGTGTTATCTGTGAACTAGAGAAAAGACTATTCAGCTTAAGTAGTGGAAGTGAGAATCGCCAACGAAATGGAGCTCAAGAGGATACTTCTGCTCCACCCAAAGACTGTCCAAACAGGTAGCTTGTGGTATTACGTTCTCTGCAACGAAATCAAACAGTGTTCAGAGTTGTTGTTGCCCATATGGAGTCTTAGTTCTTCTTCCCTAAATAAAAGTCATTTACCATTCACAAGCTCCGGCGGAAACATCAGATTATAGCTCAAGAAAGATAAGTAAAACTTTGATGTTGGAGTAATGCTCAGCAACATCATTGACAAGCTTATCAAGGCTTGGAAAATAGCCATGAGGACCATCTGAAAGGCCAAACCCTGGATAATCCATTGCAAAAACTCCATAGCCAGAAGATGCCAACTTTCTTGCAACTCCTGTGGACACCTCCATAGCTAGGTAAATTAAGCTCCATTTTCCACAATTGGCTCACCATTAAACTTTCACTCAATTTGCGTACCTTCAAACAAAAAAGTGCAAGTATCTCGATCCATAACCATGGCAATAACAAACCAATGCCTTGGGATGAGAGTTCCCTGGAAGCCAGCTTTTCAAAAAAATTTCCAATCCTCTTGAATTAACTTCAAGTGACTGCCATCTCAAAAGGACAAAAAAAATCCAAATAGTGATTCATCAATTAAATCTGACAAGAACCACTGAGCAAGCTAGCATTCCACCTCTGCGTCACTGAAAAGCTAAAATTAAGCGGAAAACGAGAAGAAAATGAAAAAAAGGAGGCGGCTAAAATAGCTTATATCAAGTTCATAATAAATATCACAAACTTGTTTATAGTAACAGCTGAAAATGTTTACTTGGAGAATTAGCAAGCTAGAACATCTCAAATCTCCTTTCAGATATTGTCGAGTCACAAGGAGCCTGATTTTCTGTAAAGATTTCATTTTCAGAATGATTAATATGACCAGTGCTCCGAAGATAAAATTAATGAAACAGAACACTGCATAGCAGATGTTTGACACTGTGCTATTAAGTATTCAATTAAAGGTACTTGAAGATTTACACAGCGAAGACATTGCAGTAATTCCATACAAAAATAAAAAAATAAAATAAAATCTAATGTTTACAAACATAATGTAGGGCATTGGAGAATAGTTAATAAATAAATAAAAATTAGTTAGATAGATCATTTATATTTGGATAAGTGTATTCATGTAAAAAAAATTCTTATATATTTTTTTTTTAACTTGAATTTAAAAATAATAAGTGAAAAACATATTTAAATTTTCTTACACGTATTACTTTTAGAGCCACCAATTTAAATAAACAAACATTTTAAAGTTTGTTTGGAAAAGTAGTGTTGGTAACGATTTAAAATGTTTTTTTGTTTAGGAATGTACTAAAATAATTTTTTTTAAAAAAATTTATTTTTAATATCAGCACATCAAATTAATCTAAAAATATAAAAATATTATTTTAAACAAAAAAATTTAAAATTTTAAAATTACAGAACATTTGTTAGATCACTATCCATTAATCCATTAATGTTAATGTTAGTTTTTCAAAAAATATATATATTTTTAGTTTGAAAGATAAAAATAGAAGTATAAATTTTATCTGGAATGAATTATTATATTTTTAAAATTAAAAATGCATTGGAATGTCATCTTTATTTTTATTAAGGATGATCAAAAAAGTTGAATAACTGAAAATTTTGAGAAAATCAAAAAATTAATTAATCGAAAAAACATATTAAAAAACCCAAATGATTTATGGTTTGGTTCAGGTTCAGTTTCAAACCTCTAAAACTGTTCAAAATCGAAACGAACTTGTTTAGTTTGTAACTTAAATCAAAGCCCAATTCCCTAATTCTCTTTCCTCCCGCAACCACCCTCACCTCCCTTTCTCTCTCAACAATTTGTTATCTTTTTTTCCTGCAACTTCCCGCCCTTGTCTTTTCTCTCATATGTCTTCTCTCTCTCCCTCTAGTCTCTAGTTTATGGTCTCTTGACAACGGTGCGGCCTCTCTATTCTCTGTAAGTTTCTTCCTCGCCTTAATTTATTGTTATGAGGTTCAATGTTCAAAATTACTTTTTGAGATGGTATGTTTGGATTTTAATAGGTGAGTTACTAAATCTTTTGCTCTCTTCTTTCCCGCAACCTCCTCCCCCATCTCTGTCTCTTCTCTCTTCTCTCTTCTCTCTAGTCTCTAGTCTGTTGTCTCTTAACAACAGTGCCGCCCTCTCTATTATCTTTAAGTTTCTTCCTTCGTCTATAATTTTCAATGGTGGAAGGTTTTTACTTTTTCGTTTGGTGTTTTTTTTCTCTATTTGAGACGTCAATTGATTTGTTAAATGCTCTGAGAAAGCATGATCTGTGTTTGCCAAATGATAAAATGGTAGAATAGTTCTAGATCAATGTAACAGTTCTTGAAGCATGGATATTGAGTATGGCAATGGCACCAGATGACACTCTGTGTAAAATATTGAGTGTCTGGTTCCCGGTGATGGTGATGTTTATTCGGAGGTTTCTGATCTTATAAGGGCCTCAACATTGTTCAAAATCTTCTGCTAAATTACATGGCCGTTATAAATCCAAGAAGCCTGTTTCGAATGATTAAAATTTTTTGAAAGCCCAAGAAAAATTCCAAAAAAGGACCAAAAAATTAGGCAATTGGAATTGATTTTTCTTACATCAATTAAAAAAAAAGAGCCCAATCTGAGGGAAAAAAAAATATTTTTTCAGCTTAATAAAAAAATAAATTGAAAAAAACAAAAACATTTTGGTTTGAATAGGTTTTTGATTCGATTTGATTGATTTGGTTTGATTTTAAATTTTAGAAAAATAATTTATTATTTAGTTGTTTTTAAAAGTAAAATCCAAACCTAATAAATCATTTCTAATTATTTTTTTTTTCTCTTGAGATAAGATTCAAATTTCATTAATTGATATAATGAAATATTTTTTTTTTGAAAATAATAAGAAAAAAAAAACAATCACAAAATAAAATATTTTCTAGATTAAGATTAAAAATATATTTGAGAATATAATAGTAATTGCAGATTAAAATGATTTTTATTTAAAAATATATTAAAATAATAGTATTTTTTATTTTAAAAAATTTATTTTTAGCATGTAATATAAAAACATAAAAAAAAAATTTAAATAAACGCTGTTTGAACCGTCTTACCAGCATATCCTAGTCAAATTTGTGTTGATAAAGAAATTAATGTTTATAATCTCTCCGTTACCGGTTAGGTTTCCTTCATTATCTTGATGAGCAACAAGAAGACAGGACATTAACTTCATTGCCGTCTCCGTGCCTAACCAACCCAATGCCCACATAATTGCCAAATGGGCCCTTCTGAACATTCTCAGATGCTCGCAATCTCTTTTAGCGAAGGTCTCTTTTTTGTTTGGGGTTTATGGACACAGATAACATTTCTACGTTATTTCTTTAGTTTGAAAGTTGTAAATGGTTTTTTTTTTTTTTTGAAACAGCATTTTGTTACATACAAGTCAATATTTATTTTATTTATGCTTCACTTGAGAAAAATCAAGGAATTTCTTTCTCTCAACATTTTAATAAAAATATTTTTATAGAAAAGTTTCTTCAACAAATATATATTTTTCAAATTTTTTACAACAAAATACATCTATTGTATCTTTTCTTAAATGCTCATATTTTATATTATTTTAAATGAATATAAGGATACTTGTAACAAATATAAATTATAATTTTTGTAATATCAATGATTTCTATATTAAAAATAAAATAACAATCTTATCCCCAAACCATATCTAATTTTTCTCTGCATCCTCTTCCTCGTACTAAGTTTGGCTGAATTGGCCAATGTTATTTTTTACGGAATATATATTTTATTTTATTTTATAGTTTTTTTAATATGAACCAATTAAATTTATCATAGAAAACTCCATCTATTCCATTTAACACAATCTTATATGAAATTAAAACTAATTTCATTATTTATTTACCATTGACTACTTGCCCGAATCCTCCCTTCACTAAAAATCATGAGTTTTTTTAGATTTTCAAGCAAAACAATCACTTATTCACACTTACACACTTTTATTAATATAAATTAGCAAAATATTCTAGTCAATTAAATTCAAGAATTCCAATTCCCCTAGTATTAGTAATGGTCGAACCTCATGCATGAGGGGAGGGTGTGAAATTTATTCTAAACTTCATGATTAATACCTTACCCATTAATTTCTCATGTAAGTAAACACCATTAAACACCAAGAACATTGAAGTCTCCTACAACAATCCATGATAAAGAGCATTATTATTAATCATGGGCTGAGAATTTTATTGTGTCTAGGGAGTAATTAATGAAATTTTATTAATTGTATTTATAGATTCATTCTAAAATAAAATAAATACGAGATACAAGAAATTTTATGTTCAACAAGGTTTTATTTGTTATTTTTTTTATATTATCTTTTTTTTCTTTTCAGTATGAACTTATTAAGTAAAAAATAGAATATCACTAATTACTCTGATCAATATAATTTTTTTTTTATCCTAGGCCAACTTAGTTGGTCAACTGGTAACTCGCTAATTTAAAATTCAAATTTGGCCGAGTTTTATATCAAATTAAATTGGTAGTTAATATAATTAAATTTAATTGATTATATGAAAACTGAAGTGATATCAAATTTAATGTTTTTAAAAAATTTAAAATGAAGTTAATTTTTTTAATAACATTATTTTAAATTAACCTGTATGAACTTTTTAATATGTAATCTTAGTTTTGAATCATTTTTTTAAAACTTCGCTAGATAAATTTACAAGTGTCAAACACATCTATTGGTAATTATATATTAAAATATTACAATAAAAGTTTTGATTTATTTTTTGTTGCGATTATTTATTTGTTTAAACTTTGAATTATGCAGTCTTTTGGTTTTTTTCATATGTATTTCAAAGGAGAAAGAAGGGATATTTAGAGATAAAAGACATCAGATGGTGTTTTAGACTGGAAAAATTCTTCGTATGTATTTATTTTTATGTTTTAAAAATATTTTAAAAAAAATTATTATTTTTTATTTTTTTATTTTAAATTAATATTTTTTTAGTATTTCTAGATTATTTTGATATATTAATTTTAAAAATAATTTTTAAAAAATAAAAAATATATTATTTTAATATATTTTTAAATAAAAAATATTTTTAAAAATAATTATAATCATACAAATTACCATGAAGAGGCGGTAAAAATGGTTGAAGAAAGTCACTAGCTAGAGGGATAATGGGATTATTTGCTATAATGAAAACGTTACAAGATTTTAACTTTTAGCTAACCCTCATGAGAAAATGGCTAGTGACTGTTAGAATCATCGAGGATGGTCCAATTCAAAATACAGCTATGAGATTAATATGATATAAGACTCCGGTTATTATATTATCATTTCAACTCATAAATTGGTTTTTTTAAAAAAATAAATAGAATTACACCACAGATTACTAAATAAAATTATAAATTCTAGCTAGGTTAAATAACTAGAAAACCTAAATCACGAGATACAAGTTTAAAAAAAAAAAATATTTAAGTTAGTTTGTATGAATTTAAATTAATTTTATAGATTTTAAAATTAATAATCATTAGAATTTGAGTTGGTCACACAAATCTAAGATATATATTTAATTTTATATCAAAATTTTATAATTATTTATGTCAAAATAGTATTGAAAGTTTTAAATAGGTTTTTAAAAAAGAAAAAGTAAGCTAGATAATCACTAAAAATGATTTTTTTTTCTAATTTAAAATCTTGATGTTCACTTCATTCAACAACACCAATATAGTACAATCACGAATTTAACTTGTTTAGAAAAGTGAAAGTGTAAGAATTAAAAAGAGATCAAAGAATCTTTTTCCTGACCCGTTCAAGGAATCTTTGAAATCTAAAAAGTCAAGAAAAAAATCAATTTTTTTAAATTACATTTCTCTCCATGAGGATGTTAATTCCGAAATGATCAATTGGCGGTGGCTCGAGATCTTAATCGATTAAGATATTATTTTAATAATAACAAAAAATGACTACCAAACCTGGATATTTCTGTCATTGCCTACAAATTTGCATAGAGATTCACCAATCACGCTCGAAAAGCTGTTCACACGAAAATAAAATAAAATCGCCTACGTAGCAAACAGCCCCACGAACGTGGTGCACGTGCTTACTTTAATACCGTCGAAGCAGAGTCTTCAGTCACGAGCAGCACACGTGTCTCAATCAGAGCAGGGAAGTCAAAGTACTAAACGAGCTGAAAAGGGGACCCCATCTGGCTAGCTGGCATTTTTACACGGTTCCTCATTTTCCGGTGCGTAAATGACGCCCGCGCAAACAAGCACGCGACACGCCGTGTCTCTACTCTCTGCTCTCTGCCCTCTCTCTAGTCTCTGTCTCTCTGTCTGTCTTTTCCCAGAAAATATAATAATTTTATGGACCCAACCTAAGTTTCCTTGAAAAGTCAAAGTGAGAGAATGAGTCTTTTGATTGAGTTTATGGGAGCCAGCTTGACTCGGACTCGGATCCAGTTGGGCTACTCATTATTCCTTCATGTGATTTTGTCCAAGCTCCAATCATGCATGGTTCTGCTCTCCCTTTTCCTTTTCCTTTTTTTTTTTTTTTCTCCCTTAAGAACGGACGCTTCAATTATACAAGAAATGTGCAACCATAATGGTAATGTAATCTTTTATATTATACTTCTAAAACCCATATCAATGATAAATATTATTGTGTTATTGAATCATTTCAATTCAAACTCTAAATCAATAATTTAATAAATTGATTTACTAACTTGAAGTAAGTTTAAAAACTATCATTTATACAATCTAGAACAAATATAAAGATCCCTTTAGTTATAAGAAAAATAATAACTTTACATGGATTTTATTGAATATAAATATCACTAATGACAATGGAGTTCAAACTAAGCTTAAATCATTTCGCAAACGATAATGATTTCATGATGTATTTTTACCTTTGATAGCAAGGATGAAGAGCTCATTAATTTCCCTTGTTTTGTCAAGAGAGACAATGCTGGTGAGAAGTTAGGAATATTTCGAATATATTTCCTTCTAGATCTTGGAGTAAAAGCAGATACAGGAATTTGGTTGTATTCTCTTGAAAATGAACATTGAATTAGCTTCTAATCTAATCTGTGATGGATAAGTTCTTCGACCATTTTCTACTCTCTTTTTTTTTTGAGATTTTGGAAGCACAGTTAAAATCATTTTATTTTTTAAAATAAAAAATATTATTTTAATATATTTTTATATAAAATATATTTTAAATTATAATCACTTTTATTATAATTTATTTTTAAATAGCCACGAAACCACACATCTACGACAGCTATTATATTTTCAACCACTATTTTTTAAGCAAAATTTCCAAATCAAATGAAAGGGTTGCCTTCATTGATAGTAATTTATTAGTGACCGGTTCATGGGTTGGTGTCTTACTTGCAAGACATTAAAACTCTTTGAAAGTTCAAAGTAAACGTCGTACTTGTTTTCTCACCGCCTTGGAGAAAAACAAAAGGCACCGTTTAATTTCTAGCCAACCTTTCAAACCATAATAAAAAGAATGGCCCAGTGTTTTTAAAAGTGCTTTTTAAATACCTCTTAATATTCTTAATTGATCATAACATTTTTTTTTATTTAGATTTATCATAAATATTTAAAAATGCTATCGGGTAAATAATATTTTTTTTAACATCTCTAGTAAGTATTATTTATTTTTGTTTGAATATTTATTTTCTTGTAACATAAATTAACAATAAATAAAATTTAATAAATATGTTCTTATGATATTTAATGTTATCTTAAAAGGTACGTTTTAGCTTTTTTCTTTAAAATAAATTTAATTTTTATATTAGTGCATTAAAATCATTCAAAAACAATAAAAAAAAATTAAAGCAAAAAAAAAAATCAAATTTTAATTATAAACATGTTAAAACTCACTCCCAAATGGTGTTGGATTTTTAAGACAGCTTCTTCTTTTTGCTTTTTTCTTTATCCTCTTTTTTCTTCCTTTATTTTTGAATTCAAATTAGAACTTGGAACGCTGGAAAAAAAAAAAGGGAAGAAACAAATGTGTAAAGATTTGGCTCCCAAGGTAAACACTACCATAAATCAAGAAATAAAATAAGGTGACTTACGGTTTCAGGAAAACCTCACCCAACCAGTTGTTAAGCACACTTGTTTTGAGTATGATTTTTCCAATTAGTGGCATTAATTAAATGTATTGATAATACTATAGATAACATTGTGATAAAGTCAGGAAAAACTTCTGATTGAGTTTGAGTCTTTTCTTGGCTGTTGCACTAGACTTTGGAGAATTCTTTTTGGGTCAAGCTCGGGGCTCATGAATTTATGTAAAATAGGTTCCTCTTAAAACACAAATTATCCTACAATACTTAAGTTAGTAAACATAGAGACATAAAATAAAAATGTAGTGTAACAAGGAAAGAGATTGAAATATAATGTGTTATTGTGTGTAAAAATAGGGTCGAGAAAAAATCATCTTCTTTATACCTAGTGATCCTCAATAATTATAGACTCTTAGATCCTCTATGATAATAAAAATTAGGGTTGCACACCTATAGCGAGAATAAATTGACAAGCTTTTTATGCCAATTATTATCCAGGTAGGGATAAAGTTGTGAAACTATCATAAAGATCATGGTTACGTATTTTTCTAAAGTTCTCATGTCAAGTTATTTATTTTATCGTTAACCACTATATGGTTATCTTGTAATATGAACAATGAAAGTAGGTGCCTATATTGTTAATCACAAATGATGGCACTCACATCGAGGAATAAAACAGTGCTTGTAATAAAGAGTAGGGTGATACCCATAACATGGAGTGGGTTAGCTCTGTCAACATGAGAATTCAAGTGAACATAAATGGATCAGGGGGTGGCTTTTGGTAAGATTTGGATCTCATAAGTGTAGACCTTACAGGTTATTTTTCATCTTTATTTCTTCCCTTTACCATTTTCTCTCTTCTTCTCCTATCATTCTCACCTCTTCTAGCTTGGTTAAGCCTTTCATCTCTCCTATTTTTATTAACTTTTTTTCTCTTCTCCCTATCTCCTGCTCACTCTTTTGAGCTTTGTTGGGTCTTGCACTTAACCTTTCATTCTTTTTTCTCCTTTTTTCTTTTAGTTTTGTTTTCTCTTCCCTTCATTTTCTCCTTTCATTCTTCATTTTTTCTCGAGTCAGGTGTTGGGTTTCTTGAAAAATATTGACGAATGGAAACGATAATTTTTTTAAAAAATTAAGAGTCTAGTAGATCCCGTTAGATAATCTAGAGTCATTTAAGGTTTGAGTAAAGATTATTTGAAGATCAAATCTTTTTTTTGAGGTTTGATCAACTTTTTCAAGGATGAGTTATTGCAAACCACAAATCATCTAAATGTCAAACCTCTAACTGTAGTTCATATAAATCACTAGTGAGAAAACTTCTAAAATCTTATTAAGAAAAAAGACCATTATGTATTTGAGTGTTAGCTTTCTCTTTTGTGTTTTCAGATGTTTATTTGCATCGTATGTTTTGTAATATTTATACAACTCTCATAAAAATATGAGGCATAATATTTTATTTATAGAGAAAACCTAATGACCTATAAATAAAAAAATATCAATTAGCTCATAAATAATATCACATATATTATTTCAAGATAATTTTAGAAATTTACTCAATTAAGCTCTTAATTGATTTTTATAGGTCTAGAAATGTAATCCATATATTAATTACATTAAAGTACTCAATTTTAAAACTTATTTACAATCAATTCACACTTGATCAATCATCCCGGTTTAATTTTTGATGAATGGTTCTTAATATGCGTGACCCATTAGGTTTTTTAATATGTGGTCCAAATATAAATCACAATTCTAAATAAAATAGGATTAAATAAATTAAATAATTTGACTTATTTTCAATTTAATAAATTAATTGATTTATATTTGAAGATCAAATATATCATCTAATAATATGTCATGATCCTTCAAATATTAGGGAAGTTATACATGGTTTGACTTAACATTTTAGCGATTAATCTCCCAATGTAATTAATAATTATTATCCATATATCAAGAATGTTTTGATTTAAACAATATGTAATCAATATCAAAGTATAACATTCTTTATATAAGATAATTTAATAATATCAAGTTTAAAGATTGCTTACACAACTATCACATGAGCCTTTTTATAGACCCAAGTGATCTCTCTATATGAAATCCTTATGCGAGTCGAATCATTGTACATGTCATCTAACAAACACTTACATATTAGTTCTACGTATCTCTAATACCTCATCTTATGAGAATAACTGCTTCTTTTAATAAATAAAAAAATAAAATATGTACCACTCTCGACAGCTCTAATTAATATTTAGTCTTAACAGAATATCGACCATTAACATTTAGAAATAATATTTTGATGCAATATAAACCTCATAATTATAACAAACTTATACTTTTCTTAGCTCATTAATAAAATATAAATAAATATTAAAGATAAATAATATCTTTATCAATAATAAATATATTTTGTATGAGTAAAGTCAGTGCTAGTGTAATATACCAATTAGCTACAAGGCTTATAAAGTAACATTAAGTTGGGCTTAACCCTTCCTTTTTTTCTTCGAGTTAGGTTGGGGCGTTAGGTTAGGCTTAACCCTTTTCCTTTTTTCTATGATTTGTTTAGGATTACATTATGACATTGTAATATTTTTTTTATATTAATGTTAGCAGAGTATTTTTTTTAAAAGTTGATATTCACTTTAATCAAGACTAGGCTACTACTGGATCATATATAGTTCTGAATTGATTCTAAAAGCTGGATTATTTGATCCCACCAACAACTTGTGTCTAATGCCATACATAGAAGATGTAAGAGCTTTCTATGAGTGAAAATCAATTCTCTAACATAGTATTGAGGTTTTTTTTATGTTCATCTTAATTATCAATGGCTTTGTTACAAAGAAATTAAAAGATTTGTTGGAAATGTAGGGTAATCTGACCACTGGAATTTATTTATTTTGAATTGAGATAACTATTAAATATGTTATATGACTTGCTCTAATAAAATTTTCTGATTTTTTTCTTATAATAAACAAAATTAAATGAATTAAAGTTAACTTGCAAACCCTATTTGGAGTTTATTGTCTGCCTAAATGAGGCGGGAGACAAATTACATGGATGATGATTAACAATGTTGATCATCCTGAATTGATAATATATATATAGGAAACTTTCACTTTTCAAATTTTATCACATTTAAAATATGTGTTTATGTTACTAGTTCTATAATCACATAATATGTGAGCAGTAAGGAGTAAGGAGTAAGATTGTAACTTTAATAATATTATTTTGATGTATTTTCAAGCGAAAAATACTTTAAAAAGCAACATCAATTACAATCTCAAACTCTGCATTACACAAACCCTTTTCATATTACAAACTCTTATTAAAATATTACTCACGGAGAATAACAAGTTTTGAGTATTGTTGATGATCGATCATTTATAAGATTTGAGATAGAAAATATACTTTTAATCATAGTTTCTAAACTCAATTAAACCCGTGTGGGTTGACTAGAAAAACCCAATGCCTAACCCGAATCAAGTTTCTAGTTAAGCCGAACAAGATAATAACCTAGTGAAATTTGATTGACCTATCTGATTTTTTTGTGATCCAATAAACCTAACCAAACTAACCGAGTCAACACCAAAAAAAATTAGAAAAAAAATAAACAATATCGTTTAAGTAAAAATGATTGACCTAATAACCCATGAGTTGATCCAATAATCTAGTAATTGAGACTCTTTCTTAGTCAATCAAGATCTTTCAAGTATGCTCCTAACTTTCTTCACGTAAGATAAAAATAAATTGATTAACTTTTAACAAGTATTAATACAACATGTTTTTCATAAAAACCCTTTTCACATCCAAAAAATAGGAAAAAAATAGTCAAAATCTCAACTAATACAACATACTTATCATTCAATATATAAACACTAGATTATTGAGTCATGCTATGTCATGGGTTAGGTAAATTATTTCTTGAATGTAAAAAAATGTTCAAATGTTGCCAATGTTTTTAATTTTTTTCTAGTGGATAAAAATTTAAATTGTGCGGGGATTGATCCGATGTGACTCGGTTGATTTTTCAAGTTCAAAAGCAATCTGGACAACCCGGGGTAGCACATCAAACCTATGAACCGAGTTTTGGATTCCATTAGGATTATAATTTTTTTTTCAAAACTATTTTTTATTTAACAATATGATAACAAAAATAGATGATCGCAAAATCAAACACCAACCCAATACCGAGATTGTTTTGAGACCGTAATAACTTTATAAAAATTAAAACAAAACTAAGTTTAAAACTAAATTCAACAGCCTCTCTTACCCTTATAACAAGTATTGGAAACATCATGCTATCTTCAATTGATGTCTTTATAGCTTACCAATTAACCCAATATCTAATGATAAAATACAAAAATTAATTAAAAAAAAAGTGAAACCTGCGAATCAAGTCTACCAACCAAACCCGTAAATATGTCTATGAACTTTATAAAGTTTAATAACATGATTTTATCTGGAACCATTTTTTTTTAACTATATGAGAAAAAATTAAATGATAAAAAAAGAGTCAAGTTCAATTAAAAAAAAAAATACCCCACCAAACTCATAAACTAAATTAGAGCAACCGAGTTACTCTAACAAACCCGCAATCCACACTAATCTTATAAAAAGATAAAATAAAAGAAAACAAATTACAAAGTTTAACTCTTAACCACTCCACTATTAAAAAATAAAATTCACAAAAATAGCAAAAATAAGAAGCAAAAGAAAAAAGATGAAGAAGCAAAACACTGTAATTTACGAAGCAATGAGTGTGGGTGAATAGTGGTTCCCACACCCTTTAATTTTTTATATTTTTTAAAATTTAATAACATGACTTTTATGAGAAACTATTTTTTTAACTATATGAGAAAAAAACTAAACTCTAAAAAGGTTAATTCAATTAAAAAAAGATAGAAAAAAAGCACCCAACCAAACCTATAAATCGAGGCAATCTGAGTTATCATAGCAAACCTACAAACCATGCTAACTCTATAAAAAGGTAAGATAAAAAAATTAAAATTATGAAACTAAATAATTAACCACCCTAACATTTAAAAATTAAATCAACAAAAAAAAAATAAAAAAAAACCCAGTTTAGAAATTACTAAGTATACTTTACTTTGGCTCGGCTAATCTATGGAGGCTGTTGCTTCATATTGTCATCAAAAACAAAATAAAAAAAATAAAAAAAATTATAGATTACTATTGTAACTTACAATGCAATAAAAAAAACTATAAAAAAATCAAGTTCAATTAATAAAAAATTTCACCAAACCCATAAATCAAGACAACCAAGATTATTATGATAAACCCATAAATCATACTAACTATGTAAAAAGATAAAATAAAAAAAATTAAATTATAAAATTAAATTCTTAACTATTTTAATATTTAAAAATAAAACCAACCAAAATAAATTTTAAAAAATCATAACAAAAATTTAATACTAAAAAAATGATCATGAAAAAAAAAAAAGCAAAACAATATGTAATCCGTGGAATGGGTGTGAATGAATACTAATTTCTCTCTTTTTAATTAATTAATAATAATAATAATAATAATAATAATAAATCACAAATATTACTATTTCTCTTTTGACCCTACGCATAGATTTTTATAATAATTTTCTTACCAAGTCAGTCACTCAGTCAGTAGACAACTACCCTTTTTTTTCCATTCTTCTATAAATATGCCATCCCCGCTCGCTTCCTTTCTCCTCCTCTCCTTCGTGGCAGGCACCTTCTCTCTCTCTCGCTTCAAATCTCCCGCTGAAGGTATTTCTCTCTCTACGAATATCCATACGTATATACATACTTGCCTTTATACGAGTGCTAATTAAGCAGATCTATCCTTGCTTGCTAATTGAAGTGTAGATCAGATCTGGTTTAGGTGGCTTACTTCGCTGTTTTTTAATTTTTGAGCTGTTATTGATTTTATTTTTAAAAAATAATTCAGGTATTCAGTGTTTTTCTTTGGAAATTGAACCTTGTTAGTTTTTCAGTGTTTTTATGGGAGATAAGATGAGTTTTTTTGATTGTTTAAGACCTGATTCTGATGGATTTTGTTTTTAAAAGGCTTGCGTCTAGATCTGTAATTCCTTCTGTTTGGTTGCTGAGAAAGTTGAGGAATATTAAAGAATTCGAAACAGATTTGAAAATTTCCACCTCTTTTTTTTTAGCTTTTTTTGTGAAGTCAATTTGATTTTAATTTGTTTTTTCGTGATTTCATGGGGCATTTTTTTTGTTTTGATTAGATCAGAGTGATTTATTTTATAGTAACTACTTGATTTCTAAGATTTATTTCTTGAAAATGGACAGGCGTTCTACTGCTGTGGATATATTGTACAAATTTGAAGATGATGAATCAAATCAGTCTTCAGCAGAACGCCATTACTTGTTGTGATGAGAGAAGAGGTTTGGTTTCAATTTCTGATTCCAAGGGTCTTGTTGTTTGTCCAAAGCCTCGGCGAGTAGGAATTCTGGCTAATAATCCCATTAGGCCTTTGAGATGGCCTGTGAGGTATGTAGTTTTCGGTGATTTCTGCTTTTTTTAATAGGTTATTCAGTTGTTTTGCGACTCAGGATGATTTTAATGTGTGGGGATTGTTTTTAATGACAGCCATCAAGCCGAAGTGGGTGATTGGAAGGCTGGGGCGGAGCTTCTGGACATTATTCTCATGAAGGTAAACTGGTGTTGTCTTTTTTGTGTAGAAGTTAGGAAGACATTTGTGTAGTAGAAGTTGATAATTTAGACGTATGCTTATGATGTTGTTGAGGCATGAATCTTTATTTGGAAGGCATCTGAACTCAATTTCTTTTCCTTTTGGTGAGGGTGCTTTGCTGTTGTGGTTGTTTAATTTGATTATGTTGAACTTGTTTGCTGGTCAATCAACATTTTTATACATGGAGAGGAATCTGCAGGCTGTATTTCATGTTACGGGTTTGTTTTGACTTGGCTATGATCTTGGTGTTAACAGGAGGGTCATGAGCCAGATCATTCTGCTACCCAGGTGGTCTCATCGCCACCTCCATTTTTTTGTGGGTCTCCTCCATCCAGAGTAGGCAACCCATTAATTCAAGATGCTAGATTTGGGGATGATAAACTCACTCCAATGTCACCATTGCCCATTCCATCTCCTTCAGGTTTATCTTCTCCATCATCATCTGCACGCAAAGGAGGGTGTGCAAGAATGAAGTTTGGGCTTAAGCCAGCCATGGTTAGAGTAGAAGGATTTGATTGCCTCAACAGGGATCGCCAAAATTCCAGCATCCCTGCTGTGGCTTAGAACTCACAAAATCAAGTGTATATAGAAGGGAGCTAAATCGCTACCAGAGTCACAAACACAGCAGATTTAACAAGAGGAGTTTTGAATCGTTTTGCAGAGAAGTCTTGAGAAATGCCCCTAGTAGTGTATATATGATATATGTTTTCCCCGGTGATCATTGCTAATATCTTGTAAGTAGTTTGATTGATTGAAAAAAGAAGAGATGTCAAAACCTTGTGTTCTTGAGCAAGGTTTCGAGAGCATAGCTCATTGTAATATAAGGTAAGGTGGGCTAGTATTGGGAGGATCGTTTGATTTCTTTTGATTATCACCTTGAAAAAAAATCCTGTATAGAGCCAATCGGTGATTGAATTTTTGATCATTTGCCCTGTTATTGTATATTGGTAATTGTCAATGAATTGGTCTGCTCCTGGACGCTAAATCTCTTCATCCTAACAACTCAGAAGCTGCGTTTTCTTATTTTTGTATGTCAAGTATATTCTGGGGTAAAAGCGAAGCTGGATGTTTTGCTTCCTTCGTCGGAACTCCCATGGTCTCGGTCTTTCGAAGATAAATCAAGCTGGGCATGTGATCTTGTTCGAGTTTTGAACCATCGTCAAGCTCTTGACCTCTGCAGCATCAAGCTGGGTTTTTGCGTATACTTGAAATGAATTAAATGCTTGTGGAGCCAGGTAGGCAGAACTCCTTTCTAATGCAAGTATATGGTAGGTTTGGTGGTCGATGTGGATCGATTGCTGTTGCTTGGGGGCTGAACATTTAACTTTCATTTCAACCACCTGCCTAAATGCCACAAATTTGGGCTCCGCCCAGTTGCTGATTATTATCCCATCAAAAGGTGAACTTATTAAACCTTCTCTCTTAGGTGTTTAATTTCGTTTGGAATCATGTTTTTTAAAAAATTTAAATTATTTTTTTATATTTTTAAATTGTTTTAATATACTGATATTAAAAATTATTTTTTTTAAAAAAAATTTATTTTAATATATTTTTTTTAAAAAAAAAATATTTTAAACCACAACTACCATCACATTTTTAATTACCCACTTATCAAATTCACAAAAGATTTTAACCTTTATTTTTCTTCCGTTGTTCTTCCATGCATTTATTTAAGTTAGTTGTTAGATGCAGTTGGAGGACTTATTCGAAGTGGGTCTTGCTTAGGTAATTAAATTATTGGGTTAATATACATGTTACCAAGTTAATCCGGGTAGATTTTTTTTTATCTAAACAATATTGTTTTGTTTTTTTTTTTCAATAATTTCCTTGGTGTTATCCCAATTAAGTTTGTATCAAATTTATCCAAGTCAACCAAATCACTGAAAACCTAACCAAGTTAACCATGTTTTACCAAATCAATATCTTTTTCGATTTGATTTAATTTAAAACCTAATCCAAGTCAAGTTATTAGTTCATGAAATTTCTAAGTCTAACTAGAGCTATGCTTGAAAAAAAAATATTGTGAATAATTTTTATTTTTTTCTTTTAATTGACAAATGAATAATCTAGATAGAATTTTAAAATAAAACATCATTTTTAGATATTGAAGGATATAGTAAAATAAATTAATCTTTTCAGGCTCTTCTATAGATTGATATGAAGCTCATATCCAAGTTCTTTCAGTCTCTTTTTATGACCATCTGTCTTCAAAGCTTATTGAAGTTTGATTGAAATCATTTTACAAGGTCTCTCGGTTTACAGAAATAGTCGAGTTTGCTTTTAAAACTTAAATTACACAATTTGGTTTCTTTAAAGATTTGTAAGTAAACATTATTTTTTTTCTTAATAAGTTAAATTCACTTTAATCTCATTGTGTTTGTGCTTTGATAGCTGTTCTTTTCCATAATTTATTGTTTATACATGATATGTTGGAAATTAAGTTTTTGCATTGCCCTAATCTTTTTCTTTCCAAAAACCCTTTTTCTTGCTCAATGTTGTGTTTATCTTATGCTTTGTTAGTTTCAAACACTAAAGATGAAAATAATATTATTGTGGTGGATTCAATAGGTAAATAATCTTTTATTGTGGTCTTGATTATATATCTTGAATTAATTTTGGATCTGTAAGCTTTATAACATGATATTAATTATTGATGTTTATGCATTTGGCAACTGATTTGTAAAGAAGCTCACTACAATTTGTGAGCTTCTTCATTCTATGTTATGATATGAAATATTATTCACTTTTAATGCAATTATTTTTTTGGAAATATATAGCCATTGTAACGAGAATGGTTGATATCTCATTCTAGTTGAAATGTTCATATGGTATCATTTATGGAGGCTCGTTCTATTGAAGTAAAAAAGAAGCATAATTGGAAAGTGTTAGTTTGAATCAGATTGATGTTGTCCTTACATTTTAGTTTAACTGTCACTTCTGATCCAATTTCTTGTCGTATATGAATTAAACAATAGCTAGATTAGTAACTAAGTTATCAAAGATTGTTAAAGTGTAACAATTATAGGGCCTAATTTTATTGTTTTAATACCTTTTTCCAGCTCTATGTTGTTTTTATGCCATGCTTAGTTTGTTTCAAGCACTAAAAAATAAAAATCATATTATTATAATCTCTTGGGGTGGTCTTGATTATATATCTTGAATTAATTTGGTATTTGAGAGCGGGAGGATTATAACATTCCATTAATTATTTACTTGTGTGTTTGAAAACTTATTTATTAAAAGGAAATAGTGTCTATAGTGTAACTTTTAAGAAATTCCAAAATAGAATGAGTAGGTAAATTGTTTCTTCTTTTCGTGATGTGATATGAAATGTTTCTGACTTCTCATGGAAGTATAAAAAATTTACAGCCATTATAGCGAGAATGGCTCATATCTCCTTGTCATCAAAGTATCTATATTGTATCATTGATGGTGGTGCGTTCCATTGAAATATGGAGTGCAAATGAAAAATGGTAGTTTGTGTTGGATTGGTTTTATGTCTTTAAATTTTGGTTTAATTATTACTTTTAATTTGATTTCTTGTCGTATGCGAATCAAGCTATAGACTTTTAGTGATTAATTTATCAATGATTGTTGAAGGAGTAATATTAAGGATAAAAAAAATACCATTTAGAGACCAAATTTTACTTACATCTCCATTTATTGTCATATTTTGTTGAACAAATTGTTTTACCATTTACTTCTTCTTTTGATTATAGTTTTTAGAAAAAATAACAATTTCTCATCAATGTGTTGTTGGTCACCGACAACGATTGCCAATGTGCTTACAAATGACATCAATGTTTTTCTATGCATTAATAAATGGTTAATCATCATGTTAAATGTCCATTATAGTAGTTAGATTGGATCATATCACATGTTTTCCATAATAATTGACTCTAGCAATTATTGGTCATCAATATATGTTTTAGTTTCCCTATTTATCTAGTTTGGGTAGTCTGTTTTTTATACCATTCAAAACGCCATTGTGTTTGAACTCCTTTGAGATTTAGTTGTCTTAAACATTTTTACTTAGTCTAAACTAGCAAATTCTGCTTTTGAAGATCAACTAGTTATTCATTTCTTAAAATTCTGCAATTTCTAGTTAATATTGTTTCTTAATCACTATTCTTTATCTTCTCCCTTTATACATGGCATGTACTCATCAACTTTTGCAATGACAATTTGTTTCAAGTACCAATGATTCCTGTTTTATATGATGTTTATGTGTTCCTCTATTAGTGAAGGAAAAACAATGTAATTGTACTGGATCCATTCAATTAACTCTCAATTTGGTGACTTTATAAAGTTAATTGATTTGGTTTGAGTGTTGAGCTCCATTATAAATAATTTAGATCTATTAAGCTTTATGGAGAAAGAAGTCTCAATAGTAGGATTCTGGTATTGTAATTCAGATTTTGAAAAATGTTAATTAATACATTTGCACCTCTTCTCAATTCAATACATAATTGCATGCATGATGCATATGGTGTGTAATGTGTTAATTGCGCACAATAATTTGTTGAGTGTAGAAGAAGCACTGATGAATTCCATATTGTAACGTCTAATTAATTATTTATGGCATTGTGTGATTAATCTAAGAGAAATTATCGATTAGCGTATGCTTTAGAAAATTTCAAAGCAAAATGGGTAGACAGATATTTACTTCTATCCATTATGTGATACGAAATATTATCGAATTCTCGTGTAATTTATCTGAAATTTACAACCATAACAATAAGAATAGTTGATATCTCCTTGTCATTGAATGTCTATTGTATTGTTAATAGAGGCATATTCTACTTCCATTTAAAACTCACTTTAGAGTTACTTGATAGTTGGTTGCTATACTATTGGTTTTCCATTTTATGAATATTTTAAATTATGGTTAGCTCAACATTTTATGTGATAATATAATTTTCAAAACTAGATGCATTTGTATCATGTTTTCATTGTTAGATTGTTTTACTGTATGCTCAAAGTCTTGATCATAGATAATAGGCTAGTATAAAAAAAATTATTGTAGGCTGAAAGTCTTTACTTCTTACTAGTTCAATGTCACGAGGTGCGCAGAAAAAAAGTTTTTAAGGTGGGAAAGGATTTTTTTTAGTTTGGAAGGCTTATCTTACTACTAATGAGTATGAAGTTCTTTTGATCTAAACTTAAAATATTAATATTTTAATTATTGACATGCTGAAACTTTTTCTGTAGTTTGCCTTAGTAGTTCATAAAAACAAAGTACAAAAGAGCAATGGAATACATTGCTCATGAAAAAGGAAGACATGACCAACTTAATAAGGTAAGTAGTTCACTGGTCGGTTTTCCCCATGAAGATTTCATGTCATGCTTTGTTCTCTATAGAGTGGGCATAATAGCTTACTGGTATGCTTGTAAAGATTGTAATAGTTGAGTAAACTAAAATGATTTTGTCAAGCTTGTTATACTTAAATCTCAAGTTAACATCTGAAAATATACATACATAAACATTCTTTGATTTAGAACATAGATAGCATTAACTTTCTTAGTTAATTATGTATTCATGTTAACTTGCAATACTAGGATTTGTTTTACTTGGATGAAAAATCATGATGCATATTCACAAAACATACAAGCTAGTATATTTTATATATAAGTGGATGGTCCATAGAGAAATGGATTGGGCATATTACTTTAGATTGAGACTCTATTTATTTTTCTACCGAAGCAATATTTTGGTAAATAGTTAGTTTATAAGAAGAGGTTTTAATGTTATTTCCTAGTATTATGCAGACAAGCAAAATTTATAGTAAAATGGTTGATGATTGTTGCTAGATATTGTTGGTGACCAAAGGGTTGGGATAGTTGTTATTCATGGTGTTTTTAGCGGTGCTAGCTTATGGCTTGCTCCATTGTCACTACTAGTTATTGCCAACAATGTTTATATATGGAAATCAATCTCAGGAGCTCAATGAATGTCCAATATTACTCTATTGTTTTACTACTAGGTGTTTCACATGGTTAACCATTTTAAATAGTACATTGTAATAGTTTTGGGAATCAATCCCGAGAGCTTGAGGAAGGTCAAATACTACTCTATTGTCTTACTACTTGGTGTTTCACATGGTGAACCATGCTAGCTAGTCAATTGTAATAGTTGCGAGAATAAATTCCTAGAGCTTGAGGAAGGTTCGGTATTACTCCAGTGTTTTACTACTAGGTGTTTCGCTTGGTTAACCATGTTAACTAGTATAATATAATAGTTTGATGGTATTGCAATTCTTTTTTATTTGGTGGTATGGATTGTGGTTTTTTTTAATTACTTTATTGTGATTATTAGAAGCAATTAGAGTGATATAAAACTATTCTTGAAACCTCATCAAATAACATAAGTATTTAGGTTGAAATATTTCTTAGCATGATATTAAAACCTTGATAACTAAGCAGTTAGGAGTTTGAATCTCACCATTGTCATTCAAGTTTCAAATCCAAAAAACTTTTGTTCGAGAGGGTGTATTAGAGAGTACTATAAAACTATTCTTGGAGCATCAACTAACAACATCATGTAAAATGATACATACATATAATAGTTTGGGACCTAGGTGCTTGGTTGTATTAGCGGTAATCAGCTTGTTGTCGTGGCATAACATAGGGAGGTTTGCTAAGGAAGCAATGAGTTTAACAGGTAACCTAAGGAAAAATTGGTGGATATACATTTTTATGACACCAATTTTGGTTGACTTGTTTTCTTGTATTGCAGCATATACATAAAATATTTCCTGCATATTATTTTCCATGTGAAAAAAAGGGCTCGAGATTTATGGTGATTGATTACGTAGGAGTTGATCAAAATTTGAAGTCGATGTTTGGCTATTGTTTTGATAAGCATCGTGCCACTGATTTTTCATAGGAAGGATGAGGCTGAATATTTTACACTCTTTAAAGAATCTTGGTCTTATAATGCCTTTTTTCGAAACAATTTCTTCCTCTTTTTTTTTTCAAAATTGTTTTTTTTTATCTTTCTTAAATAATATTTCAAAATGCATAGCTTAATGATTGGAAGACTTTTAAAATGAGATAAAATTTGAAGAATCAAAAGAAAGAAGAGCTACCTAGGTGAAAACTAAATGGATTTTTCCAAGGAAAACAATTCATTGCTCTTAAAATAAATAAAGCCAATAGCCTTTGTCATTGCATTATTAACTAGTGATAAAATTTGTTAATTGTCTTTACCTCGTCAAATTTGACCAAGATGCTTTCTTATAAATTCTAAATCGGGAAGGATAATCCTTGAGCAATTCAATTTCTACCCAACCTCCTGTCCACAAGGTACCGAGACTATGTTATCTTGCTTTTGAGCGATACTAAAGATGCAACCATCCCTGTTGGATTAGTTTTGATAATTCAGAAGTTAATTCTAAGATTTGAATTCAAAAGGTTAAAAGGGAGCAAAATTCCCTATATATTACAAATTATTATCATTAATTCAAATAATCAAAATGTCTACAAAAATATTGTTCGTGCTCTCTATAACCAGCTAGTTTATCTCTCAATTATTCTCCATGGCTTTTGTACTTTTCTTTCCTTTGATCTTTAATAAAATTAGGATCACTTTCATTAAAAAGAAATCTTAATTATTCTTAACACTCATATGCTACCAGATAATTAGGAAATAGAAATTGAAATGCCAATAGAAAACATTTTGTGTTGTGATGAAGAATTTCTGTTGGCAATTTTTGATGTAAATAATGATGGGTTGTGTTTTTATTGGTTATTAGCAATGGATTGTCCAACTATGTAAAAAAAAAAAAATTGATAAAGAATCCTTCAAAAATCTTGTCAATAATTTTATACGTCATGATTTATTGATGGAATTGCCGATAGAATATTTCTGCTGGCAAATATAAATAAGTTATAACTGACAGTTCCTCCCCCCATTCTTTTTGTTCTTCTTCTTCCTCCTCGTCCTTTTTCTCCTCCCAAAAAAGATACCAGTAACCCCCCTATTTTCTCACAAAGTTAGCCACCCCAATACACTAACATCGATCTACATCTATCAGTAGTGTCAATATTAATTATTATATTTTTCATGAAGCTTCGATTCATATAGTAAGCAAACCCACCCAAATTTTGTAAACCATTTATATTTTAGGTTAATTTATTGATTTTTTATGGTTTTTATAGTTTGTTTTTATATATAAGTGTTTTATAGCTTCTTCCTGGAGAAATTTAATGTATTAATGTATGATTTATATGTTAGGGTTTGTTTGGAATTTGGGGAAAATTGAATTTTGTTGTCATTTGATGAAATTGAGTTTGATTTTGTAACTTAAGTATGTTATAATTGAATAAATGATGAGTTATTTAAATAGGTACCGATAATATTTTATCAATTTTATTGTTAAGTTGAAGATTTATGAATTTTTTTTATTTTATGGAATTGACAAGATCAATATTATTCTATGTAGGCTTCATAATTAAGCAATGAATGATTATTCTTGGATGTATTGAAAGTCACATGAAGGGCTGTATAGGGAAGATTATCTTCAAGAGGTTAAATGTTTTATTAATTTTGTACTTTATAAAATAAAGAATATTAGTGCGAGAGAAATTGGATATCTGTGTGAATTGTAAGAATAAAAAGTTCAACAATGAGGATGTTATGGTGATGCATCTACTTAAAAAGAATTCGTCAAGAAATACTTATGTTGGTAAGCACATAGAGAACCCTATGTTCCTCACAAAACCATGTTAGAAATTATAGTTGGCTCAACTTATAGTTCTAACAACATACATGAGTTTGTGGATGATAATATTAATCCTTATAAGAGTATGATGGTGGTTGCAATAAGAATAAATCATAATTATTCGGATGAAGGCTCACACAACATGTTTTTAAGTAATAAAATCAAATGTAGATGCTACTAGGTTTTTTCTTTTTTTTTTTTTACTTTTGAAAGATTCCAATAAGTCATTATAGGATGGGTAAATTATTGATCATTGCATGAGTGTTTACCAGCAAGTAAGATTTTATAGTTTGCGTGAAGTCGATTATGATAGCATCATTGAATGGTTAAAAGTATGATACCTTAGAGGAATGGGTTGAAAGAGAACTTTTATATTACATAGTTTATTATGAAACATTTTGGCCTAGGATACCAAAAAACTAATATGTGTCCAAACTTTTACATGTTTTACTATAATGGATATGCAAATTTTCCCGAATGCAAATCTTATTAGCATGCTCGATACAAGCCCAATAATGTTAAAGGAAGGAAACTTATTGCATATAAAAAACTGAGATGCTTTTCAGTCACTTCTAGGTTGTAAATATTATTTATGTTTTCAAAGATTGTTGAGCACATGACATGATATCATTTATGTGATGTGATGGATAGAGTCATGGTGCATCATTCTAAAGGTGAAACTAAAAAGCTATTTAATAATATGCATCTTTAGTTTTCAATGGAACCACAAAACATATATCTTGGTTTTAAAATGCTTGGTGTCATTGTTGTTGTGTATTTAGGTTGGCTATGAGATTATAATAAGTAAAACAAATTATAAAAAGTGGCGATGGAATGATCAACAGACATGCAATTTTGTCATAAAATTACAATAGGTTTGAGAAATGGCGATGAAATTATTGATATAACTACAAAACATTAAAAAAGAATTAAATTTTCATCGATGATTTCATTAAAATGTTAATATACCGATGGAATCACCAATAAAAACTCTATCAACAATTATAGGTTAGAACTCAATCTTCCCCATTTCATCTTTGCTGCTAATTTTTATATAAAAAAGTTGTCATCCCTCTCTCTCTTTACCATCATCATCTGCCCACCCTCTCTCTCATCACCAACTAACTCTCACTCAATGCTCAACCCTCATCTTTCTTTCTCTATCTCTTTAATGGTAAGCCTCTCAATCTCTTGTTCAATTCCACCCTCAATTATACTAATAGTTATTGTCCTATTATGTCATTGTAAGATTTGTTTTTTTTTTCTTTGCATAGGTTTTTTTCTTTCTATTTTGTTAGTTAATTACTTAAAATTCTAAATTTATTTATTATTAATTGAATACTTGTTGTTAAAATGCTTTAGTGTTGAATTAGTCTAAGCATGGATAACCCATTTTTAATTAGATCGGATATATGACTTCTATTTTTAAATTTGTCTGAAAATATCTTAATTGTAAAGTTGAGTTTTATATTGGATGAAAATTTTAAAGTAAAAGGTATTAAAAGGGTAAAGATTTATAATTGATATATATGTTATTACGCCAATAACCAATTAAGTTCCATACATTGGATTACTTTTACAATTAAAATATTTTTTGTTGTGTGTGTAATTTATTTTTTTTACAATTAATATAATTTGTTTTTGAAATTCACTGACTTAGTGTTGTACTTTGCATGCATATTTTTTCAATAAATATGTTAAATTACATAAACATATATAATTGTAAGAAAAAAAAAAGTAATGATATTCAACAACATTTAAAGTAGATAGATGATTATAAAAACATCTAAAATCTTTAAAATCTCATGTATATTTAACAAATGTTTTTGTATCAGTTTGTGTGATTTGTGGTATAATACCTATAAATATGAGAAAAGAAACTTGGTAGGCTCTGATGACATCGAGGCATGAAAGAAATATAAAACAAGTCACATGATAAAGGATAACTAGGAGATGTTTCAAGAGTTTGTGACATTAAAAAAACTTAAAAGACGATTGCAATTTGGATTGCATAACGAAAACAAAGAAACATGTGATACGTTGAGGTTTTATGAGCAAGCACACTGATAAATCGTTTTCATTTGTTAACCATTCAAATTATCTAACAAAATTTTTAAATTATTCTTTCTTTATTTTTTAATATGATATTTATTAATTATACTTTTTAACAACTTATTTAATTTGTAAAATTAATAGTTTGGGCACGAGCCTACTCTAATCAAGTTATACGAGAAAACTCATACAAGAAAAGCAGGTAAAGGAAAAGGGGTGAAGAAGTTTGTAAATAACATTGTTGAGGCTTTCGTTGTAAGTGTTTTTTTGTTTTTAATCTGTGTAATTTTTCTAATTATAATTAACCTTTATTTGTGTTATAGAAAATATATAATACCGCAATATTTGAAAAACATGGAAAACACGCGCTTTCATTTTCTGATGGTGATAGAAGGTTTGAAGAGAGAAACAAATTGAGTTTGCAATCAAATCAACTTAATTATAACTGCAACCTTTTCCTTTCATTTCCTTTTCTCCCTTATTAAACCTTTGTGTTAAAGAAAATTATCATACATTGAAATCAAACCAAACCAAACACGCCATAACGAGAGGGAGTTGTAACAAACTCAAGCATCTGTGTCAACGTGGTCATCACATGCAAAACCAAGTTTAATAACAACAAACAAGAATCATCAACCTTTTCCTTTTCCTTTTCCTTTTCCATTTTCCCTATCTACTCACCGCCAAAAAAAAAAAAGACTAAAGAAAGACAAAACCATTAATTAAACCAAGGAAAACATGCACCCAAAAAGGAGTGGAAATGTCATAGCTAGCCAACCTCCTTGTCGGCCGGTGGTGAGTCCCTCATTTTGCATGGCAGAAGTCCACGTGCCCTATGTGCATGGCCACGTATAGATGAACCAAAACGCTCGTTGTCCTTTCAATTTCTTCTCTTGATTCTTTTCTATTTTTTTCTGCAAGGTCATTAATTTTTGTCTCTTGTTTCCTTTGATATTTAGAATACAAATCTTCTCCTCTCCTGATATCTCGTAGCTTAACTTGACTATGGAAGTATTAGATATCAATTGATATCTTCTCCAGAAAAAAAATGAAGCCCTAGAAAATGAAACGGAAGATTTCCATTTGTGTGGACACCTGCATGTTACCAAACCCTAATGGCCTATTTATATTCACACTCTCCTCACTAGCTAGTCATCATCAAAAGATCTTGCTCTCTCCTTTTGTTTCTCACCCTGTTTCTTCTCCTTAGTTCACAAAAATCTCTCTCCCTCTCTCAAAATGAAGAAAGCAAGAGTGAGCGCCGTGTATGAAGGAAGGATTGGAAAGAGAAGCAAGGAAGAGAATGAGAACGACTCAAGGATAGCAAGAATGTATGCAAGAGCTAGAAAGAACGGGCTGAGAGCAAAGAAGAATCGTTGCTTTGTGGTCACTGAAAGGCGGAGAAAGGCTAGGTCCAACACCAAGAGAAAGGTGGAGGCTTCACCAAACAAAGAAGCGTGCATGGTGAAAGATCAAGGCAAGACACTTGACAATGTTGAAGCCGTTGAAATCATTGATGATGAGCCTATTCTTGACGTTGCAGTCATCCTTGATCCTGAAACCGTAGACCAAGTAGTGGCTGAAACTATGAGAGGAGAGGTGATCGTGGAGGAAAATGAAGAAGGGCCTGCGTGGTGGGAGGAGTACTGGCCAGTGAGCTACAGAACCAATGAGAATCAAGCGATGGAGGTGCTGGTGAAAGGTTTTGTTGGTGGAATGACTGAAGAGGAACTCTGGTCGGATGACATATGGAACTTTAGAGACATGGATGATCATTTCCCAAAGGCCCAGAGAGCATGAGAACCGATCTAGGAAGCGAAGGAGCTAGGGTGAGGTTATATATACCTCACTTAGTAAGTAAGAAAAATGATGTATGCATTAAATAAATAAACCTACGCAGCTGCATGTATTGCTGTGTATAATATCCTATGTATTTTCTGTTTATGTACTTAGTTTAATGTTTTACCTAGAGTCACTTGGTGTCTTTTACTTTACTTGTAATTTATGTTGTATAACAACGTTGAGTAATACTAAAGATTTCACAGTTTTACTGATAGATCTATTTCTTTGATTTGTAATTCATAATTCGTCAGTAATTTTTTTACTGACAACATTACTAATGGAAACCGTTCGTCGGCTTTCCTTTCATCGGTAATACCTCATTCTGTCGCTACATCGGTCGGTAAAAAAAAATTACTGATGGTTTTATAGACAAAAATTGCACGCCAAAAAAAAAATTCCAGCTTGAAATATACCAATGGATTTATTCCGTCAGTGAGTGTGTGAAATACCGACAGATTATTTCCATTGGTAAAGTCGTCGGTGATTGTGAAATTTGCACCAAGCTACTGTGAAATGTTGACGGATTGATCCCGTCTATAAATTCATCGCTAAGATTGACATTTCCTGCTTTCTGTCAAATGCCGACGGATGTAGTCCATCGGTAAAACCCTCGGTGAGTATTTTTAATTATAATTCACATCCTCTGTTCATTGAACAGGGGCAGCGAAGAAGAAGAAGAAGGGGAAAGGGAGAGAGGGTGGACAACCTATCATGGTGGTGGTCTGGCCGAGGATTACGATGTGCTGCCGATGGTTGCAGCGGTGGAGGCCGGCGTCGGCTACGGGAGGAAGAGAAAAAAAGTTGCAGAGAAGAGAGAAACACTGGAAGGAGAAAAGAAAGAAGATCACGATGGCTGCTTGGTGGCTGCTTGGTGGTAGAAACGGTGGCTGAGGCTGTGACAGAAATGGTGGCTGGCGGTAGAGGAAGCAAAAGAAGAAGAAGAAAAAACACGCAGGAGGGGCTGCAGCGAGGAGAGAGAAACTGACGGTGGCTTTTGGTGGTTGGCTGGTGGTTGTGTTGGCTTACTGTGGTGGAGATGATGGTGGGAAGACCGGTGGTGAGGTTGGCGGTGGCTGAAGGCCACAGTGGAGAGAGAAAGAAAGAAGAAATGTGCAGAAATCGAAAGAAAAATTGGTTTTTTGGCTGATTTTGGACCTAATTTTCTCCTCCCTTGACCCATCAAATCCGCCTCTATTTATAGGTGGTGGAAGAGGGCAATCTTGTATACATTGGGAAAAAATTTCAGCCCTTGATTCACTTGGAAAGGATCCCAACCGTTAGCTCAAAGTAGACATGGTGTACTGTCAAAACTGCAGAAACGGCTGCCTAAGTTGGCATGTTTAGGCCGGCGTCAACGCCGTCTCGTTGCCATTTAGACTGAAATGCTTACTTGAATCTGTAGAGAAACTATAGGGGATTATTTGCGTGCAAGATTTGTCAACTTTGGTGGCTGATAAGTACATTAAATGCAGCAGCAAAGTAGGTAACCGGGCTAGCTTTTTTCAGAAAAAAGTGAAGAAGGTAATGAACAGGTTTTTTGCCAAATTTCATTTCAGTTCTCCATCTATCAATTTCTTTTAATGGAACCCCTAATTGACCCTAAAATTTTGATTTAATACAATTAGGACCCTGCGAAGTTACTGTTTGATCCTCGCATTTACGCATCTTTTGCAATATGTCCTTGGTCTCAAAATTTATCAATTTAACCCCTAATTGACCATCAAACTTTCAATTACTTCCAATTTGGCCCCTAATTTCAACCAATTAACTTGGTAAAAATTAAATTTGGTATCTTAAAATTCTAATCTTCTCAATTAAGCCCAAATTAGGCTCTCAAACTTAATTTTTCACCAATTAAGCCCTAAATAAAATTAATTTGATCCATTTAAAGTATAATTAAGTCTTTGCACTTAATTAAATCCTTCAATTAGACCCAAATTAATTATTAAACATAATTAAATTCAATTTGGCCCATGATTAAATCAAATTGGCCTATTAAAAAATTAATTATGTCCTTGGACTTAATTTTTATGTAAATCCATCCAATAATTATTTAATTTGACCTTGAATTTGTAATTTTTTTCTCCATTATTTTGCATAATGGGATGCAATTAGGCCTTGAATTTCCTTCAAAAATTACAGCTTGATTTTTCTTTATTTTTGTAGTCCTCCTTGATCTGCTTTCTTCACATTGCTGGTATTTATTTTATTTTTTATTTTTATTTTAAAAAAATAAATTAATTTTTGAAGAATAACCCAGAATTGGGTTATGACAGTAGTCATCCCAGGAATCGAAGAGAATGAGTTTAGATAAAAAGGGTCGACATTGATGCCAGCTGCAGTAATAACTGAGGGATCCATAGCAGAGAAGAAGGAGTGCTCTCTGAAGTAGAGGAGGAATCAGAACACTAAGCAGAAGTTGATCATGGAGAACACAAATTGATATATGCAGAAAACCTGAGAAGTGGGAGTTGTGTTCTTTGCAAAACCTGGAGTGTAGAAAATATAAGAAGTATGTCTGCTGCAAAGAGGAGAATAAGGAGTTGAGCTATCCAGGTGAAGGAGAAAAGGATGTAAATCTATTTAGATAAAATGTGCTTTGATAGCAAGTTGAAACAAGGTTTGTGATAATTCGGTTAGATAAAATGTGCTTTTATAGCAAGTTAAAATAAGGTTTGTGATAATTCGGTGAGAAATCTAATCAGGTAGCCTCCTCTGCTATTTATAAGATTAAGGTAGTATACATTTGTTATGGTATAACTTACTACACAAGATAAATTTATATAAGAAAAATGTAATATTTCTTATTTTACAACACATTTAATACTACTGAGAAATATAAGTAATCTTTATTAAAAAAATAATATAAAATCATATCTATATATTGTGTCAATCAATACCTTAATTTTCTTAATTAAAATGGTTATTTAACATAATATTAAAATTGTAATAATTAAGAGTTTAATTCTTATCATGTCTTAAATTTTTTAAGAAAAATTATTATTTTTACCACAATTCATGCTAATGAACAAAAATTGGCAGCAAGAGGTAAGAAATTATTAGATGTTGATGTGAATCAATTCAATTATATTACATGGTGCATGTGCACCAAATCAATCACATTAATATCATGAAGTTTTTCTTTTCCTAAAAAAATAATAATTTTAATATAGTTCAAAGTTGAGAAATTAATACTAGTTTTCAAAAAAAAAAACAAATTTTCTGGGTCAAACCCATGAGAGAAGTAAGAAAGATCCCAATTGGCATCAATTATTCCATAAAAATAAAAGCTTTATTCTTATGATTATGATGGTAAGAGATTGCGTGTAAAATAATGATTGGAGGCTCACGAGGAACATCTTGAAGTAGTGGTTTAGATTATTCTATAATAATTAATCAACCAAAATTGTAAAAGACAAACATCAAAATTGGAAGTTATTGTAACATTCAGCCGTTGGAATGACAATGACCTGATATAGCATTGTGACCATAAGCATAAATTAAAATCTTGCATTTCTTTTTCTAGTTTTATGCGAAGAGATTCTTGAGAATTGATATATAATTTATATTATTTTTTTAATAAATAATATTAAATAATTGTTTATATTATTATAATTTTTTAGCTTGAAGGACATCTATGGTTTTTTTAAGAGAAGCTATATATTAAATAATATCTCAATTAAAAAATTTATGCTTTTAAATAATATTTCAAGATGTAATTTTGATATATTATTTTTTAATGTATGAAAAAATTATCTCGATTTAAAAATTTAAACTGTTAAGTAAGATTTTAAAATATAATTTATATTATTTTCTAACAAAAACTAAAAAACAATAATGTATCTATAATGAAATTATTAAAAGCAAAATAAAGGAATGAATTGAGCGATACAAGATAGCAAAGTGTAAGAAAAAAAAAATATTTAGTTATAGAACCCATACTTTGGTTTATATTTTTTCCTTTCTAATACCCGAGACATAAAATTGTTGTAAATTGTTGTTCTCATAAATGTCTTTTGGATACTATCTCAATTTACTTAAAAAAAAATCATGTTTTAAAAGATTATAAAATTATTTTAAAATTATCAAAGAGATAAATTTATTTTTATATTTTTGTTTTCATTCATTTAACTAGACACATTTCTTTCTCTTTTATATTTATCTCTTCTAGCACAAAAATAAAATAAAATAAAATAAAACATAAATCTATGTGTCTGGTATGGTGAAAAACACCTTGACATTGAGATTTTAAACACAAAATGGAGACAACTAAAATGAAAGAAAGGAACACTTCTTATCTCTACCTTCATCTTATCTTATTTATGGCACGTCCACAAGTGTAGCTATCAATGACTGAAACCGTGCAAGTTTTTTAAAAAAAAAAAAAAAAAAAAAAGGAAAAAAAGAAAAATGACTGAACTATATGGATACTCTAATGAAAGATCGATTTTGGGAAAACACTGTCCACTCAACTTAGGGCTGAGAAAATGGGATTTGTTTTTACCTTTTTACGTTTATCACGCACATTAATTCATTTGAATGTTTTATCCATTTCTAAACAAGAAAAATATTTTCTGAAGTTCGAGATCCAAAAAACAAAAACAAAAGGGAGTCTGCTAGTCCGTAGACTTTGTAATTTCCGGCTGTTATCTTCCTCTGGGTCAGTGTTGCACTTGGGGACCCTAGCTGATATGGAATGCCTACATATACATACAATACAGGATGCTTAAATTCCATGATGGATATGACATTTTCATACGAAAAAGGTACGTAGTATACACTGAGCTAGCAGCTCAAATGCTCAATCAAATTTGTAAATTTCAGGTCCACTAATGCGCTTCGATTAGAGTTCTGGTAATTAAAACCAATCAATGAAGCTGAGTCTGAATATTTCTCCATTTGCTGCTATGGTTTTATACCTAAAAGAGTTGGGAGTCGTGTGTTCTGTGCCCTTTCAATCGCTGTTATCTGGATTTAAAATAGAAAGATAATTGCAGGCTGATGATGAACATTAAGGAGCATGTGTGTGTGTGTGTGTGTAGTTAATTTTAAATCGAACTCTTGATGCAGCTAGGTTACCATATTTGAACTCCATTTGTAATCATGAGAGTCGTTCTTCTGCTTCAAAGTGATTGAAGCTAAAAATGGTCTTTTCTGGGACAAGTTGGCTCTTAGGCACTGGGCAGGGAGTCTAACCAAGGATTGCGAATAAATCACGTTGGAATTCTTCATTAAGAACATTAATCTTGTGTCCAAAGCCTAATTAATGACATTATCCATGTATCTTGGAGGATTAAGGGATATATAACCTGCTCCAAGGTTAAAAACCAAGATAATTATAGTAAACAATTTCATTCAATACCCTTTTGAAGACTAATTATAGCTAGCCACAAGCAAGAGCCGTTCTTCCAAGGGTACTTAAAATCAAATTAAAACTAGATGCATGAAAACCAAAGCAGCCAGTAAAAATAAACATTTTTCACGAGCATGGATCATCCGGATTTAAAAATAATCTACTTTTTATTCAACAATTCTCGCCCGATTCAGCATCCGAATCCAGAAGCTAAAAACAAAAACAAAGTAGAATAATAATATTCATCTCCAAAAACCCAATAAAAAAGGAAGAGGTAAAGCATTTTGCCAAGGTCTAAGTACAATTTAAACAAACCACCCCTAACAGATATAGCTAGGGATCGGAGACATCAAGTTTTGGGACTTAGACAGCTTTTGGCTTGGCGGCGATAAAGCTGATGCACTGCACTTGACGTACGTTGTCGAATCCGATTATACGGATAAAGGAGTTAGGGTAAGTTTTCTTTGCCTCCGCAAGCTCAACCAACACTTGAGATGCCTCAGTGCATCCAAACATGGGTAGCTTCCACATAGTCCAGTAGCGTCCATCATAGTACCCTGGTGACCTGTGGTGCTCACGGTAGACCCAACCTTTCTGCATAATCCAACATATACAATTAATTTCACAAAAGAAAAAATAAATCTGTTCTTACAAGCATGTTCAGCTAAAGATTCCCATCTAGTTATTACTGAATCGACCATGCATGGACTGATTCCTTTTTTCATACATTCATAATTTTGATTGAGCTTCTTTCAATAACCATGTCAGACTCAAGCATCTGGTTAAATGAGACAACAATTTAGTGTTTATAATTGTAATGTGTTCATTGTGATAGTATAGGTGCAGTTAATTTAGTACTCTAGTGATAAAAAGCACAAAGCAGGGCTCCAATTCTACTCTCTGTCCTTAATTAATCATCTCCTCGTAATAATAACAACAGCAATTAGTGAGAATTGTGTGATTATGGGATTGGATTTATCACCTCCAACTCGAATTCCAAGCAAGGAACCCACTTCGAGCGAAGAAGGTATTCAATTTCCTTGGCCAATTCCTGCTCTGTGAGATCTGGAAGGTAAGAAAGAGTCTCGAACTTCTTCAACCCAGTTGGTGGCCACACCTATATTTAAAATGTATGAACATTTTGTTGTGGTCGAAACAACAACAGCAACAAAAAACAGTGAGCACAGAAGACTTAAATGCCAAGCTGGTAAAACAAAATTAAGCGTGCTGGCTGTACTGAATCTACTGATATCGAAGTATCATGAAGTCTGTCTATATTAGGTCACCTGCATGCATTGAACTCGTCCACCATTGCTTGCAATGGAAGTAATGTCATTAGCCTTTCTGGTACTGACTGGGAAAGCTGCGGTAGACTTGAGACCATTGAATGGTGCCACCATGGTGGCTTGTGCCGGGGTGCGGTTGACGGTGGCAACGGCTGCCGATGAGATCATGGAGGAGGAAGCCATCTCTTACAAGCTTATAAGCTATGCAGTGCTCCCTCTAAATGTGATATTCTGCTAGGATTTCAATACTGAACTCGCTTTACTGTCACTTCCTATATATAGTGCTTCAACTTGTCTACCTCGTATCCTACGGTCACAAATCAGTGGAGCTGATAATGAGCGGGATTTGACCGT
Source organism: Populus tomentosa (assembly GCA_018804465.1). Classification (NCBI taxonomy): domain Eukaryota; kingdom Viridiplantae; phylum Streptophyta; class Magnoliopsida; order Malpighiales; family Salicaceae; genus Populus; species Populus tomentosa. Next base: position 8,209,205 of record CM031975.1, read on the forward strand.
TCGATACGATAAGTGATGACATTACACTATTCTGTCCACATAGAAGGTGGGAATTCTCTTAATGCTAGCCTCATCGTTAGCACCACAAAGAAGTTTCCACGTGGAAGAAGCTCCATGACCTTATCTCATCCCATGGAGGACGTCATGGATGTGTGATGCTAGTTAATTTATGGCTTTATGGCTCTTGCTGAGGCAGCCTTTCGATTAATTCCACTCTCTCTTTCAGCTCCGCTCCCTTAATTTAAGATATTTATGACCACTTCTGTGGTTCATACACACACACACATATATACATATATATGAGGTTAAAGTCAATTTAGGTCAATAAGATTTTTTTAAAATAATGTTGTTTCATATTTAAAATAAAAAAAATTAGAGTTAAACAATTAGGTTTGGCTGGATTAACTTGATTTTACTTCTTCGTTTTTTCAGTTGGAGCAATTTCATTATGGGAAGTAAAACCAAAACATTCAGCATATGCTTGGAATTGCGATACTAATAAAAGTGAGTTAAAATTTAAAATTATTTTTTTATCTTTTTAACATGTTAATATTAAAAATAAATTTTAATAAATAAAAAATGTTTTTTAATACAACTCTAAACAAATAAAAAGAAAACAATTCAAAAAACAACACAGTCGGATTTGAATTACGTGGTCACAAGTAAGCAATGATTGAGGTCCTCTAACGATCAAATCCAGCTCAGTATGCATTGAAAATGGCCAAGTAAACAAGGAGTGGACAGGGTTCTTAATGGTCCAGTCCAGTACTTTCTTAGGAAAAACAAAAGAAAATGGTCTAGCAGTTTAAATTAGCCCAAAGAAGAATGTCATGGGCCCATGGCTAGTTCAAAGACAAGTCGGGCTAAGACCATTACCAGCCCATTATAATCTCCACTCCGTTACACATTACTAACAGCCCAGCAACTCCCTCTTCTTCTTTTTCTTCTTTTTCGTAGCTTTTTAATAGAAAAATGTCAAATTGTTTTCAAAATAGTTTCATGCTATTGCATGAAATAACGGAAAATGTCAATAAATAGTTGGAATACTCAATTGAGAAATGTCCAATCCTTTAGGAATTCAATTGGAAAAATTTGTAGTTCTGGGATCCGATTAAAATTGATGGATAGAATGGATGCTGATATGATTTCCTCCTAAAATTTCTTATATATTTGAATGAGTAAGATAGTGTTTTTTAAAAGTATTTTTCGTTTGAATATATATATCAAAATAAAGAAAAAACATTAAAAAATTAATTTAATATTTTTTAAAAAATAAAAATATTTAAAAATAAAAGGTATCAAAACTTGGAAAGAGGACCTTCTTAGTTTTACACACAAAAAGAGAATACATTCTGCCGACAATCTAGGGATCGAGTGCAAATCTCTACCAAGTTACATACATAATTGAATCCATGTTGGGTGTCCTAAGATTACGGTGATGTAATTGAGATCAACTAAATTAGTTAATGTTGTCCCTTGATTATAATTATAAGTGTTCTATTAATCATGATTAAGATATTAATTGCCCATGTTCATACACAGAAAACCAGAAACCAGTCACCTGTTTTTAGCTCAGAAAAGGGGATGGAACCATCGAAAAAGACTTCCTGAAAACCGGGAGCTTGAAATGGCGTTTTCGAGGGGATGTATGTGGCGAGTGGTCTCATATTCTATCCCTTTTACATGTCTGAACGCACTGCCGCCACTTCATGCTTTCTTGGACCTTTTCTTGCATGGATGCCACCTCTCTAATTTCACCTTTTTCTCTATGCTTCTAGAATTGGGTTGCCCCTTTTTCCCGTATGGACTTTAATTAAATTAAATTACAATAATAGTTAGCATTAATTTTCTCTTATAATTTATTTGAAAAGAAAAGAAAATCACTACGTGAAATTGTTTGGTTCTTGTAATTTATTTGAAACCCACAAATTGAATATATATATATATATATATATATATATATATATATATGGCAATTGAAGTCTTATTATTTTTTTATTATCATAAGTGTTTAGGTTAACTTGCGTATATTTTGATTAATTTCATGGACTCTGAAATTAACGATCATGTAAGTATTCAATGACCCTGAAGTATGTGTAATTCAAACTGGTGACCTCTAGAGAGTAAACATAAAATCTGACTAGTTGAGTTACATCACTTAGAGTTAATTAGAGTCTTATTATTATTATTATTATTATTATTATTATATTAATATAAGTGTCTGAACTAGTTTTCACGTATCTTAACTAACCCACGGATCTTGAAGTTAATAGCCGTGTAAGTCTTCAGTAGCTATAATATTTGTGGAATTCAAATTAATAATTTCTAAAAAGTAAATTTAAGACCTAACCAACTGAAGTAGAATTTTTAAAATTAATCCTTTAAGTCTTATTATTGTTTTTCTTACTTGTGGTTGGGGTGTTGAAAGTTCAATGGCAATAATTGGTTGAAAATCTTAATCTAAGCATAGCATAAATGGGTTCCATGCTATATAGTTTTAGGTACTCCAAGTCACGATGAGCCACCATGGTGTCATCAAATACGAAAATAATCTATATGGGTTCTTAATTTGGTCTAATTAGCACCTTGATTGGCTCAACAATTTTCAAGGGGGATGAACCTAACAAAAAGCAACACCGAGAAAATCACAGGAGGGAATGTTTTCTCATAAAAGATCGGTCATGCAACAGAGCAACGCATTACGACAACAGTGAGTACACCGTGAAATCAAAATTAACAATCATTCATTAACCATAATCAAGATCTTGATATCATTGGAAAACAATTAAAAATTGCTGATAGGAATAGAGTGCATGTTTATTTTTGTATTTAAAAAATATTTTTAAAAAAATTTGAAAATATCTTATTTTCTTATTAATTTTAAATTAATATATTTTTAGTGTTTTTAAATCATTTTGATGTGATAATATTAAAAATAATATTTTAAAAATAAAAAAATACTATTAATATGTATTTTAACATGATAAGAGTAATCTAAATAAAAATAACAGTTTTTAAATATGCATATGCATATTATTGACCAGAGTAATATTATTAATATGCATATTATTTTCCATTTAAATGATTCAACTATTCCATATTTAATGAAATCATCGAAAAACTAAAACGTCTAAAATCAATGGAATAATTTAGCAAAGGCATGCAGTATCACTTTCATAAATACTTGGAGCTAGCTAGCTAAGGACAAACACACATATAGTATAGTAAATAGCTATCAAATACTAGAAGACGCTGGCTCCCATATGCTACCTTCACATTTTGCACGAATTTCATCACCTTAATTGCTGTTTAAACGTGCAATTATTCCTTTGGATTATGAGGTCAAGTCCTACTGCTTTTTCTTGCATTTCGATATTTGTTAAGATATATGCTCGTTAAAGTTACGTGATTACAGCAAATAAATTCCTTTTCTTGATAGACGAAATCGAAGCACGGATGAAATTGGATATTCGTAGCTAAGTCTTGTGAAAGAAATATTCTTTAGCATGATCTTTTCGGAAGGCCAGGACTAATTAGTGAGACTGTATAATTTCTTATAATAATCTTTCTTTTTTTATTAATATAAATTATATTTTAAAATCCTATCTAATAACTTAAATTATTGAATTGAATTGCTATTTAACAAATTTAAACATTCTTGCATGATTAATCATAGTTGGATTTAGCTCCAACATTATTTTCATGGCTCCTTTCCCTTGAGAGATCGTTGGATATTGCTGATCTTCTACATAACGAATCATTCATCTAGCAAAAACATGCCCAAATGAGTACATTTTTTTCCATGTTTGGAAGCTTTGGTCCCCATAATACATGTCTTTGGTCCCATAACTAACACATCTCCCATGTTCCAAAGCCATTGGTTTTCAGAAAGATGGTTTTTGCTTTGCTAAAAACCTGGAGCTGATTTCCAGACACCATCATAGACTCATAGTACCATCGCGGTTGTTTCCAAATAAACTGAAAATAATTTCGCAGTCGCAAGATGACATGATCTTATTCAAAAAGTGGAGATGCCACGGGTGATCTTGGCATTTTGCATGCATGTTTTGGACAGACTTGCATGAAATTTTCACCCCTTTAATTTCCTCTCAGACGCATCCTCTTGTAACTTAAGGTTTTGAGAGCATCCAGAGCCTCGTTACTTTCCTGCATATTTTTGTCCTCGTATAATTATGAAAGACAGGGAAAAGAGAAGAACAAAAAATCCCAAAATAAGTTTCTCGTCATGTATTTATTATTTATACGAAAAGAAAAGAAAAGCAACCTTGCGTATTTTTGTCTTCTAGCAACCATCAAATATTCAGACTTCCACCGACTTTAAACGGGTCTTTTTTTCAATTATTGAGGATTATATAATTGATGAAAACTTTAGACAAAATTGCGTTTTTATAACTGCATCTTGTATCGATGGAATGACTAAGCTTGATCATTGGATGGTGAAGTGACATCTACGCTCCCCTGCAAAAATAAACAAGAATAGTGTGAAGAGCGGAGGAGGAGCGGAGGAGGAGCAATGTGGTTTTGTCGAGTTCAGTTTACTTGGTATATTTAAAGACCTTAGAGATCAGTTTGCCTCGGGAAAAATGATATAATAATGGACAATAATTACATTTTCTCTCTCAGGTGCTTTCTCCGAAGAGGCAAGATGACTGTTTATTTTTGTGTTTTATTTTGATTTTTTAAAAAAATTAATAATTTTTTTAGTATTTTAAAATTATTTTGATGTATTTTTAAATAAAAAATATTTTAAAAAATAATCGCAATTATACTTTCAAACGGACATATTGAGAGAGCACGACGCAAATATTTTTTATTTTAAATTAATTTTTTATATTTCTAAATCATTTGACATATTAATATAGAAATAAATTTTAAAATATAAAAAACTATTATTTTAATATATTTTTAAATAAAAAATATTTTAAAAATAATTTTTATTACCATACCAAACAGATTTTTAATGGAGTCCATTTCACCTGTGCTAAATTTTTTTTATTAAAAGAAAATATCATACACCATCAATAATGATGTATTAAGATATTTTAGTATAATGCAAAATATGTTCCGTTGGTTTTCACTTTTTCTAATATATATATATATATATTGATCATATAACCCCCATATGCGATAATGCATTGGACCAACGTTAGCTTATAGTCTCTCCAATTAATTAAAAGAAGGGAAATGTGGCAACAAACTTTCTTGGGAATATTTTTAAAAGCCAGTCACGTTCAAATTCTTGCCCTGGGTGGCTGTAAGCAAAGTTATATAACTTGAGCAAATTGTCTTCCTTTGTGAATATACATGGACGAAATCGGGGAATTGCTAGAGGAGTCTTGATAGTGCTCCTGAATGATGAAACCATGCTTTGTTCTCGCCGAAAGGATTGACAAAGGTTAAAGCTTGAAGATTTGGCCACCAAACAAAAAGAGTTTTGATATCTTTTGTTCTCGCAAATCAATTAATTAGCCAAAGATGATAAATTATATTAGTTATTTTTTGAATTTATTTTAAAAAATACAACTAGAAAGAAAAAATTTATGTGGTGATATTTTTATTATTTTTTTAGATCACAAGTTTATCTTCTATTTTCTATTTTTTAAAATAAATCTAAAAATTAATTAATAAAATATCACTGGTTACTAACATCAACAAATTTTCCCTACTAGATCATTCTTGTAGCCATTATTGCAGATTTTGTATTAGTTATATTATCAAATTCGTCATTGAGCAAAGATTTTTCCTTCATTTTCAAGTTGTTCGTTTTCCCTCGAGTGAAGTTTTCAAGTTGAGTTATTCAGTCAAAAAAAAGGGGTCAATTTTTAATAATTATGTGCTTAAACACAAGTGGCCAATTCAATTTAAAGTTTTAAATAATTCAATTCCATGCATCTAGCAATATTTATGGGTTATTCAGTCAAGAAAAAAAGGGTCAATTTTTAAAAACTATGTGCTTAAACACAAGTGGTCAATTCAATTTAAAGTTTTAAATAATTCAATCCTATCCATCTAGCAATATTTATCAAATTCTCATGGTCAAAATAAACTAACTCTAACTATTATAGAAAAATCATCTCGATGATATCAAGGATTCAAGAATGATTTCCTAGATCGATGAATATATAATTATCGTTTTTTTATTAAATGATTTTTAAAATGGAGGTTCAACAGGTTTTGAATTATTTAATGAAAATAATCCTTTTTTATTACATTACTATAATTGAGAAACCGTAGTCACTAGACTTTAACTTTATTCGCTAAGTTATTATTTTTTGAATTTACAATTTTAGGTTAAGACTGTTTTGGTTTTACCTTTAGTTACAAAACAGAAATTCGAACTACATTATATTTTTAAAATTTTTTAATTAATTAATACATATCATAATTTTACACGAGTTTTATTAAAAACTCTCTCTTGAAACCCTGGCTACAAAAAAAATATAATATTTTATTTTTTAAAAACTTAATTTTTCAAATCACAACCATAATAACTAATATAATATCATATACATTAAATTTAGAGGTTATGCCCCTACTCCTTGTGTTTTTTTTTTAATGTGAATCTCACTCAGACAGAAACAATATAAAAAAATTAACAAGCACAAAAATACATAATTGTGCTGAAAAGTAGATCATATAAGAACTCTTGTCACACTATAACATTGGTCGGAACTCTCTAAAAATAAAAATAAAATACTGAGAAAAATTAGAGTCGTTTTCTAATAATAAAAGAAAATTAAAAATTTTAAAAGTTAGCATTAATTCTAGAGATTCAGAAAAAAAAATTAATTATGTCTAAAAAAAAAGGGGACATCACCCTCACTACATCTTTTTTTTATTAAATGTTACCTTTACTATTTTTTTTCCTAGATTTATCTTTGTGATTGTCATTAAAGAATTTTAGCTTGCAATTTCTTATTAATGGTGAAAACTTGATGTCGGTTACTAACACCAGAGACTCGTTAGAAAAGGGGTTATTTGCAAAAAAAATTAGCATCGGTCCCTATAAAATGAGACTTGTCTTTTACAAAAACAAAAACTCAATATCAGTCCTAATAAAAGAGACTTATCAAGAAAGAGCTAAATTAAAGTTCTAGTTTCTAATTTCTAGATTAAGGCCTTGAACTCTTGAGTTTTGTTTAATCATCTTTAATTATAGCAGTTTGAATAAGTAATTTTATATCTACAAATGTTATTAGAAGTGAAACAATACTAAAAAAAGAAAAAAAGAAAACGAAAGGAACCTTTGAAAGCTATATTTTCTTTCTAGCATTTTTATTGGTGTAAACTAAACAACAAAAACATCGACTTTTCTCCTAGTAAGCATGTCAGGTTTTTGTTGGCATTCCTGCGGATGAAGAAATCATGTATCGAGAATGTTATAATTTATTTCTAGATTATTTTTTAAAATTATTTTTTTAAATAAAAAATAAAATACCAATGGTAAAGATACTGACAATATAAAAAAATTGGTTAATGAAAGATTTCAAATATAAAAAAATTAAGTTATAATTTTAAATGGAATCAAGAATCTAATTATATTGTATTACATCCAAAACTGAAAAAATAATGCAAATTTAAGGTTATAATAAATTATTATTGAATGAATCTACATAAAAATTAAGGCTTTGATACCAAATAATACAGATGAAAACAATGCAAAAAAAAAAAAAAACAATAAGTACAAGAATATATAATTATGCTAAAAAGAGAATCACAAAAAAACTCAAATTCAATTTTTTATTGAATTTGTTTTTGGTTCATGTAGTCTTTTAAATATAATCTAAATTAATTTATTTATACTAGGAAAAATGTTATAAACAAAGCTCAAAAAATAATAAAACAGTTATGTATCAAATAGAAAAAAAATCATAAATTAACTAGAAAAATATTACAAATCTCTAATAATAACTTCTACATTTTATTTGAAGGCTTCCTGTACCTGGATAAATACAAAATTTTAACCTTATAAAAAATAAAATTTTTATAACCAATTAAACAGTTAAATTAAAAAAATTATATTTATTAATATAAAATTATATCTTAAAGAAGAAATATTAAAGATCACAATCAAGGCTAAAAGCCATCTAATCCCTACCCTTGTAGGTAAAAAAAAAAAAAAAAACTAGAAACTAGTCGCCTGTTTTAATATATTTATTTATCTAGATCCCTATACTTTCCTAAATGTATAGAACTTCAAGTTTGGGAATTTTTGTTTTAAAATAGCATTATTAATTAAAAATATTATCAGAATAACACAATTAAAAAAAATTAACAAAATAGCATAGTTTGTACATAAAAAATATGATTTTTATAGCTTGTCACTGTACATAATAATAATATCTATAAAACATATTAAATGAGCATAAGAGAAAAAAAAAAGATTTTAAAAACATAGCAAAAGCTCTAATTATGAGATTACTGGTATCATTAAAAAACTCAAGTGAGGTAGACTTGTTGTTCAAATGTGCAAGTTGATCTTCTTGTCTTTGTATAATAATTATAATTTACTTGGATTATTATTGATAATTTCTTTTTAATATTATTAGATTTATCTCTATTTTTTTTTCTAAAAGTAACGATAATATATTAATTAGAGCTTCAGTATATTCTGGGTTTTTGTTTTCTTTCCTTTTCTTTTCTTTTCTTCACCTTTTATTTTTTCAAGAATGTTACTTCACCCCTATTTTAAAAAATATGCTACAAAACAAAAATAGCCCCATCTTGGAAGGTTGCATTTAATTAATTCCCAGAGCATGTGGCAATTGGATTCATCACTGACAATCTGAAAAGTGATTGCCACGCGCTGGCTTCAAAAATTGCATGGCATTCTTGGACACTATTGCATGCGACTTTCAGCACTTTTATCACCTGGACTTGTCCACGTGTCATGTCGATGGCTTCCAAATGTAACGGAGACCATCTCTTTGTTTTTCTTGTTAACATTTATTGGCAACCTCTCTCTCCATTGGTGTGTTAGATGATGGTTTGGTTTCCCGGCATTGTTCTAGGTTTGGGTTGCATCGGTTTCCAAAATATTTTAGCAAAATATTTTCTTATTTTACTTTACCAGCAGTGGCAGAGGCAGGGGCTGGCAGGGCCTGACTCATATAAAAAAAAATATATTTTTTAGTTTTTTTAGTTAATATTTATAATTTTAGTAATAAAATAATTGAAATTTTAGTTTTTTAAAATAATTCTTTTAATTTGATTCTTTTAAAAAAAATTTCCTTGCTCCGCCCCTGTTTTTTCAAGTTAAAATGCTCGGGTATTTGTATAACATACAATACAAAAGAACTATTAATTATGTTAACAATAAAAGAAAAAATAATTAAGCAGAGGTGAAACTCTCATTCAAATATGGAAGCGTAGACCGCATGATTCTAATTGGTTAAAAATCGTGTAATGGGGCAGATCGGAGGAGAAACATCTAAGCATATAAAATTCTTAGCTAGAAGCTTGCAGTTTAACATTAGATTCGGCAACTGGTAATAAATTAAGATCATTATTTTATGCAAAGGAAGCAAGTTGAACCCTCAGACGGGGGCCAGACGCCCTTGGATAAGGAAAAAGAGAGCTCAGAAAAAAAGGTCAAGTCCAATAATTTAATCCAGAAAAATAAAATAAAATAAAATAAAAACATAATCACATGTCTTTGTCTTCCAAAATCTTAGCAGCCACCTATTCATTGAATGTCTAATAATTACAGCATGATTTTAATATTTTACAAATTAATAACTTTGATTAAATAGTATTTATCTTCGATTTCAATTTTAATTAGAAATTTAATTATGTTAAAATGATGTTTTTTTTATTAAAAAAAACATTAAATTTTTAAAAAATAAAATTTTTTCAAAAATATAAAAATAAACACATTCTAAATAGATGATTGAAACAAAAAATCATGAATGATGAACCAAAATTAGTAATTTTATACAAAGTTTTGGATTCAAAGCTTTTATTTAAAAAGTACATTTGAAAGTTAATATAAAATTATTATTGAAACTTTGATTTAAATAATTATTTTTATAATGTGATGTATAATATTTTTTAAAAGTATTTTTTAATTAAAATAATATGTTGATTTTTTTTAATTTTTATTAGCTGGACATCAAAACCATTAAAATGACCTAACTAAAATTAATTTAATATTTTTAAATAAAAATATTTTAAAAAATAATATCAACCATAAAAATAAACATTCTCTTAAATCATATAAGTTCGGTTTTAAATACTTAATTTTTCAAGATTAGGTTCGATCAATGGACCCAATCCCACAAATTAATTAATAATAAAAAAAAGAGAAGGTTAACTTTGAGTTTTAACTGATCTAAAGTCTAATCAGATAATCCTATGTGTAATTCAAGTTGTTAGAGGATAAGCACAAGGAAACAAAGCAAAAAAACCCACTCCAAAACCGATGGCTAAATTGGTCATGTAGTGCGCCCACAGTCCCAAAACAACACACACACGAAACCAGAAACCAGTTACTTGTTTTCCCTATAAGTGGTTTCAGCACACGACCTCCCGAAAACCGGGAGCTTTAGTTTTTTCTTTTTCCTTTTTTTTTTTAATACCGGGAGCTTCCCGCGGACCCAAGCGCTCTTTTCCGATTATGTGGCGATTCGACCGCACTCTGACACCAGTACGTGGATGACACGCGCTTTATCTTTTCTTCTTAAAATTTGGATCCCACTTGCAATCCTGCTCCAACATTTTCCTTTTCTCTGTGGATACTTGTAATATTTTTTTCAAGGGACTCTTTTGCCCTCAATTTGCTTTTAACCAAGCTGAGGCTCCGTTTCTTTTACACACGCGCGCACCCTTATTAATATATATATATATATATATATATATATATATATATGTTTTTTTTTTTTTTTTTACAAATAATAGAGCTTACACAATTCAATATGTACACGATTACTGTATAATATGATTTTTTTAATTATATATATATACACACTTTTAAAACTTAATTCTTCAAAAATTATTAAGTTTTTTAAACCGTATATGATATTATAATAACTTTTACAATTATAGTTTGAAAAAATAGATATGAAAAAATACATTTACTTGTAGTTTTAAAAAAAGTATATTTTAAAAAGTATGACATTAATTAAAACTATTATAAGATGAATTTTTATATGTAAAATAAATAAAATTAGATTTTTATAAATTATAAATTTATTATTTTAGTTTTTATAAAATCAAGGTTTGAAATGTAATTATATGTATAATTTAATGCAAACTCTGTTGTTAGATAAAGTAAAAGTTGTCATATTTTTTAAGTTAAGAATGTGATTCCAGATCTTAAAAGTAAAAAACACAATTCTTTTCACTTTATCTTGTGTTTATATATATATATATATATATATATATATATATATATAATCGATTAACTTTTTTAAATTCCACCAAATATTGAAATTGTACCAAAACAAAAGACCCTCACAAATTTAAAATAGAGGAAGAAATTTGTATATCAGAATTTGATATATAAAATAAACATTTCTTAAAGTTAAGTATCCAATTAAAGAAGTAATAAAAGATAAAAAAAATATATTCATGTGGTTCAATCATAATCTATAAGAAGCTATATATATATATATATATATATATATTATGTTTTAATTGATGATCTATTGAAAATATGATGAATGATACATGAAGAAAAAAAAAATCAAATATGTTGTTACAAAATAACTAAATAAATCCCTTGAATGAATGCTCCAGCAAATTTTATAAATTTCTCCACTAATTCTTGTAATTTAAAAATACTAGTATATTTTTCAACAAAAATAATATACTAAACATATATATTATTAACTGATTATTTAACCTCAACTTTGTATATAATATTGTTATTTAAACCTATCAATATATTATGTTGCGAATTTAATTATAAGATATGTGATGTGAATATATTAATAATGTGTTTTGTAATATTAAAGAGAAAAAAAATTAAAAACCATATGATTATTCAAAAAAATCGAAGTAAATAATTTTTTATAACAAAATAATTCAGCATTTTAACATGTTTTAGCTTATTTAAAATGACATTGAATTAGTTTTTAATTAATATTATATATATCGTGTATATTTATTTATTTGAATTAGTAAAAAATATTTATTTATTTTTTAATATACTAATATAAAAAATAAAAAAAAATATTATTTTAATATATTTTTAAACTAAAAATATTTTACCACCAAAATTACACGCATCTAAACAGATTTAATATCGAGAACTGTAACGTGTTTCGGAAGAAAAGAGTGTAATTTAAGATCAATTGGAGGGCAGATTAGTAATTAGAAAGTCCAAATAACAACTAGCCCATGTTGTCACGCAATGCAACAGCAACTCCCCCATGGCAGCACCAAACAAGCTATCCACCATTGGGAGTTCTCCTCACGCTCTGTAAGTGAAAGTAGCCATGAGATGAGAAACTTTTAACATTTTAAAATCAATATTAAAAGATGGAGTGGTGGTGGGGGTACAAAGTACAAGCTCCAACCTCCTTAAATGTGGAAACCAGTGTCTCGTATGTTGAGATCGTTCCTTGTATCTCTAATAAGCCCAGTGGCTCTTCCTCTTCTCAACAGACACGCCCAACACATCCTCTTAAATACCTACTCCTCTCTTTACCTCTCTCCTCCGTCAACAACAAAGATCAAAGATTCTTCTTTCCTCTAGTTTCAGTAGTATTGTCGTCTTTCGTTGCAATTGGAAGCCAAAATGCGGATGAGCTGTAATGGATGTAGAGTTTTACGCAAAGGTTGTAGTGAAAATTGCAGTATCAGACCTTGTTTACAATGGATCAAGAGTCCGGAGTCTCAAGCTAACGCTACTGTTTTTCTTGCCAAGTTTTATGGCCGTGCTGGCCTTATGAACCTCATAAACGCTGGCCCTGAACATCTCCGTCCTGGTTAGTACATATATTAAGAATATTTGGTTTCTCAAAAAACTACACAGCAATAAATGTTTCTGAAAACTTAGTAATTTTTCTGTAACCCTTTTAACTTTATAGGTAAAAAATCCAAGTATAGTTCTTGTTGGTGCAAGAAACGACTTATAGTTCTTGAATTTTTTTTGTCTCCAAAATTCAAAGTTTTTGAATGCTTGTGAAAATTCAAGAATTCTTGATGACCCTTTAAAGTTTTGATGTAAAAAAACTGGCCCTATGCTAACTAAGATAATTTTATGATGCCTCAAAATTGATGGGTTTCTTTTCTTTTCTTTTTTTGTGACAGCAATTTTTAGGTCTTTGCTTTACGAGGCTTGTGGGAGGATAGTGAACCCAATTTATGGATCAGTTGGGTTGATGTGGTCGGGAAGCTGGCCGCTTTGTCAAGCAGCCGTTGAAGCCGTGCTAAGAGGTGCGTCGATAACTCAAATTAACTCTGAAACCGCAGCTAATGCCCAGGGACCTCCGCTGAAAGCTTATGATATACGGCACGTTTCGAAAGATGAGAACTCGGCTGCCTCAAACGATGCAAACCGGGTCAGGACTCGGTGTCGAGTCGGGCGAGTTGTGAAGCCGAAAGCTAGCAAACCGGCTTGTGGTGGTAATGGGTTGGGGTCGATCGTTGTTGACATGTCGGCGACACGGGACGGCTTGACTCGGTCCACGAGTCACGAGTCCTCGGTGAGTCACCAATCCGAGTTGGCAATGGCGGACGGTGAAAGCAAAGAGACGGACGAGAGCATGATGTCTGTGGAAACAGCAGAGGATTCATTGCTGTTCCGATCCGAACCGGAGTCAAAGAGCGATTTGGCGACCCAAGACGCTGCTAGCAACGAAATTGCCGGGCTTGGTCTGGACTTGGCTCTGGGTCTCGAGCCCGTGTCACGAGCGCATCACGTTGTTCCGGTGAAGAAGAGAAGAATAGAAGCTCTCGGGTCCAGTGATATTGATACGTGTAAGATGGAGCTGGGACTTGACTACGCAGCTTGAATCGATGAGAAAGCCCAAAGGAAACGTGAAGGGTTTTTTTTTTTTTTTTTCCCCGGGGGTTTTTCACTCGGTGTAATTTATTTTGTTTGATTTTGCGGCCCTTTATGGTGAAAATAGAGCTGTACAAACCTGGTTTTTACATGGACAGAAACGGTAAATGATCAATAGAGGTATCTTTTTAACCCTTGAGCAATCAAATCCATTTGATTTGTTGTGGGGATTGCTCCCCCCAAGAGTCTCCCTCCTTCAACATCTGTGGAGGCATGGAGTGCCCAAGCGATTCAAAAGTAATGGCTCCAACTGTTCAATCTCGCCGCTAAAAGGAGTCTTCAATGGTGGTTCGATGTCATGGGGACTCGTGTGCCTGAACGCCTGGTTTGAACATTGGCCATTTCTTCTGCACGTTGTACTGGATGCGGAGTCTCACGTGATGATGGAATGATGTTAAAAGTTGTGGAAGACTCTTGACAGGGGGGGTGGGGGGGCGCTCAAAACAAGGAAAATAATCTACGAGCTGGGGGTTGCTCTGCTGTCTATGTCAGGGCTAGTTTCGTTATTAACACATTTCTACAATTTTTTTCTAAATAAATGAAAATAGAATGGGTTAAATGGTACTGTTTATACATGTCACGGTTAAAAAAACACTATTTATTGATTGTTGCTACAAGGAATAACGGAACTCGTTGAAAAGAAGAAAGAAAGAGATTTTGTAAATACACCAAAGCTTTTATTATAATAATACTAGTATGGTCAGAAAGATTATAAATCTAACAATAACAAAAAATATCATCAATAATAACCCATACATGCCACATCAATCCAAATATGTTATATTTACAACAAAAAATAAGTGAGCTATCTACTATCAATGAATAGCATCCTTAATTCATTATCATTAAGCGCTAATATATGGTTCACTTGAGTAATTATTGTTGGCTTTTCAGGTTTTTTTAATTATTTAATATTTTCTATTAGATGTCACTATTCTGAATAGAGATAAATTTTATAGTGTTTTGTGTTGGGATATGGTTTAAATGATTTTTATTTAAAATATATTAAAATAATATTTTTAATTTTTAATATTTATTTTAACTGTAATAATTCTAATGTACAGTAATTTTGTTTTTATAAAAAAATTCTGTGTCAGGTGGCCTGAACTGGTCTGCCAGATACATGCGCATGTCTTGCACATGTACAAAAGTGGGTGTGACGTGCACTGTTTTTGATGGTACCTTTTGCTTAGGTTCTGTACTTTCACTTTTCCATCATGGGGATAGGCATGGCTCCTGTCCAATCAGGAATCAAGGCCGTTTCCTTGCCCCTCTCTCTCGTTCGTTAATTTGGGCCTCAGACTCACCCAATGCTTTTAAAGTCCGTTTCACCCTCCTCTCCTGTGCCCCACTGCCCCTCTTCCATGCGAATGATAGCCAGGAAGAAGCCCACTAATTCGTCATATCACGTAACCTCTTCACTCTACTTGCGTGGGACTTGATTGTTAGAGTTGTAAAGGGATTGTTTTTTAAAAAAATATTTTATTTATTTTAAATTATTTTTTAATTTTTATATACTAATATCAAAAATTTAAAAATATTTATAAATAAAAAAATTATTTTAAAAAACAACCACTACCAGACTCTCAAATATACCTTTAAGATGTGTTTGTGTTTATTTTAATTATTGGGTTTGTTTTTTATTTTTTTGTTTAAAAATATATTAAATTATATTTTTTTTATTTTTTTAATGATTTTAATATATTATTATTAAAAAATCTAAAAAAAATATCATTTTAATAATTTAATAATTTAAAAATATCATATATTGTATTATTAAATACACATGTCATTAAGCTACATACAAGGTAAAAAGTTCATCCCACATGTTCAGATGTGTGGGGTTGTTTCACTAGGTCCTAGTGTTCCTTTCCTACTCTTAATTGATGTTTTGATCACAAAAGTTTGTAAGGTTTATTTTAAGTGGTTTTGTGATGTTTAAAAGTTTAGTAATGGTTATATTTTAAAGTATTTTTTTATTTAAAAATATATTAAAAATAATATTTTTTATTTTTAAAATTTATTTTTGATATTATTATATTAAAATAATTTAAAATAAAAAATAAAATAAATATTTGTAAGTGATTTTAAATTTTTACAAATCTATATTTAAGCTTGATTAGGATTTGTTTTGCGAAGCCTTATGTTTATTGATAAAATAAGAATGAAAAGGAAATAAATCATTTCAACATAATTTTTTTGTTGTGTGAATACATATGATGATTTATTTAATATTTTGCTGAGGATGGTAATTATTCTAAGAATAATCATTTATTTATATTTTATTTATTTAAATTAATAATTATATCTAAATTAATACATTTTATCTGGTATATATATATATATATATTTTAATTAAATGTAATTATTAATAATTACGTAAGATTCAATTTAAATAAATAAAGTATGAAGTTGTGAGTATTTCTAATACTTCTGTGTAGTTTTTTCTATATAAAATTTGATCTAAGTTAAATTTTATTTTAAATTATTTTTTATTAAAATAATACTATTTTAATTAAAAGAATATTGATCTACTATATAATTAAAAAAAATTAGAAGTATATTTTTAAAAATAGTTTTCAATTTAAAATAAATAAATTTTTTAATTTCAGTTAAAACAATCATAAATACTTAAAAAACAATTTTAAAAAATAGTTAGAAGATAAAACAATCACTCCTTACAAATCCTCGTGATTTGTCTTTGGGCTAAGCCCAAACCACACTAAAAAACTACAAAGAACAAATAAACTCAAAGAAGGTTCTCCATTGAGAGTTCCACCGCTGCCATCTCTAGCTAGCGGCAATTTGCTTGAACTCTCTCTCTCAAAAACTCTCTCTTAGGTATGCGCCTCTCTCCTCCTCCTTATCACATTTTACAAAACCCTAAGTTTTTGATTCTTTACTTTATTTTCTTACAAAAAGATCAATTACGAGTTTATAATTTTGAGTCTAATTAATATATATTTTTTATATAATTTTGTTGAAGAATGGATGGGAATAGGTGGAAACTTTTCAAGAAACCGGTAATACTCAATTTAAAAGGAAAGGGGTGAGTATTAGTTGCAGGAAAGGAAAATACGAAGAATTATCTTGATGATGGTACTGTTTATAGGATACTGTGCCCGTCCAAAGAGATTTGGAGTGTTATTGGAAAGGGTGGGAATATAGTGAAAGCCTTAAGGGAAGAAAGGCAGTCCAAAATTACTGTTGCCGGGTTTGGACGAGAGAGTTATTATTTTTTATAGTTCTTCGGTTAAACCTCCGATAAAAAATGACGATGAGGAGGAATTGGAGCCACATTGTGCTGGCTGGACGCGGTTTTGAAAGTTCATGGCCGGATTGTGGATGATGATGATAAGGAGACCTCCGATAAAAAATGACGATGAGGAATTTTGTCACGGCAAGGCTTCTTGTTCAGAATAATATGGTACGTTGTGTTTTAGGAAAACGGGGAGATGTTACTCAGAGGTTAAGAAGTGAGACTGGTGCAAACATACGTGTTCTTGCTGTGCTACGGACACTGATGAATTGGTCCAGGTAATATATGATGTTGGTCTCTCTTTTGCTTCATCGGGTTTTTATTGGACATGATACTGGCACCGCATTGTTATTTATTTTATTCCAATTCTTTTTCCCTAGTAACTGAATTATAGTTAATATGTAGGCTTTTTGGCTGACTATAATTTGTATTAGAAGTGGATGATAATTCATGTTAACATTTGGCAAATTACCGAAGCTGTGTGTTGGTATTATGTAGCAGTACAGATTTTGGCATACGAGTATTGATCGTGAATGAATATGAGTCATGCTATCTCTCTCTTTAATTAGCCTGTCTTGAGAATTGTAAATCTTTCTTGAACCTTTTCAAAGAAAATATCGATTCGACTTTCATCATGAGATCACATTAAAGACATGTCTAGAGATTGATGGTTTTGCATTCTTGTATTTTCCCAAGGTAGAACTCTGTTATATGCATGTTGGAGAAGGTATGTTGTTATTGTGCATGGATTGCTCACCAGGGGAAGGTGTGTTAATTCTTTTATTCCTTCTTTTTGATATGCGCTGTTGTTTTTTTGGCTCTTGGTCCCAATGAGTTCCTGTACTTGTGAGCCAGGATAACTAGTTGTTAAGTAGGAGGATTCAGGAATCTCATTTGCATTTGTATCTTGCATACAAGAAAAAAAAAAGGCTTAAAGTCCTATTCTGTATAGTCTGCTCTATCACTTGATTATCACTACTGCAGAAAAATAATTGCCAAGTTGAAGACCTGTTAGGTAGCGCCTATTTTTTTTGTCCCGTTAAGGTTTTTGGCTGTGCCTTCTGGAGACTACTTGCCAGTGGTTTGGTTCTGGATAATGAGAACATGTAATTAGTTTTGCACTTGCAATGCACTGAGCCCACCCATATCAAGTTGCAGTTTTAGCATCATTAGGAACGAATGTAAAGCCTGCTTTTTTTAGGTAAGAATGCAGTGTGCAGCTTTAACTTTTTTTTACTGCATTATAACTCAAGTTTGTGATTTTTTGATACAAAATTAATGTAGCTCTTGCAATTGCAGTCTGATCTTTCTAATAATTTCTTGAGTATAAAATGACATCTGAGAAGAAATACCTTGGTTTGCAAATTGTCCTTTTGCCTCTTCAACCTTTGATGGTAACTGCAGCATAATGGATTTAAGAAGTGGCATCAAACACTTATTTGAAGTTTATAGTGAATTATGTGAGACAGGATATGGAAATAGTCTTTCACTGGCTTTTGAGAGGCTGATTCTCAGTGCTTTTTTCTACGTGAGCAAAGTTAATTGAGATGCCCAACAACCCAAGGACTTAGCAAAATCTTCACTGGAAGGGCATTAGGATTCTTGGAATTCTTTTAATGGGTATGCCAGTAGTTGAATAAAGTAGTATCACTAGATAAAGTAGACGAGTGCCTAATGTGGAAGATTTTTGGGTTGATTGAAGTCACATATATGATCTGAAAGTTACTAATTGAATTTTGATATAACCATATCGTCCAATGGATTGTAGTGTAGTTGACTCAATACCTAAGTGGATATGTTAACGTTGTTTGGCTAAAGACTTTTGGCATTGACATCTTTATGCTTTCAACTGATTTCACTGCTAGATTTCTTACTTGAGTTCCGCCTTGTGAATCAGCATAGTGGAATGCAGGTCTTCTAAAAAGATGGGTCTTCTTTGGCTGTTTGTATGCTTCTCATGAGCAGTTGACGTAGGTGCTCGCCATGAACTATCCTCAAAGATGTGACAATTATTTCCCCAATAGAGCTCAAGTGATCTGCTTGACTGAACGTTCTTTGTATTGGAAGGAAGGTTGTAGTTTCAAGTTTGAGTTTGAGAGATACATGCAGAAATGAGTATACCCCTGCAAGATCTTAGCGTACACTGGTTAAGTCATGACAGTTGCAAAGGATGAGGCCAAACATGCAGAAGAGGTGGGTGGATCGACCTTTCTCACCTTATTGTTATATCTAGTGCAGGAATACTGGCATAACTACGGAATTAATAGCATTTATGAAGGACATTTATTTTTCTATTTTGACCTCTTTCCCTTTTTTCTTTGTTATATTATTTTATGTGTGGTCTGAGTTGTTTCATATTCTTTACTATGTCTTCAATAGAAGATAGATGGGGTTTTCCCTGGCATTAGTAGATACGCTATTCATACTTTGAAGTTCACTTTCTCCATTTAGCAACCTCCAGCCAGATTATGAGTGGTACCTCTTCCTCCTTGGAAAGGAAGAGATACATACAGGAGCTTTTAAGAATGGAGTAGGACAGAGCTATGCCATGATCCTGTCATATAGCCTTCTATTATCATATGATTTGACTATTTACTTAATAACTACATATTTTCTTATGATTTTTCTCTGTGATTGGGTTATGCCCTTACCCCCATTGCATTATGCAGGCTGGGGAGATTTCTTTTATCCCTGTTTGATAATTTCGAAGCTATTTTTTGATACTATATCTAATCCTGGCAGAATTTTGGTGGATAGCCCTGCATATATATGGGAGCACAAGTGAACTGGTTCGTTTTCTTTTTTGAACTGGTTTATTCTACAAATTTGTCCTTTATGTAGGAAGAACCAGTTTAAGAGGATTGGCCATAATGATAATGACACCTAGTTCTTAGATTCATTAAATTGTTAGTTTGATTGCATCCTGCTCTTGGTGGTTTCATTCTGGTTGAATTTGACGACAAAGATTTTCTCTACCTGGAGTTTAAGATGGTGGATTGCTTTGCTAGGATTGGTGGTCTTTGCTTTTCAAAAGGCTTTATAACCTGACCAATTTCCATTACTGTTGTATATTTTCATGTTGTTTTTTCCCTAGAGACATTGTAATATTTCTCAATGCTTAATGAGTTTCTGGTTGGGGTAGTATATGTGGTACTTTTGGCTGAGCTTTAAGTTGGCAAGACTATCTAACAGGTTGTTATTACGAGGGCTTTAGAAGTTAACATCTATCCTGAGTTGGATTGATGTATATCACTTACAAAAGTGCCGTAGTACTTCCTGGACCTTTAAACTGCTGCTAAGTTGAAAGAATGTGGTGGTATGGCGTGTGTCTATTGCATGCAAGAAACTGCACTGAAACAGAAATCTAGGAGGGTTTGTTCAGCATACACATTACAAGAAGCGAACTTTTTCTATCCATAAGGTGACTCTGGAACAGAAGTCTAGGAGGGTTTGTTCAGCATATACATTACAAGAAACAAACTTTTTCTATCCATAAGGTGACTGATCATGCCTCATTGCATGTTGTCAAGTATTTGATGATTGTGTGAGTTCACTACTTTTGAGCATTTGGATGCAGAAGCATCATCATTTGCACTGGCATGCACAGGGACATGAGTACAAACTTGATGGCTGCATAATTATGTTATGATGTTTTATTATGGAATCATAGCAATGGGTGTGCGAGCGCCTTGCATATTACTTTTTGTAACATTCCAAGTTCATGTTTATGAAATATTGCATGTAGATTTTCCCCTCTTCATTAATCTATGGAAAAGTTGGAATTTTCATGCAACTCCCTACGGTGTGTAATTTCAAAGGTAAATTTCAGATCTCTGGAAAACCAGCTGTGGCAAAGAGGGCTCTTTATGAAATACCTGCTCTATTGCATCAGAATCTGCGCAAGGACAAATCTCCAAGTGTTTCAGGGTCTATGGAATCCAAGATCACAAACCATTGAAGCAATTCTTCAGCTTCAGAATAAAACTAGTGAATTTTCTGAAAAGGGTATGATTACTAGACTTCTGGTTCCGCCAAGCAAGGTTGGCTGCATTCTTGGACAAGGAGGTCAGGATATCAATGAAATGAGGACGTTGTGGGCAGAAATTCACGTATACCCCAAGAATGAATAGCCTAAATGTGCATCTGAAGATGAGGAGCTTGTACAGGTAATGAGGTTGAATGCAGCACTTCACAATCAATATATTTTGCTGATTTTAATGTTTTAATTGATGATGCTCTGATTTTTTTCCCCTTTTCCTTGGAGCTTGGCTATTATTTGAGGTGAACTTCATACTGGTTTTCTCAGATATCTGGAAATTATGGTGTTGCTAAAGATGTTTTGGTAGATATTGCATCTGACTCGGAGAAAGAACTTTGCATGATGAAAATGCTGGAGCAGAACCTGAGTGTGCTGGACCTGTCCCGGGCTTTGGGCTGGCACACAACTTTCCAGGAATAGGACCCCCACCATCTGTTATGATGGGAGCTAGCAATTCTGGTGGATATGAACCTCTCAAGGTAATTTTGTTTCTTTTTCCATCTTTATGTACTTTATATGCTGACTATGTGACTACCTGTTTAAGTTTTTTGTGATAAATTCAGTGATGAGGGTTATAGATTGTTCTTGTTGGGAATTATTGTATTTCTACCACACTCTGGGCAGTAACTTGTACTTTTAAATCTGTTTTTCTGTAGTGATATAATTGAATTGAGACAATAACTTGATTGAACATAGGCCACAGTTCCATAATGTATTTAGGAATGTCTGAACCAAGAAAATAAATTGATTTATATCCCACAGTTAGGGGTGCTTGAGCTGCTAAACAAAACTCTTCTTTCTTCTGCTGCAAGTCCAGCACATGCTGTGCTTGTGTGTGTAATGTGGACGAAACACAGGTGCAAGTCCAGCTGCTATGGGGAATTGATAATGTTTCTATTTTTGCAAGTACAAGTTAGCATTTGAATAATAATGTGATTGAGTTCTTTGTTATTCTCCAAATTTCAGATACTCAAATATGAAACCATGTTTTGGAGGCTAATAACTCGCCTAATATGAACCGTGTTTTGGAGGCCAATAACTCACATAATGGAATGAATTCTGTCATTAGATCTGGAGGGTGTGATGTTTCAAGTATTGACGAGGTATGCTCTTGACATATTTTCTGATACAAGTCTTGACCATTCTAAGAGCTCCTACAATTTCTGGCCTTGTTGTTTAGCAGAAGCATATAAAATTTGTGAGGATTTGGACATATTTTCTAATACAAGTCTTGGCTTTTTTGCTTTCATATCATGAGCATGGAACAACCACAAAAATATCACCCATGATTTCAAATTGTGCCATTGAGTTTTATGAGCTTTCAGTTTTTTGTAAAGTTCATCAATGATCGTCTGCTAGAGTCTGCTAGATGATTGATGATGCTGCTAATAAGTGGTTCCATTAGCTGGTGACATGGCAGACCTGATCAACATAAATATATATCATTTGACATATCAACAAGTGACAATGGCAACTAGTCCATGCCTCGTGCTTCGAGAATTCAGAAATCTCAACTCAATTTGCGGAGTTGTAATTCCTGATTAATGAAAAAGTAACACTTATGGTCATTATGTGGACAAAACCATTCTAAGAGCTCCTACAATTTCTATCAGAATTCTCGTTCTTTCTAACTTTTATTGGTTGTTTCTCCCGTCTTATAATGGCCTTTTCTCTCCCCAAACACAGTTCATGGTACCATCCATCTCCTCCTTTTGGTGCCTTGGAGTCTCCAAACCAAATATTTTTCAAATAATTAAAATAGTATTGCCAGGCATAAGTTCTTTAGCACAATTTCCACAGATAAAAAGAAAGGCATCATTTTCCAAATCTCCTTTATATTTGTTTAGATACCAGTAAATGTTTCCATTTACCATCATTATGATGTACTGATGGCAGTGATAAAATTATTGAGTTGTGAAATCTGAGAAATGCCACATGTCTCTGAATTCAAATAAATCATTTAGAGGAGAGCGAGTTTTTTAGAGTTCTCAAGAGACACATTAGGAAACCAAATAAAATTCCTTGATACAGTTAGCAAATAAAACTGCCTTCTGCACCAGTCTAGAGTTACAACTGCAGATTGAGGTGGAACTTCCCAGTTGTATGAGTTCACTCACGGTCTCGCCTCTCTTCTGGTCTCTATAAGCTAAACTCATCCCTGAACTCTTCTTGATCTAAACACATAACCACTACTTAAAGAAAACTAATATCTGAGTTTTCTCATACACGACCTGCTTCCTTCCTGCTGTGTCTCTCTTCAACGACATCCTGCTTCTATTTATGTTGCTCAATTGATTCATGGTTTGACTATCATGGTTTTCCTTGGACTCATCATCCATGCTTGATCATGTGGGTATGTGTTGATTGTAGCAGTGGTCATGGAGCAGGCCTTGCCATTGGCAATATTCCTTCCCTGAAGGAATTTACACTGCCAGTACTATACGTAACTAGCATAAAGCATTGTGAATAATGGCTCTATTCTGGTGCTTTCAAAGCAGTAAAACTGAAACATTTGATGAAATTAACCTTTACGGTTGAAGGAATTTTTGTAGTATTTTGTTTTGCTCTGTACATTTGCATCAATCATTTGTAATATTTTATTTCATGAATTTTATTTTTGCAAAAGATTCTTAAATTTCTTTATACAAAATGCAGGTTGTTGGAACAAGGTTGAAGCTTTTACATCCCATTATGGTAGTTATGAAGTTGAGAATCACGGATCTTCTGAGCATTTGACTGCTGCACAATGTATTTATCGGAGCTTTCATGTCTTCCGGTGGACGGAACAAGAATACTCAGCAGATCACCTAACAAAACGTCCATGCTTAGCAGAACACGTACCGGGACATGAATGCTCAGCAGAGCCCCTATTAAAATATGAGGGCACATCAAAGCCCCTACTCCATGACTGCCCAGCAAGGTGTCCACAAATACTAACGCTCCACAAAGTTCCAACAACAACAGTGCTCAGCAAGTCGCTTACCATTACGGCATTACCGAGCACCGACTTTGATTTGCCCATTTTGTATCAGGATTTGTCATTTAGTGTCCTAACAATAATAATTATTGGGAAAAAAAGAGAGGAAGGTTTCTTAACTACAACTGGCAAATAGGCTTGTCAGCAGCACAGGATGCCAGCGATTGCTTTAGCTGTGACATTATCTCGAGGGATTCGTGAGTGGAGGTGCAATTTTGGCTGGCTAGTGCAAATTGTTAACTTCTGATTAGAGAAGACAGGATTTTTATTCTTTAAAATCGACAATCAAGTATTTTCTACAATCGAAATCATTAAAATCTTATCAGGATGAGAAATCTGTTGGAAATCCGTGTAATTCCTGCTGCGGTTCCATCCTTGGAAGACATGCATCAGAACCAATTTAGATTCAGATGGTTTGGTGACCAGGAGTGATGTGATTATTGGTTGTCTCTTCAGTACTTTGAGCTCTGTTGTGGATGTATACCAAAAAGCTAGCTTTCTTCTAAATGATTCAAGTAGATCTTGAATGGATTGATATGATCTCTTCAGAAAAGGCATCAACAAGCTTTACAGCTCAATATTTATCCTTAATCCATTGAAGACGACCTGTGCGTGTACCCTTGCATGACCTGTGCCTGTGCTAGGTCCCGAGTTTTGACAGAAACGCCAACAAGTCTCGAGTACCCTTGCACCTTCTAGGCTCCATTACATACAACTGGTAGCGCACAGCAATGGCTCATCCATGGTTGACTTGGTATGAAGTGGGGCTGAATCTGTACTGAAAAGTACAAGTTTGATCACGTATGGGCCTGGGTCATTTTGCACATGCAATACAAGAAATGGATAAGAGTCTGGTATCCACTACTCATCAGCAACCAGAAGAAATTCAAGATAGATGGTAACCTCAATAAACAAGTGCACCCTCAACTTGGCCACTTAATCAGAGGTATGGTGGCGATCCATGTTGAGGATTTGATCTTGTTTGCATTATAATCATAATTCTATCTAGTGCTATGAAAATTACTTGTTGATTGCCCACAAAAGGAGTTGTTGTACAGCGGAAGAATCTTGTCATTTCGAAGCTGCAACACAAGAACTTGCACCACAACAGGAGGCATCACAAGCCATGTCTGATAGACTGCCATAAATTGAGCGCACCCATGAAATCATGCAATCAGACTTTTCCACATGAAATCTGTCCCAAGTTATTGTAGTGTCGAGTTTTGTGACACCCATGACTCAATACCATAGGACCGACAAAAGTGTCCATGACTGTTGAGGCGAGAATGCTGTCAGCATTTCACTTTGGATTCACTAAGGAAGACTTTCCGAGGACATCATTGTTTTTGTGTATTTTGAAGTGTGTGAGAGTCATGTAGATGTCTACAAGTCACAGAAACCTTAATCCTCACCTCAGATTTCCCGTGGGCTGCTCTTTCAGAAACACAGTATTGCATCATGTTGAATTGCTTCCATGTGTGGTTGAACGCGAGAGCATGATCATGTTTTAGCTTGCCAATAAACTCCATGTTTCTTCCCTTGATAAATAGTGTGTGGTGCATGTAAGCTTTGTAACAAGGAATTTGCAATGAATAATGTGCCATGAAGGGTTCGATAAACACAGATGAATTAAGGTAGTAACGCTTAGCCCAGATTGTAAAGTAGCATGTTTCTAACATGAAATATATACAGTCATATTTCTTACATTGTTTTCAAATTAGCTTTTAGCATTAAGATCAAGTCTGTTAAAAGACATAGAAATCATTTTATCACCCTTTATCATAAGATCTGAAACTTGAATAATTATATGGAAATCAAACCCACTTACAATTAATTATCAAAGCACTAAAAAGTAGTGGCGCCTCTTTTTTTTTTTTTTTTTTTTTTTTTTTTTTAATGTTTTCAATTTTAATCTAAACCTTTAATATTTAGTTTGTTTGATAGGGATTTGAATTTATAACTCGGCTTACTTTATATGTGGTTATCCCACTCTCATGATTCGGGTCGAGAGTTTGATATATTAACCTGATTTTTTAAAATTTTAATTTCATCTTCAATATTTGATTTGTTGGGGGGTTGATATTCGTGATTATCCCACCATTAAAATATTTGGCATGTTAATTCAGTTTGACACTACTAATTTTTTTACTCCTTTTATAAAAATGATATTGTTAGAGAATATTATAAATCAAATCTTGGGACCTTATCTAACAGTTTAAGTTATTGAGTTGAATTGGTTTTTTGATGGATAATATTTTCAATTTCATCATTTAATATTGGGCTGTTTGAGAATTGAGTTTCATATTTTTTTTTTATTTTTTTTATAAGGCTATCCCAATCTTATAAATTAGTTTGTGGGTCTAACAGGTTAATCCGTTGACTTATGTTGTTTTTTAGATTTTTTAATTGATTTATTTCTTAATTTTATATTTCAATATTGAATTGATTAGAGACTAGACTTTATAATTTGTTTCAATTTGCTTTTGGGGGTTATCATGCTGTCATGATTGTGGATCTGACATATTTATCTCAAGTTAATCCAATATATTGTTATTTTAATATTTTAATAAAAATATTGTCTTGAATTATTCTTGAGTCAAGCCTCTCATGATTTGTTTTTTACTAGAAAAAAATTATTAGTAAGGTCTCTATATTTTTTTATGTTAAAAAAATTTAATTTGACCAATAATATAGCACGAGCCAATAATATAGTCTAAACTAAGTTTTTAGATTGTGTTTGGTTAGTATATTAAGATAAGAGATTCAAATATAGAAAAAATATAACATATTTGATTGATAAAAATAATAAAAATAAATCTTTATCTATTTTTTTTTTATTTTCAAAACAATAATAGAGATGTACACTAAGAGTTTCTAACATTAATGCCGTGTAGAGATGAATCCCTTTCAACTGACATGTACACTATGAGTTTCTAACATAAAATGCAGTAGTAATCATATCTCCAATGAATCAAAGAAAATATGGCACTTGTGAATTCCATTATATATATACATATAAAAACTCATTTCGACATTTTCTAATGCCGTGTAGAGATGAATCCCTTTCAACTGTGGTTTCCAAAATCACCAAAGTCCTATAATGTATCACTGTTCCTTTGACATTCTTGGCAAAAATAAAGTCAACTGTTTCTTCTCACCCAACATGGTTCACTGTGCTAATTAGTCAAGCATGTTTCCGCCTTGTCTCCATCAAATATTCCACTTCATCCGTAATCTTCATTTTGATAAAAGAATTACCAAAACAAACACAAAAGGAAGGAAATATTCATTGACCGGATCCCAGTTTGCTTGAAGCTTAGTTTTTGGTTTTTTGAAAGAATTTCTGTTGGATTTTTAGGCTGCACAAGAGAGATAACCTCCTTCCTTTCTTAATCTCTTAATTTATTCCAAGTCTGCGTGCTGAAATTATTGCTATTGTTTATTTATTAACAGGCACATTTGGATTGTATTAATACACGATAGTAGATAGAGATTATAACTACAAAGTTGGTGCGATGTATTGGATGGGTTTTTCTATTTGTGTAATTATTTCTTTTCTATTGAAAGAAAGATTGTATTAATATCATATTATTGTGATTAATTAAGTACCTTTCTGAAATCTCTCTTGAAAATTGATGATGTGTTCATACCCTATATTTTTATATTTATTTCCCCCTTTTATTTTTGTCCATTTACTATGGGGATGAAATTAAAATCAACACATATTTTCTGTAGAATTAAAATACTTTGCTTTACCCAATTATGAGTCAAATCAAAAGTAAAAAACTTCTGCTTATCGGATTGGAAACCAAACACAATATCACTGTACTCTAACACCACATCATACTATTCTTCACCCGAAAGATATGGCGGTGCAACTTCCTTTTCAACTCCGCCAACAAAGAAGTCATTTTTGTTCTTTCTATACTTGTGATCTATTGGTAAGAACAGTTGGTGGCAGTCCAAAAAAAGACAGTTTTGGTTTGACCCATAATTAAAAACGTAAACCCCCACCCAACGAATATTGATTCGCGAATGAGAAGTATAAAGATGATGCCACGAAGCCAGTTGTTCTTCGATAAGTCTTTTTCAGTTCCTTAGAGAACCAAGGAAGGAAGATTATCCCACCAACACACAACAAGTGCAATAAAGAAGTTTATTGATATGAAAATTGTGTAACCTTACATGTTTGGTTATGCCTTTATTTATACTAACTCTAAACTTAAAGAAATCCTAATGGACCCCCTTTAGATGGACTTATATGAAGCCCACTTACAATTGACCCAAAAAAGTAATAATAACCCAAAAACTAGGAAGAAAATAATAAAAATCTAAAAATTACCATCCTAAATATGCTAGAATCAAATTTGTGTTACTGCCTCCTTTCCTTTGATGTCCTTGATTAGCTTGGATAAATTTCCTCATTTTTTGCTGATTTAATTACTTTCCTTCCTATGTTAGGAAAAACATTTAATAGTCCTCCCCTCTTTAGGAATAAGATATGGCTAACTTCCTTACTTAATTAGGAGAATAAATTGCTGGCTTTTTATCCTTGTAGCATTAGGAAAAAAAAACAAGCCTAACAAGGCTAGTATTGGGTCGGACATATCAACCCCTTGTTCCACGCGAATTGGGCTCTTTTTGGACCTGAATTAGATGAATTAAAGGCTGTCCTTCATGCTCCTTAAATGTCCCAAGCCCTTCTAGGTCCATTTTGCTTCATACGTTTTGAACAAGCCCATTCAATGCTTGTTTAGCCTTCTTTGCCCTAGCTCTTGTGATTGGCCCAATTGGCACCTCCAATGGATTGTTGGCATAATTACGCTTGGTGTTGGGCTAATCTGCATCATCCCCTTTCTCTTCAAAAGGATTTGACCTCGAATCATCGCCTACATCAAACAAAGTAAGATTAGAAACATTAAAGGTAGTACTAACACCATACTCACATGACAAATCAACTTTATAAGCATTGTCATTGATCCTCTCAAGGATCTGAAATGGCCTATCTCCTCGTGGCTGTAACTTTGATTTTCTATGGGCCAGAAATCTCTCCTTGTGCATATGCACCCAAACCTAATCGCCGGGCTGAAAGACAACATGTTTGTGCCTCTTATTAGCTTTGGTCGCATACACATGATTCCTCTTTTCAATCTGTTGCCGCACACTTTTATGGAGTGTCTTCACCACCTGTGCTTTACGATTATCATCCAAACTAACCCTTTCATCAACAGGCAAAGGAATCAAATCCATTGGAGTTAAAGGGTTAAATCCATACACAATTTCAAATGGTGAAAATTCAGTAGTAGAGTGCACACTACGATTATATGCAAACTCTATAAATGACAAACAATCTTCCTAATTCTTTAAGTTCTTTTGAATGACAGCACACAAAAGTTGTGTTAAGGTCCTATTAACTACTTCGGTTTGTCCATCTGTTTGGGAGTGACAAGTAGCTAAAAACAACAGTTTAGTACCAAATTTTTCCCATAACACCTTTCAAAAATAGCTAAGGAACTTAACATCTTTATCAGAAACAATGCTCTTAGGGACCCCGTGAATTCGTACTATCTCCCTAAAGAACAAATCAGCAATGTTAGTGGCATCATGGGTTTTATGACATGGAATAAAGTGTGCCATCTTTGAAAACCTATCAATAACTACAAAGATTGAATCCCTACCCCGTTTTGACCTAGGTAAACCTAAGACAAAATCCATCGAAATGTCTATGCATGGTTTTTTAGGTACATGCAAAGGGGTATACAAGCCATGTGGTTGAGTCGTAGACTTTGCTTCCTACAAGTTATGCATTTATCACATATATGCTGCACATCTTTTTTCATTTTAGGCCAATAAAAATACTCATGCAAAACATCTAAAGTCTTAACAACACCAAAATGCCCCATCAACCCGCCCCTATGTGCTTCACGTACAAACAATTCATGCATAGAACTTAATGGAACACACAATTGACTCTCTTTAAACAAATATTCATCAAGTCTATAAAACTTCCTAAAAGCCGAAGTTTCGCAAACATTGTAAACATTAGCAAAATCACTATTATCCTTGAACAATTCTTTTGTGTGTTCAAATCCTAGAAATCTAGCATCCAAAGTAGATAAAAAAACATACCTGTGCGAAAGTGCATCAACCACAATGTTTTCTTTTCCTTGCTTATACTTAATCACATATGGAAAGGTTTCAAAAAATTCCACCCATTTGGCATGTCTCCTACTCAACTTACCTTGCCCTTTCAAGTGCTTCAATGATTCATGATCATAATGTATCATAAACTCCTTGGGCCACAGGTAATGCTATCACGTCTCTAGAGTTCTTACCAAGGCATAGAGCTCCTTGTCATAAGTAGGGTAATTCAAAGCTGCCCCATTAAGTTTTTCACTGAAATAAGCAATGGGCCTTTTATCCTACATTAACACAGATCCTATACCAATACTTGACGCATCACATTCAACTTCAAAAGCTAAAACAGGTGCCGAACAAAGCTTATCTTTCAACAAATTAGAAGCCTTATCCTGTTCATCATTCCATTCAAATCCAACAGATTTTTTAACAATTTCAGTTGAAGGTGTAGCAATGGTACTAAAATCCTTCACAAACCTTCTATAAAAACTAGCAAGTTCATGAAAACTCCTTACCTAACTTACCGAATCTGGAGTAGGCCAATCCCGGATGGCCTTAACTTTCTCTTTGTCCATCTCGATACCCTGCACAGTTACGATATAGCCAAGAAACATAATTTTTTCCATAAAAAAGGTACACTTCTTAATATTAGCATATAATTGCTCACTACGCAACACACTAAGTACATTACGTAAATGATCAAAATGCTCATTTAAGTTCTTGCTATAGATCAAAATGTCATCAAAATACATAATAACAAACTTACCTATAAACGCATGCAATACATGATTCATTAAACAGATAAACATGCTAGGCGCGTTCGTAAGTCCAAACGGCATGACTAACCATTCATACAAACCATGCTTAGTTTTAAATGCAGTTTTCCACTCATCACCCTCTTTCATCCTAATATGATGGTACCTACTTTTTAGGTCAATCTTAGAGAAAATACATGATCCATGTAACTCATCTAGCATGTCATCAAGCCTAGGAATAGGATGTCAATACTTTATTGTTATGTTATTGACGGCACGACAATCAACATACATCCTCCATCTTCCATCCTTTTTAGGCACAAGTAGCACTGGCACAGCACAAGGACTCATACTCTCACAAATGTACCCCTTCATCATCAACTCATCTACTTGCCTTTGAAGCTCCTTTGTCTCCTCGAGGTTGCTTCTATAGGCTGGAAAGTTAGGAATCGAAGCTCCAGGCACAAGGTCAATTTGATGTTCAATCCCCCTTAATGGTGGTAATCCATTAGGGACGTCTTCAGAAAATACATCATTAAACTCCTGCATCAAAGAAACAGCCATACTAGGAATAGCAGAATCAAGATTGTTAGTGTTAAAATAAGCCTCTTTATACACAAGTAAGATCATTGGCTTATTAGTGAAAAATACAGATATGATTTGAGATCCTTTTGCATAAAAATTAGGTTGTTTCTTTAATTTTTCACACTACTATCATCACATAAGCTTACTTTTTTCATTCGGTTTTTACCTCCACTCTCAACCGGTTTAATTAATGATTTAGGTTTAGCCGAATCTGATGGTTTTCTCTCACTAATGTCCTCACATGAATTTTCACTCTTCCTATCCTCACATTCTTTTTTTTTTTTTTAATTTGATTTGATCATCATACACTTGTTTTAGAGAAAGAGGTATAAGAGTGATGGTTTTACCATCCCTTACAATAATAAACCTATTTCTAAACCCATCATGAATTGCTTTTCGATCAAACTGCCATGGACGCCCCAAAAGTAAGTGACTAGCATACACTGGGACTAAATCACACAAAATCTCATCAGAATACTTACCATTAGCAAACGCAATCAAAACCTGCTTAGTAACCCTCACTTCACCATATTCATTCAACCATTGCAATCTATAAGGCCTAGGATGCTTAATACAACTCAGATTCAATTTCTTCACAAGGGTATCACTAGCAATATTAGCATAACTACCTCCATTAATTATCATGCTACATACCTTGTTTTGGATATGACATCGAGTGTGAAATATATTTTCCCGTTGCTGATCTACATCATCTTCTTTGATTTGCATGTTTAGCGCACGCCTTATAACCAAGGCCTCTCCCTTAATAGGATATGTTATCTCCTCATCACTACAATCCACCAAAGGTGGCATCTCTTCACTTTCAGATTTAACCTCCCCATTGTCTCTTGTAAGCATAACTCTTTGGTTTGGACACTAAAATGCAATGTGCCCCTTCTCTAAACACTTAAAGCATTTAATATCTCTATCACGAGTAAGTTGATATTCAGATTTACCTTTCCCATTCATATGAGTATCATGTTTGGCCTTAGGTGGTTCGACCTTTGCATAAGGCTTTGGTTGGGCAGCCCCCTCTCTCTTTAAATTCGGCCTCCATATTAAGGAAGATGAAGCCGAATTGGTTTGAAAATGTGGACTGCCCCTTTTCTTTATTTGTCTCTCCACCTTCATTGTCATATGGACCATGTCCTCCAATTCCATATAATGTTGTAATTCTACAACATTCGTAATGTCTTTATTAAGCCCATTTAGAAATCTAGCCATAGTAGCTTCCTGATCCTCAATCACATTGCCCCTAATCATGGCGATCTCCATCTCTTTGAAATACTCATCCATGAACCTAGAACATTGATTCAAACCTTGCAATTTCAGATACAAATCTCTATAATAGTGGTTAGGCATAAATCGCCTTCTCATCAACACTTTCATCTTCTCCCACGACACTACTGGTCTCTCTCCACTCCTTCTTCTACTAATAACATTCTAATCCCACCAAATCAGTGCATAATCCATGAATTCGATGACAACCAATTTCACTTTCTTTGCCTCCGAATAGTTATGACAATCAAAAATCCAATCCACCTTTTTCTCCCACTCCAAATATGTCTGGGAATCGTTTTTACCTTGAAAAGAAGGTATTTTCAGTTTGATAGCATCCAAATCACCATCTAAATCAGCATGTCCCCTAACACTACGGAAAGTTTCCCTTTGGCCGAATTGGCCCCTAGTTCTATTCCTAAAATCCCTTCGGTTTTTATGCTACCGAAAACCTTCCCGATGGCCTATGGCCTCATCTTTAAAATCATTATCACTAATATCATCAACGACCTCCTTAAAATCCTCATAATCAGCCCACCTTGGCCTTTCGGGCCTACTACCACTATTTGCTTTCAGTTCAGCCCCAAGCTTCCTCATATTTTAGGTGCTTGTATCAGCCTCATTACCACGTTTCTCTACCTTATCAAGTTTGTCACACATGTTTCCCATCATAAAATTCATCCTCTCCATCATCTGCGTCATGACTTGCATTTGGAACGTAAGTTCTCCCTCTGGATGGGGTGGTGTGTTGTTTTGATTTGACATGATAGTACCTGTAAAAATTGGTTAATGGTAAAAAAAAATTTATCCTCATGTCGCTTGTGTTTTGCTCAAATACTCTTAAAGGCTGAACTAGATGAATTGGGCTCTTCTTGGACCTGAACTAGATGAATTAAAGGATGTCCTTCATGCTCCTTAAATGTCCCAAGCCCTTCTAGGTCCATCTTGCTCCATAAGTTATGAACAAGCCCATTTAATGCTTGTTTAAGCTTCTTTGTCGTAGCTCTTGTGATTGGCCCAATTGGCACCTTCAATGGATCGTTGGCATGATTACGCTTAGTGTTGGGCTGATCCGCATCAGTTTCCAATCCGGTAAGCAGAAGTTTTTTATTTTTGGTTTAACCCATAATCGGGTAAAGCAAAGTATTTTTGAGGAGCTTTATTATTAGAAGACCAATCTTCTCCGTCATAACCTTGACGTCGTGCACATAGAAAAGAATGATTTTGAGAATATTTTCAACATGGTTATGGATGTGAAGGGGAAGACAAAGGACAATATCAAGGCTAGAATGAATATAACTTTGTTTTGTCACCATAAAAATATGAAGTTGGTTTATGTTGGGTCACAGTTTATAAAGCACAAAGCAAGTTTCACCTTAGACAAGAATGCACAATTACTTGTTTATCCATGGCTAAGAGTCTTTGTTTTCCTGATGGACAAGCCTCAAACATATCATGGTTGGTTAATTTGGAAATTGCAAATTGTATGGAATGAAGAGTCATGATTGTCACATGTTTATGCAAACACTCATTCTATTACTTTATCAGAATTTATCACCAATTAGGATATGAGATGCACTCATGAAGATCAATCATTTTTTTAGAGACATATGCTCCAACAAGTTGCAGACACAACGCATTGAGAGACTTGTAATGAATATCGTCAAGACAATATGCAAACTTGAGATGATATTCACTCTATCATTTTTTTGACTTCATGGTGTATGTACCCATACACTTACCGTTTAATTATTATTATCTATCATAATACTTAATTTTATTACACATTTCTTGTTAACTATTCATAGTTATACTTTATGTACTATGTTTATAAATTAGAAAGGAATGCTAGTGTTACTTTGTCTTTATTAAAAAGATGAAGTACTATAACGGGTATTTCATTAATAGACACGTGTTTCATACTGAAAAATATGGATAGGGTAGAAAGACATATAACAATGAGGTTTGTGTTAAGGGATCAACTTCTAATGAGTTTGAAGTTGACTATTATAGGAAATTAAAAGAAGTAATTGAATTGTAGTATCATAGAGAGGAGAATATAGTATTTTTATTCAAATACTATTGGTATGACACAATTGAAAGAGAAATTAGAGTAAACCCCATCATGGTTTAGTCAAAAGTTAGACTCCACAACGTCAATGATGTCTTTATTTTCGCAAAGTAATCACATAAGTTTATTACACATACACCCCTTCTTTTAGAAATAATCATTCAAGAGTTGATTAGTTATTCGTATTAAAAACCAAACCTAAGGGGTCATGTCAAGGTGTTCAGGATGGGAACAATGAATCAAATATGAGAGATGATATCTTTTAAGTTAGTGAGTTAGTTAATCCTTATCGAGTTACTCCATAAATTGACTTTGAAGAAAAATTAAATTTTCACATCCTAAAGAAAATTTTTGTTGATGTTGAGGAGTTGAATGTTGTTTTGATCTCCAACGAACATGTACAAGTCAATGCAGATGATGATAGTGATGAAATCAACGTAGAAGTTGCGATGGAGCTTACGACGAGTCAATTGAAAAAGAAGAAGACAACTTTGACTAATTTGCAAAACACAAAAGTGTAATGCCATGGCATAAACTATAATGTAATATTTATTGATGAAATTCTCTACAAAGAAATATATTTATTTTATTATTGTTATGTGAACTGATGTTATTGTGTTGTGCATGCAACTATCAATTTAAGTATTTGCAGGATAGATAAATAGGGAATACAGATACAATTTGGAGTCAGACATTATTTTGCACTGATAAAAATACCGATAATTTGTTCATTACAAACGGGTTTACTGATGGGCTATTTCCGTTGGTATATTCCAAAGACGATGTGAACTGTTCCCCTTGTCCCTACCACTATTCATGGAACTAATCACACACGGGTATACTGACGGGCTATTTTCGTTGGTATATTCTAGAGTCGATTAGAATTATTCCCCTTTTTCGTGCACTATTTATATAACTAATTACACACGGGTATACCGATAGACTGTTTCTGTTGGTATATTCTAGAGGCAATGAGAATTATTCCCCTTCACAAGTCGGTGACGCCAATTAAAGTTTTTAATAATTCCAATGGAATCACCAATGAAATGCGAATTCAAATACACTAACACTTAATGCTTTTACTGATTGAGGTGCACGTTTTCATAGTTTTCCTAACGGAATCACTAACAGAATGCGAATTCTAATGCGTTGGTAATTAATGCATTTTTGATTGAGCTACACAGTTTTGACTGTTTACTATAATACCGACGGAATAAAAAAATCTGGAGTGGTTTTGTGAAATTTTTAGTGCAAATTAAAAATTTCAAAGAGACTTTACAGACGGAATCACTGATAGAATATTAAAAAATAATAATATTTAACTGGTCGTCGGTAATTTTGTCTGTAAAACCTAATATAAAAGCTCCAGGAACACAACAGATCTTTATTTATTTATTTTTTCTCTTGGCTTAAAAACTTAGTTTTCTCTCTTATTCTCTCCTCTCTGGTTTGCTATTCTATTCTATCTCTCAAATATCAAGGTTAGAAATCAAGCTTTCTTTCTCTCAACACCAACAAGTATTTGCGCGTAAATGTTTTGAAGTATTTTCTTCTCATTTTCTTTTTTTTTTCCTGAGGTTTTTTAACAATGTATTTTTTTTGGTATCACACCTGGTTTAACTCTGAAATTAAGCACACTATTAAGATAAGAATTTTTCATTCCTTATTCATTATTTGTTTTTGCATAATTTTTTCTTTTTTGTCTCTGTTTTGTTCAATTATTTGTTCTTTATAATTTTATGAAGTAATAGTTGTGTTTAATTTTAGTTGTTATTGCAATAGTTTTTTATTATTTTGTTGAATTTTAGTTATTATTTGCAATAAATTTAATTATTATTTTGTATTGTATTCCATTTAGATTTTTTTTTATCAATTTAGGATCACAAGTATTAACACTGAGAAATAATTGTGTTGAATTGTAGTTATTATTGAAATAAGTTTTTCGTTATTTTGTTGAATTTTAGTTATTTTATTTGATTAATTTTTTTGTTAATATTTTATTAAATGTGTAGGATTAATTTTAATTATTATATTATATGTATTCCATTTAAAATAAATTCTTGTAAATTTAGGATTAAAAATATTATCATGTAGAAAATGAGAATTTTCTACGAAATTGAATTATAAAAAATTGTTGTTAGAAATATAATAAAATAAACTGGTTTATGGCATATATGTTGTCTATTTGCAGGGTTAAAATTTTTGAGCAGGTTCTCATATAGGGGAGGTGCTACCAATATTTTTTTAATAAAATCAAAATTGTTTATTTTTTTGTAAATTTATTTAAATGTCTAAGGAAAAATCAATTGCACAAGATCGCTGCTAGTTTTTCTAACAGTGATAATGACAACAACGAGTCATTAAGTTCCAACCAAGAAGAGGCATCTGAGGCATATGCATCGACTCACGACGCTGCCTCTTCAAATGTGATGCTGGAACGTAAAGGGAGGGTCCCTTTACAACGGGATCCATTCACCCACATGCACGAGGCATATTGGAAAGATGTCCTTTCAATATAAGTTTGTTTTGCTTTGAGCTGGTTTATGTTTAATAATTTATGAACAAATAATATTTTATTAAATTTATCCAATTTTACATTCACAAACATTGAGGTTGCCTGAATATTAACATCGACATTAAAATCATCAATGAAAATTCCATTGTTTCAATGGAGTTAGGTTTCCAAACATCTTAAATAGAAACTGTAAGTTGATGCATGACTTTCAAGATTTAAGGTTAGTATTAACTTAAAATTTTACTTTTTATTATATTAATTCATTTACTTTATTGAAATTACTGGAATTTTTCTTTTTATAGATTTTGACTGCAAGATAAAATTTGAGTGGGATAGAGTAAATGATAATGTTATAAGGAGGGTTTTGGAGAATCACGTTGCAACTAGATAACATCGAAATCATGGTAATTTTTTTATTCCAAATATTAAAATTTGATTTGTCATTTACTTATAGATAATACGTTTGTACCATATAGGTTGTGTGATTTTTAGTATGAGGCGCAAAAGAAAAATAAAAAATATGCCAAAGAAAGCGCTCTCCCAGGCTGGAATGACATGGTGGTTTGGAAGGATTTTAAGAGATTATATGGGTGGAATACATTCAGCACATGATGTCCGAGCGTTTCACACGATGAACATAGTCCGATGCGAGGAACCAAAGCCAAAAAATTCATGGTTCCATTACTATGCACACTAACAACTCTATTATGTTTGTTTCACATGTGAAACAGATGATAATATTTATTTTAATTACATATATTTTTTTAATTTGTTGTTATTTATAAATATATTTAACTGACAATATTTTTATCTTGCAGGCTACGGAACTTGAACGTGAGCCAAGCCCAATAGAGCTTTTTATGGCAATGCACGTGCATAGTGATTGATAACCAAAAAAAGGTGTAGTAGTTCGTTGTTTGCCGAGCTTAACACTTTGTGATACATTGGTTTTCATCCATTTGTTTTCTTAAGTTATTATTTTCTTGCATTTGATAATTTTTTATTTATTTTCAAGAGACATATAACATCTGGTTGAAAGAGAGATACATGTACGATCATTTGACCAACCTGGATTTCAATCTGGTTTTGTGATTGGAGGCAAGATCATCCGGTGGACCTGATAGAAATAGGGTGTACAAACTCTCTAATACTATGACTGAGAGCTTATAAACGACCCATAGTGTTTCAATCATTAGGTGCTCGCAATCGATCCCGAGTACTAGTCTCTAGAGTTCATGACCATGTTAGATGAAGGAGTGCAAGAATGTACGACCCTTTTCAATGAAAAATATGAACGACTCTTTATCGATTATTAAGAACTCTGCTGAATAGTTATGGATGTTAGATTACAGATGGATGGTACATATGCACCGCCTTATTGGTCCTATGGTCCCGGGGATGACCAGCCTCATCCTCTTCCTCCAGCGCTACCTCTATTCTAGTTTCATTGTTTTTTAACGTATAAATTTGTAATAAATATTTGATTTTTATATTAAGATAATTTATTTTTAAATATTTGAATTTTATATTAATTTATTTTTTAAAAAATTATTTTATATTTCTATTCAATAGATTTTTTTAAAAAATATTTTTAAATTATTACTAATGGGGTTACCGACGAAATACTTCCGTCGGTATATTCTAAAGAGTTGAAAAATAATTATGGCAAATGCCATTGCAACTGTTAAATCACCGATGTGATAATTCTGTTGGTATATTATAGAGAGTTGGAATACAATTACTAAAAATACCACTGCAACTCATCGACAAAATTAACTACGATTATCCTATTAGTTATATGCTAAATAGCATCAAGAGAATTACCGACAAATTAAAGTGGGTAATATTTATTTTGGTACGCATGGTCCGTTTATAAAGCTATCAATAAATTTATTAACAGTGAATTTACCGATAGACCATAAATTATCAATGAATGTTTTTTTGATGGACGGTTTTTGTACGTGATTCCATCGATAAAATAATCACAGATAAAATATTAGTGTAAATACCGACAGAACTTTTCGTCGATAAAACTATTAATCAAGTAATGGATGTTCAATAGGTGTATAAAAATAATTAAATCAAAGTTTAAATTAGATATAATATAAAATAATGTAAAATACATACAAATGAGACCAAAGATTACATGGAGAGAAAAAAAAAATGAAGAGTTAGGGAAAAAAACACTTAAGTTACAAAACTTAATTTAAGCATCTATTGGGATGTTAAAGAGTGTTGTGATTTATGCGTTTTGATATATTATAAAAGTGATTTCTGCATTAAAAAAAATTGAATTAATGTTTTTTTTTTATATAGTTTTGATGTATTAATATTAAAAATACTAAAAAAATTATTTTAATTTATTTTCAAGCAAAAAACAATTGAATCATGCACAACACCAAACACACACCATCTAATCCATTAAATTTCTCCCATGACACATAAAAATTACTATCAAATAAGAAATGAAGGGTTAAAAATATTAAGAGATTAACATTTAACTCCTTTGTCAATGAATTGTAACTCAATCGATATTAATCTTTCTCTTCTTCCACGGAGTCTTGAATTGGAACCTATTTTCTTGTAACCAAATTTCATTTTATAACTTAGCTAGCACTAACGCTAAATTAATTGGCTGCTTTTAGAGGCTAACCCACTACAATCCCCTTGTGATCTTGTCTTGACTAACTTTTCATTTGTCAAGATTTCAATTCATGCCTAATCTGTAGCCTAATATATGTTGTGGTGCATTACTGCATTTAGATAGAAATAATAATTACTTTATATATATTATTATAAGAACGTGACATTGAATTTCTTCAGACCATTGACAGAAGGGATGGATGAATGGAGACTTGAAGGTTTTCTTCAAACTTTTCAAAGTTATAATGAGCGCTAACCAAACCCTACATGCTATATCAATCTATTAGCCAAGATACAAATAATATTTGGACAAGTTATTCGACCCAAATAGATTCTTTAATTAAGTGGATTATCGGTGTCACGTGCTAGTCATGTGATTTATCTTAACCTAAATCGGATAAAAATATAACCCTATTTAATATAAATATCTAATTTTGATCGTTAATTTAAAGACCTGTAAG
The DNA here is from genome assembly GCA_018804465.1 of Populus tomentosa. Lineage (NCBI taxonomy): Eukaryota > Viridiplantae > Streptophyta > Magnoliopsida > Malpighiales > Salicaceae > Populus > Populus tomentosa. The sequence goes on from CM031975.1 coordinate 8,249,955, forward strand.
ATTAGTTGGGATGCGTGCAAGTTGTTCTAGACATACATATTAATAAATAAAAGAAAAAAAAAGAAATATCTAATTCTATGTCAAGTTTTGCTTAAAAACTATTCATACTGAATAATTTATTTGAGGATTGTTTATGTTTTGATCACCAATAGCATAAGATCTTAATGCATTTTACCCTTTATTATAAAGAAAAACTTATTTCTCATGACTTCCTCTTAAATTCAAACTTGAAATTATAATGTAGAGAATATTATAATCATACTTGACCTAAGCCATGCCTAGCATCAAAGCTAATATGAGTGGGATCAAATGCACAAGTCATGGCAAGTTGCATGGAAAGTGGTCCAGGAATTTGAACGTCGTAGGCACTAAGCAAGAAAATATTGATACTTGCTCCAATATTGTACGTCGTATAATTAAATCCTACACGAAGACAGGTGATAAACTTAAAACTATAATTTAACATGCCGACAGAAGCTCATCTCTGTTGAAAAAAGGAATATTTATTTTTGTGTTTTAAAAAAATTAATTAAAATTTTTTTTTTACTTCAAATTAATTTTTTATATATTTTTTAATATTTTAATATACTAATATCAAAAATTATTTTTAAAAAACAACTATCATTATCACGTACTCCATCACCATTACCACTAGGCAACGTGCTCTTAGAAGTCACCGTGCGCACTTGGCCACAGCATAAACAGACATGCAGAGTCTTTCATCTTTCATAATAACTTAGAGATTATTATTTTCTTTTCTTTTTTGTGTTCTTTTTTTCTCTTTCTCGAAAGAAATTGATGGCATGGGCCTTTTCTGCTTCTCTCTTTTACAAATATGTATGCAAGTATATGCGCATCTTACAGGAACTTGAGGACTATGTGTATCCTTCAATTAGACATGCAAAACGTACGTTTACAAAATTATCAATAAAAGAGATGCAAACAGATTGGTAAGTTTTTTACGTCTGTAATGATGCAAGATTTTTTATTTAATTGTGTTTATTTCTCATGGTAATTTCACTAGAAAAAATATTCAATATTCGCCAACATAGATTAAAAATGGTAGGTTTTACAATTGCGTACATCTTGAAAGTATATTACAATATACTAATGTAGCTTATTGAAAGAAGAAAAAACAACTTAAAATAAATCTAACCAAGGAAAGTTTAATGACCAATAATACAACAACACTAAAACAATGTGTTTTTTTTTAATGATGTTTCGTTGTTTATATAAACATGCATATATTAATATACCTATTTAATTTAAATAAAAATAACTTTGTGTTGTAACTCAGTTGATTAACGTGTATATCTAAACCTAGAGGTCATGAGTTTAAGAGCCAGGAGCTAATATTTCTTTAAGGTGATAAAATGATCTTTTGTCTGTATTTTTTTTTTAAATAAATAAATGTTAGGCGCATATGCACTTATTACTAAATGGCCAGATACTAGGCTGGACACTTTTCTATCCCTTTTCCTTTTTTGTATTTGGTTTATTTTTTTGACACTAAAAAAAACTTAATAAATTCACTTACTTTTTTGTTTTGACATGATTCTTAAATTCTATTATAAATATTTATTTAAAATTTAATAATTTTTTTCAATTATTATGTATCTATATGAAAATAATAATACCAATAATAAATTATTCATAAAAATTCAATTCAAAACAATTTTTTATTCTTAAAATTTTTAAATAGATTTTAAACATGATTTTATCATATTTAGAATTTTTTTAACTTTCAATCACACAAAACATGAACATACTGTTATGATATATATATATATGTTTTCATTAACATTCATAAAATATATTTTTTAAACAGATATTATGATTTCAATTAAAAACATTACTTTTACTAAGTTAAACAAAAGATACGTTATGATGAAATTGTTTTTTTTTTTTTTTTCAAACTACTATTTTTTCAAGCATAATAACAAAGATAAAAAAAAGTCCTTGTGACCTATCCATTTTTTTATTTATTCCCACAGCACAACGTAAACATACAAACTAGTTAATTGCTAAACCCATACCAAATTTCCGTACAAAATGGTCATGAATTTGGCCAAAGAAATTTGTGGCATTTACTAGCCAGGCCTTGACAAAGAGGAGGAAGCAAAACTTGCCCCACCTTCCGAATAACGTGTCTTTGCCATTTCTAAGTGGCGACCACCAAAAACCAATGAGCTGCATCCATTTTCCACAACACACACCAGTTTCTGCTGTGAGAAATTGGAAACCTGAACATTGACCTAACGCATTGACTATGTGAGGGTCAACGCTTTTTCTTCTTCTTCTTTTCTTCTTGTGCCATGTTTTAAGTGTTCATATTCTTTTTAATTAATATATCAGATTAAATCCATTTCACTTAGAGAAAAAACACATGTAATTTTCACTAGAACTAGTTATTGCTTTATTGTGATCTAACTCAAGAGTTTTCGAGTTCAACTCCAAGGCCCGTAACTTTTTCTTGAGTTGCGTGTAATTGATGTTCTGGAATAGGGATTTTTTTTTTGGAAAAATAACATATTTTGCTAAATTTTTTGAAAAAATAATACATGTTGAAAAAATATTTAAGAAATAATATGATTTGAACATAACTATGTTCTAGAATATTATTTTTATATATAACTGCTAATTGAAATAGTAATTGCATCTCATAATATATTTTTCTACACAAATTCTATTTGAAATAGTGGTCATTTAATGAATTTTTCAAAATATCTTTCTTTTACAAATCAATTAATCTTAACAAAAGTCAAACTAATATTATATGAAGATCCAATAGCCAAAAGAAGAAATTGAAAATCCAATGATCAAGAAAAAAGAGAGAGATAAAGTGATGTGGCAAGATAGAGAAATGGGGGAAAAAATGAAAGAAATAATGGGTCATCGAAGACATATCGAAACTTTGTTTTCGACACATCTAGTACTGTTAAAATGATTGTAACTACACATTGGAAGAACATCAAAGAAGGTCAAAATTAACCCTGAACAAAACACCTAACAAATTACGACAAGGTTTGGTAGTCTTTTAAGGTGTGGTTAAAAGCATCTCATCAGGATCTTTTTAACAATACTAGGTGTGTTGAAAATGAAGCCTCGGTGTGTCCCTGATGACTCATTCTTTCTTGACCATTAGATCTTGAATCTCATTTCTTGGCCATTGATCTTCGTAAAATTTTGGATTGATTTTTTATGCATGTTAATTGAATTAAGAGGGATATGGTTTTTGAAACAACAGTTATTCCCAATAACGATTATGTTCAACCATTAATTGTCATGCTAGAAAAGATAAAGATATAAAAATAAATTATTTTTTAAGATAATTTTAAAGTTAATTTATATCATTTTGAAATATAAAAAATAGAAGACATGTTTCTTTTACCTCTATCTTCTGTCTAGAGACAGCAACCAAATGTTATCATGAAGTTTACCAAATTGAACTAACTGAGTTGGATGATTAAATACTAGAATTCATTTAGATTTTATTAATTAATATCAAATAATACAATTAATATATACTAAAAGGCCTTAACATTTCAATGTAGCAATGATAAGTAAAATGCCAAGATCTTTTACACTTTGACCCTAAAAAAAGATCTTTTACATTTTGATCCTCAAATTTTTTTAGATTTTTTTTTAATTTCAAACTTAGTCTTTTTTATTAAATTTCATTCTCTGACATTGGGTTTACTGGTTGTTGGAGTTCATAATTTATTCCAATTTATTTTCTATGGAGTTATCTAGTCTCATGACTCGAGTTAGTCATGTTGACTCGAGTTATTTTTTTAATTATTTTTTTCTCAACTTTATCTTTCAACATTGGGTTGATTTGAAGTTGAACTTTATAATTTTTCTTGGTTTTATTTTTATGGGATTATCATGGTCTCATGAGTTTTGCAAGCTAGTTAGGTTGACTATGATTTTTTTTGTCTTTTTTAATTGAATATTTATTTTTTTCAATTTCATCCTTCACCATTGGGTTGATTAAAAACTAGACTTTATAACTTCTTTTTTTATTTGCTTTCTATGGAGCTATACAAGTCTCTTAACCTGAGTTTGACAAATTAACCTTAGTTGACTTGGGTTCATCACCCTTTTTTAATTTTTTTTTTTCATTTTAATCCTTTAAAATTGGGTTGATTGGAAATTAAGCATTATAATTTTTTTAATTTAATTTCTATGAGGATATTATCATCTTATGACTTAGGTTGCGAGTTAAGCAAGCTAACTTGGTTTTTTTATTTTTGTTGTTTTTTGGTTGAGATTTTTTCAATTTTATCTTTCAATATTGCAGCAACAGAGGCAACGATCCCTATATGTTGATAGATACCCGAGAGACCACATCCTTTCCTTATTGATTGATTGGAAATTATACTTTATAATTTGTGTTATCTGAGGTTATCATGGGTTCATGACCTAGGTCATGGGTTTGACCAGTTGACTCCGATGATTTTTATTTATTTATTTCATTCTTAAATATTAAGTTGATTGAGAATTGAGTTTCATAATTTACTTCAATTTGTTTTCTATGGGGTTATCCCAAAATCATAACTCATATTTAACATGTTAATTTGAGTTGACTCGACTTAGTTAAATTTTATTTTTAATTTTATCATTCAATATTAAAAATTGGATTTAATATTTATTTTTTTTATTGGCCTTCAATAGGGTTATTAGGGTCTCAAGAATTGGATAGTAAATTTGACAGGTTGATCCAAGTCAATCTAATATATTATCGTTAAAATATTTTTAAAAAAGATGCCGTTTTAATATTTTTTTTGAGTTAAATTATATTTTTATTAGGTGTTCAGATTGTCTTTGAACTTTCCATGTTAATCATATCATTTTATGTCAATCCTTGTATAGGATATTTATTTTTTACTAAAAATTACATTAATAATATCTAGATATTTCCTTATGTCAAAAAAAAGATTTGATTTGACCGTAGGTTAGTGTGTACAATAACATACTTACTACTAATTAAACTAATTGGATTGAGGATCTTATCTATAATTATTTTTTAGGGGATATGATAAGTTGATTAGTGCCATGCCAACCTTTTTCTTTATTGTCTTTTTGGTACAAGATTACTCTGCCAACATGAATCCAAAAAAGCAGTCTTTAAAAAAAAAAAAAAAAAAGATTAGCAGCCTGATGAAAATCTAGACACTTGGGAAACAAAATCTTATAGATCTAGTATATTGGCTGGGGCAGATACTGGTAAGGATCTACTCTTGCATCAGCCAAACATGACTTTAAGAATTTAGGTTTTCATAATTTAGATAGTTGAGCAATCTGTGCCTTATACTCTAAAGTCTTAAGATTCACTAAAAGATCTCCAAATATTTTTGAATGGCTTGGATTTTGTTTTATACAACACTTATGAAGGCAGAAATTGATTGCTAGGATGTTTTAGTGATGGCTGCTAAGGCACATTAGGCCAATCATATGTTGCCGGTGCCCTTGATGGGATTTCATAACAATATGTTTTTCCATCTTAATATTGTTGATCATCATGATAATTAATTACATCGTGGTTGAATAGGGAGAAGTTGTACCTGATTTATGTCGAAGAATATATATATATATATATATATATATATATATATATATATATATATATATATTGAAAGTATTTAGCACGATATATTAGACAATATTTAGTATGATCTTAACTTTCAAAGCATTTAGCTTCGAGATAAATGAGTTTTTTAATGAATATTTTGACAAGCATTCAAGAAGAATTAGGAGTTTGGCACTTCACATAATTATTCGACGAGCAAATTTAAAATGATAGGTCTTATTAGGTATCACTGCAATTTCCTGTTTTTTTTTTTGTTTTTTTTTTCTAGAAAAAATAATATTTTTTTCTTTTATTTATAGAATATCATGCTACTAATATTACCACAATCATAACCAATATCACATAATCAATATCACCTCCATTATCATCATCATAGCAACCATCATCATCATTATAATATCACTATATATCACTATAGTTTTTCATGTCTACCATCTTCTTCTAATAATATCATCATCATTATTAATTCCAATGATATTACCATTATATCTCCTAACTATTATAAATATATTTGACTATATTTACTATTATCATATTATTACATCAACCTTTATCATATCATTGTCATCAATTCCACCCATCATTATTTACAAATAAAATAACAATCATTATTATCATATTATCACCATCACTACCACTATTATATATATTGTTGCCATGATACCGTCGTTTAATTATATTGATTAAATTACATATAATTTTTACTTTTTATATTCTTTAATTAATAGTATATTATTATGTTTTTTAAATCAATTATTTGTATAAGGTTTCCTGCTTCATGCATTTTCTTATAAAAATATATATTTTTTAAATAATAAACAATAAGCATAAAATAATTTTTGGTTTTCTAAAAACAGAAAACCATTAACGTTAAATGGTACTAGATGTTACCTTAATTTTATTTTTTATTTTTGCCTTCAAAAACTTATTTGTCAAATGGTCATTTGGTTATTTTAATATTCCCTTTTACCATAAGTTATTTTAATTACTTCCCAAAAGAATATATTCTCATATAGGTTCCCAAAATTTTAAAAAACTTCAATAAAACCCTTTCATTACAAAATCATAACAAAAATATAACAAAAAACATTGGAATTTCTTTTTAAAAAATATTTTCTTTAGACCAATTTCTTAAAAGATTATGATGAAAGGGTATAGTTAATAATAAGTGAAGAATCCCTTGAGGATTAATTTAATTTTTTTTCTTTAGAAACTTACAAAATTATGGGTTATTAATGGATCAAAGTGTTTTACATATGTTATTTTTACCTGAAACTTATTGCATTGAGCCCAAGTATATATGACTTTGACAAGTTGTCTGATCCAACATCTCTGAATTCAATTACACACTGAGCCTAAATACATGTGGGTCTAACAAGCTACCAAACCAAACACCCTAGGGCTTAGCATCTCGCTAAACTTAAATGGATGTAGAATTGATGATTTTTTTAGGCCTGATATTAGGCCACAAAAGTCAACTTGTTTTTTTCTCATGACCCCTAACATAAAATGTTAAGGTCAAGGCTTTTGGTTTCTCTACATTCCTAAGTATATAAAAGTTTTCAAAAGGCCCTACCACTTATCCTTCAGTAGTCATGTGCAAAGGATATTTATCTCTTTTCAATTCATATGTTAGAGATACTTTTTCTTGTTAATGTTATTCGGTCAAAATAACATTCCAGCCCCTTCTCTCCACAAAAAAAAAAAAAAAACTCAAGCTGTAAAGACCTTGTGATTCATTCAATAAAAAAGGTTCACAATCTCTATTATTTATATCATATTTTATTTTCAAAGTCTCTTTCTAAAATATCACTATTTTTTTCCTTAAAAAGATACTTAAGCATTAAAGAGCCCCTAAATTTGCCAAAAAGGACCTTTTATAGGTAACGACTACCAGTCATCATGGTCAATAAGAATGGATTAGATTGTTAGAACCATGAGATGAACCAATCATCCAAAATATAAGTCTTTCTCTTAAGTTACTTGGATTTTTTTAAGACATCATCATTGGCGTTGTCTGTGGGAAACTGAAAAAAAAGCCATCAATTATTCTTCCTGAACTGGTTTTTGGCATCCCCTATTATTATTAAGGGTAGATAATCAAACATACCAAGAATGAGATGTGTCATAGGCCTCTTTACAACTACTGACACAACTACTCCATCAAAGCATCAACAACTTTTCAATAAAGTCCAACTCCTCATAGAGGTAGTGATAAGCATTTAAGGGAATCATCGGGTTCAATAAGCCCAATATGGTAACTTGGAACCGACCTCTATTATGGTTTTTAGTTTCCTCTGTGTTAAATTTGTATCGCTTCTTAGCACCAGTATGCTAGCCAAAAGAAGCTTCATAGAGCTATAACATCACTCGACCAAAAGGATAGTGTCCATTCTTATGATCTCGTTAATGATACCAATAAAGTTCATCAATTGGAGATATTACTTTAATGATCAAGAATGTTCCAAATCAAATTGTGAGGCACAATCTATCATGAAAATTAGACATGAATTGTTTATAAGAGAATCAGGATGCTATGCAACATTTTTGTTGCTCTGAGTCAGGATATGATTTCTTCTATTTTTCCTGGGACTCAGTGAGACAAGCAAATTTGGTCTACACCTTTTTGACAACTTCACAAATATTGTTCAAACCTCAAAAGTTTAAAAGCCGTCAATAATTACAAGAGGAATGCTAGTTCAAACTGTAAAAGATGTGAAGTCTCTTTGGCAACTATCCAAGAAAAAGTCAATTACCCAGAAGATATTTACTAATGAAACTCTATAGAATTGAGACCATGATCTTAGTAGAAATTGGATATCCAAGTCATTGAGTTGATTATACCTTAGAGGACAATAAAAATATACCATATTCAATGACTAAGAATTTAAGTTTCTTATGTATAAATTAACTAATTCAAAGTAACGATGTTTTCATCTTCTCCAGGTGATGCTTTAGAGCAATCACCTCATAACTCTTCTAAGGATGGAATGAACTCAATTTCTCTAATGTGATTACATAATTTACCTTGAAAGGGATCAACTCAGTCTTTTTAGTGTGATTGCACAACTTAACTTTGAAGGGATTGACATGATCTCTTTAGTTTGATTGCATAACTCTCCAAGGATGGGGTTGACATGACACATCTTCAGGGAAATAGCCCCAGAACTCTTCCAAGGATGGGAAGTAATTAGTTTTCTTAGTGTAATTACACAATTTACCTTAGAATGGATTAACTCAATCTATATAGTGCAAATGCAAAACTACCCTAAAAGGGATGGATATAGTCCCCCTAGTGCGATTGCATAACCTTTTAAAGATGAGATTGACACGACATCTCTCTTGTAAAAAAAAACCCCATAACTCTTTCAAGGATAAGATCAACTTAGTCTTCCCAGTGCGATTGCATAACTTACCTTGAAATTGATTAACATGGTCTTCCTAGTGTGATTTCAAAACTCTCAAAGTATGCACAATACCTCTCCAGGGAAATGGCTCCATAACTCTTCCAAGGATAGGATGGACTCAGTCTTTATCGTGCGATTGCATAATTTACCTTGGAAGGGATTATCCTAGTCTCCCTAGTATGATTGTATAATTTACCTTGATTGATATTGTCTTCCTAGTGTGATTGTATAATTCTCCAAGGATGGGATTGACATAACATCTCTCTAGGATAATAGCCTTATAACTTTTCTAGGAATGAGATAGACTCAGTCTCTCAAGTGTGATTGCATAATTTAGCTTAAAATGGATCAACTCAGTCTCCCTAGTACAATTGCATAATTTACCTTGGAAGGGATTGACATAGTCTTACTAGTGTATTTGTACAACTCTTCAAAGATGGGATTGACAAGGTCTCAACAATGAGGATTGACATGATCTCCCTAGTGTGATTGCACAACTTACTTTATAATAGATTAATCAATTCTCTCAGTAGGGCAATAGCCTTAAACTCTCCACAAGGTTTATTTTGGTCTCCTTAGTGTAACAATACCAATATCTATATAATGTCTAGGGACATCTCACCAACTCGTTGAAAATTTCATTCAAATATAAGGATATACTTATAACCTAAATTCCCTCTTGATTCCAAGTAAAGGGTTAATCCTACTAAATCCAACTAATATTAGGCAAAGTTCAAAGTTTGATTCTTGCCAAATTTTGAAACTAAACGTTTGACCTATACAAACTTTCAAAAATATTTTTTCTAAGTATGGAAGTTGGACCCATACAAACTTTCATGACTCTTGTGGATATATTTGTGAAGGTTAAAAAACCAACGCATGTCATTACCACCATCAGTGCTAACGACCAAATGGTAATAGGTCCTAAAGACATTAATTATAGGCTCAATTCCGAGAAGCCTAAGAAACTTATCAAAGGTAGAGCCCAAGGTCGGTTGGTTGATACGTTAAACCAAGCCTTAAAAACCAACACATGTCATACGTTGACTGTCCATGTAAGCCTAAGACGGAGCCCAAACTCCATATTGAACCATAAGACTCCGCTTGTTTTTTCTTGTGTCCCTTAAAATGTTAAGGTCAAGGCTACTAGTCTCTCTGCACCTCTAAGTTTATAAAAGTCTTCAAAAGATCCTACCAGTTATTCCTCATTAATGATATATAAAAAAATATTTACCTCTCTTTAATGTATGTTTCAGAGATATTTTTTTTTATTAATGCTATTAGGACAAGATGACACTGCAGCCCCCCCGTTCTATAAAATAACAAGACTCATGAACTATAAAGACCATATGAATCCTTCAATAAAAAAAGTTTAAAATTTTCATTCTTTACGACATATTTATTTTTAGGACATCATCCATTATAATTTAGGAGCTAATTCAAAGTTTGCCCCCTTTTTGTTTAAATAGGAATTGTCCATTAACAAGATATGGTGAGAGATTATGTACTATGTATACGTTATAATGCATATTAAAGAAATTATGTCCAAGCTTAAAAATCCAACCTATTGGTGAGTGCCCATTGTATGATCTATTTATATCCCCAACATAATAATTAGCCTAATGAATTCTTGGGCGATGCGTGGAAGGTATTTTAGTTGGCGGCTAATTCAGGCTAATTCACTAGTCATTGATGTTACTAGCAGCCTAACCTCATCTTTAATCTTTGATTTACTGATGGAATTAACACCACGTACCTTAGTGCTAGAAAGGGTTAATTTATGGATATATACTTATCCTAGATGTTGAAGTAAACTATAGCTCATAAATTAATCAAAGTTATCGACCGCTTAAAGATAGTGTGAGATGGGGAATTTACTAATATTATATACTAAATGGCCGCACGAGCTATCACCTAAAAGTATATGGACATTTAATAATGATCCACTTGAACCTCAATTTAATAATGGACATGAAGATTTAAATGATAACTTTGGAGTTCTTCGGAAGAGACACATTCTCTTGTAGCATAATTTTAAATTGGTGAAGCACTTAGTAGTTTCATTATGTTTTTGCAAGGCAAACAAGAGTGGTGGGGAAGGACACGGTAGTGAAGGTGAGAGTAATGGTGGCGCATAATTTGATATCATCTAGTGCATTTCTTTTTTATCACATATTTTAACACAATTAAATATATGTTTACATCAAGGAGAGAGGCCTTGTATATTATACATCTATTCACCTTTCTTCCCTCGTGCTCTCGTTCACCTACTTCTTCTTCTTCTTCTTTTTATATAAATATATTAAAATAATTTTTAAATTTTTTTATAATATTAACACATCAAAACAATTTACAAATATAATAAAAAAATTAACTCAAGTGCAAACTCGACGGGGCATTAAAGTACAAACCACTACTTTTCAGCCATTTAATAAAACCCACTCGTGCAAGGGAAGATAATGAATAAAAAGGTTTAAAATTAATCGTTATATATCATAGGATTGTATATCACTTTCAACATACATGACATATAATACGTATAGCATACATATTAGAAAACACCAATTAAGTACATTAATTGACCTCTCAAGGATTCGGCACCACTTGCATCGAATATCAAATCTATATAATATCATAATGTTTAAATTGATTTATGTAACATAAATCGAGGTCGAGCCGAGCTTATTAAATCTCAAATTAGCATTCAAATATCATTGGTTGTAATATAATATTTTTTAAAAAATTATTTGTCTTTATCTCAATCCTATATATCAGTCTTAATTTGAATGAAAAAAAAAATCATTTAGTGCATCATATATATTTTGTAATTTATTTGCATTCACCACATAAGCATCATATTATATGTATTTTGTAATTTATTTGCATTCACTACATAATAAAATATTTTTAAAAAGTATTTTTATCCTCACAAATATATCAAGTCAGATATTAAATTATTTTTAAAAAATAATGTTGTTAGATAATTCAAATAATAAAGGATGATAGATGGCTCTAACGTATATAAAATAATTAGAAAAGTAATTAAAACAATTTATGAATTTTTTTTTCATAATCACAACCAAGTGTACGTAAATTAAAAACAAGTATTAGAATAAAATTAAACATAAATAAAAATATAAGATATTTTCATTTTTCATTAATATTACAATAAAGATTAATTAATTTTTAATTTTATTTTACTATTAAATAAAATATTTCACTTTTCTAATTAACTTTTTTTTTTTTAAGTTTAGACAATATTACATTTGGTTTCCAATAGATTTTCAAATTGTTTTATATTTATTTTCAATCTTGCTATGTATATATACACAATACGATGTCATCCCAAAAAATCTAAGTAGCTTAGAAGCAAAGCTTATATTTTGAATAATTGATTAATCCCTTTGTTTTGACAAACTGATCAATTCTTTCTAACCAAAAAGGCTGGTAGCTAGTGCTTGATTTCTGTAAAAGATCATCTTTAATGAATTTAGAGATTCTCCATTTCTTAAGTAAATATATTTTTTTAGAGAAAATATAGTGATATCTTAGAAAAAGACTCTGATAATAAATATGGAGTAGAGAATCAAGACCTTCTCTCTCATTTGAAGGATTCTGGTATACTTATAATTCATGAATCTCTTTATAAAGATAAAGGGCTAAAATATAAATAAAATATCTCAAACTCATTAGAGTAAAATATCTCTAACATATGAAAGTAAAATATAGAGCCTAAGATTTTTCAGAAATAAAAAGAGCACGAGCTCCACGCCTGAAATATATTTACATTATAATATAATATATACATACCTAAATATCGATATAAAACAAACATATATATATATATATATATATTAACTATTTTATTTTTTATTAAATAATAAATAATAGTCAAATAAAGGATATCCATATACATATTTTATTTTTATTTCGAGGCTTCACAACAATGAAACAGTAACTTGATTAATAGAATTTTTTTTTGGTTAATAAATATTTTAAAAGCTTATGCTACACAATGAAAACAAACCAATTTTCCGTACCTAAATCCCATTTCATATGTTACAAAAAAAATAAAAAATCCCACTCACCTTTCTCAAAATTTGAGCCAGAGATCTGATCTCCAAGAAGAAATTCGATATCTTAAGCATTAAAGAATTCTCTCAGGGGCAAGTGTTTGTTTTTATAAACTAGAAATATGGTCCAATGGCCGGGAGGGCGAATTTTTAAATATAAATTTACATCAAGTTACTAATATGTGCTAAATATACTTATCATAATCCCTTCTAAAAGATTTAATATATACTCTGTTCTCCTCAGATTAGTAATTAATTAAGAAAAATATATATTAAAACTTGAGAAATTTGAATAACATCGAGCTCGACAGCTTGTGCTTTGATTTTGAAAAAATTATCGGATCAAATTAAATCATTTAAAGTACAAATATATTTATCATAACAATATTCTTCTAATCTGTTTAGGTGTGTGGTTACAATTATTTTTTAAAATATTTTTTATATTAAAATGTATTAAAATGATGTTTTTTTAATTTTTTTTAAATTTATTTTTGAAATCCATGCGTCAAAACGATCTAAAATATACAAAAAAAAATTAATTTTTTATATAAAAGTTAATTTTTTATAAAAAAAATTGAATTTTTAAAAAACGCGGCAAATGGTCTAAAACCCGGATCTTTACTATGATTTTTTGGTGATCCTTTTCTATTCATGTCATTAATAACATAATTGTCGAATCTACTTGATACCAGTAATTTTGATGTATAAAGAACAATCTCATCTTAAGAAAAAAAAAATAGTTGGAATTTCTCGTGCAAAGTGATCAAGGACAGTGACAAAAAATGAGGAATAAATAAATAGTAAGTTGAAGCAAAAATAATAGAAGGAAAAGAGTAGTGGAAGGAGCAGAATAACAGGCTGCAGGTGCAGGAAGTATATGGTGGGGGGAGAGGGCAGTGGCTGATCAGAAAGCATCCTTTTTAAGGGCCAAAATGCCCTACGCAAGCTGCCCTTGCTATTTGTTTTATCAGTGTAGAAAGTGAGAGCACTTAGCTAAATCAAAGATCTAATTGGAGAGAAAAGAATGGAAGAATCATAGTTATCTTTACAAGTGTTGTGGGCATCATTTTTTTTTTTTTTTGGATTCGAGAAAACTCCACCCCTTGAAAAGCGCACTTTGTGAATCCAGGTGAGTGAGTAAAACCCCGGTTGTCTCAGACTTTTATAAAAAATGCACGTCCTAACTCGAACTCGAGACCTGCTGTGCAGATATCAAACCCTTTGTTGTACACCTGTTGTGGGCATCAATTGCTAAAGAAGAAACCCTTTTTCCGCCTCTTCACATCTTTGTTTCTTTATTTAGTCTTTTCCATGAGCATCTCTGGCTGATCTACACAGCACTCACACTCGTTTTCCATCGCCTTTAGATACTCTACTGGCTTCATTTGACCTCTTAAGCATGCCTCTAGTGCCTCTCTCCTTCCTTCATTGGATGGCCTCCTGAGGTTTTTTTGGCTTCACAAAAGCTTGCCTTAAATTAATCTGGTCTTAGATTACTCGGAGTAGTTAGGATATTTTGCTAATTTAGAGGTTAATTAGCAAAGTTAATTACTTGTGAAAACGGACAGGCAAAGGCATGTTTGAACAAAACCTCTCTCACAGTCTTACTGTGCTTTTTTGATTTTATTAGTGGCTGTATCACCTTGTTTACAAAATTGAGAGCACAAACTTCACTACTTAGACATCTAATTTCTTGACTGTAATATAATGAAAAAATCTTTTTTTCACGAATTCAAGGGCTTCAAGTAAACTTGAACCCCATATTTTGGTTTTATTGTAAGGACAACAACAGGAGCATGGCGGTAACTATCCGAAATATTGAAGCTAAACTGGGAAATCAGCATGGCTAATATGATTTTAGCTTCCATCATAGCGAAGGATTGGCCTATACAATTCCGGGGTCCGGCCGCAAAAGGGATGAAATGCCGTCCGGGAGCGAATGACTTGGAGGCAAATCTGTCAGGATTGAACTCATTTGCATCTTTGCCCCATAATTCTTCGCTGTGGTGAATTGCTAGAACCGGAATCCATATCTGTAGCCCCTTTGGTATATCAAGATCACCTAGCTTAATATCTTCGAAGGCCATTCGAGGGAGCAAAGTACCCGATGGGTAGAGCCTCAGAGACTCGCTTACAACCATGTTTAACTGCAGCAAAGGAAAGAAGTTCGTATACAAGTTAGTTGACCATGAAGAACAGACTTGACCAGATAATCAGGGAATCAAAAGGCAAGGAATGTAGGTGGTTTTTGGCTTTAATGGAAGGTACAAAACTTTACATGGCCACTATAGGACCTTTGTTGACCTTACCAACCTGCTTGAACCTAAAGAATACGAAATCCCTTTTGACTCATTTAGGATGATTCCATTTTAATCATCACTAGGCTGGCAGCTAGGCTGTTAAATGGATTAATCAATATTGGGATTCCTTGGCTTCTTCCATTAAACTACACCTTGAAGCAATCTAGCTTAGAAAAACGAGCTCTGGAGTGGCGAACCATGAACTATAAGGCCTGATTTGTTAAATTAGGTGGTGGTGGTTCTATATTTTCTTTGGAAATGACCCTAGACTTGTCGTTGTCATACATAACTGAGTGCCACCAGCTAGCTAAAAGCACAATAGTACAAGAGCATTTTGTCTAATTCTCTTTAATGGCAAAAAGATTTGCTACCTTAAAAAGAGAGAGAAATGAAAATATTTAAAACTGATTCTTTAGCTTATCTGAGGAAGTTTGTCATCGCTAATTATACTGCTGCAAGTAGGATTTGGTAGGTACAACTTTTAGTTAAAAGTTTTAGAAAGGTTAGGCAATGGCAACTATCTTATCAGTAGACAGGACAATTTTCATATCTATACTGTGAACAGCTCAGGCGTCAATTTACAATTGAATTCTTCATGAAGCTAGAGGAAATTACATTTAGAATCATAGTGTTGGATTTCAGTATGATTATACCTCCCTGCACCATGGATTTTACTGCCAATTAAGGCCCCCACTGTTTTGCATAGTTTAGGGTGAAGGGGACGGATTTTGAAAGGCTTGATAAATTGTTACTTACCAGATTGAATTTGGGAAGATGGTCGATTGAAGGATTTTCACCATTGCAGACTTCTTTCACCTCTGCTCTCACCTTTTCTTGCCAGGAAGGGTTGCTAGCTAGGAGCATGACTGTCCATGTGAGTAAAAGAGAAGTTGTCTCATGTCCAGCAAAGAAGAATGTCTTACATTCATCCATAACCAACTGCAGGTTTATATTAAAACCATCACTTCTCTTCTTCTCCATCTCATTTAGAAGCATCCCCAGTAAATCATCTCCATAAGAGCTACTTCTGCCGATCTCTACGCAGTCTTTCCGGCTTTGTATAATCTCCAGCAGTAATCTATCCACCTCCATCTTCTTAGATTTTATTTGTCTGTTGTAGTTGCTTGGAAAGAACCTGTCAGAGGAATACATTAAAATTTAATCCCACATGACCCTGAATCTATCGTTAATGCAAGTTGTTGCAGACAAGGAATCACTACTAAATTTCTGAAGAGCCAGAACCGACTTGAAAGAGAAACAAGAGTATCAAAGGAAAAAAAATGACCACGTAAAAGAAATCCATACACTACTTTTTATCGGATATAGAATCAGATTATAAAAAAAAATAATTCTACTTCTCTGAATAAGACCTACCGGCTTCCGGGAAGGCACAAGTGCCTAGTTGCCTGATGACAAAGACTTTGCAGTTCTGTTAAGAGATGGAATATTTGCTTCCCCTTTTCATAGCTACTACCGAACTGGGTTCTTGAAATTATATCAGCAGTAACTCTAGACATGTATTCACCAATTTCTACCTCTGTTTGCCCTGATTCCACTGCATTTTGCAGTGATTGGAGCATATTCTTTGTGCATTCCACCATCAGCCCTGCTTTGCTCTTCATAACCAGGAAAATAAAAATCTAAATTAACCCAACATTTTTACCAGCACTGCAATCATTAAAAACGAATCAAATACTGAATCATGTCATAAGCTCTTTATTAACCTTGAGCCTTTCTCCCATGAAAGACGGCGCCGCAATATGGCGTTGATGATACCAATCACTGCCGTTAGCCATTAGCAAACCACGACCAATAAAATGTTTTGTTCCTTCTCTCTGCAGCCATGATTTTCCAGATTTAGTGCTATACTTTGTTAGAAGTTCCTTGATCATTTCTGTCTCCGATATGCACAGCCGTGGCTCTACCCCATTCCAGAATATGAACCTTTTCCCTGTAAAAAAACAAAAAAGGAGAGCAAATATAAGGTTTTTTCTTTCAGTCAAACAATGAATTAAGTCTCCGGTTCAAGTCCCGTCGTCTCGACAGTGAGATATACTTGCATACCGTATTGTTTAGACCAAGCAACATAATGTGGCAAGAGACGATTGACAGTGTCATGAGTGATTTGATCCATGTCCTTGGAAGTTGATTTAGAAACATAAGCGGCAACGTCTAGGATGTTTCCGGTGAGAGGGCGGGGTTTTGGGCCACGCACTCCTTGCTTCTCCATGATTTTCTTGATGCGCCTTGGTGTAAGAAAGTAACATGATATGGTGTCATATGCAACCTTGAGAAATGAAAAGATGAAAATAACTAATAGACTTGTCAACACCAACATCATCACAGCCATGGTTGGTGGTGATCAATCAACTTATAAGCAATACACTTTGACACAGCAGACGGAAAAAAATATTGAGAGTTGCAGACTGGAGGATTGTCTAGTGAATCAACTGAGGAACATTAATTTATAGGCATAACAAAAAAAAGCACGAATTTTTAAAGGTTGTTTTTTTTTTAAAAAAAAAATGATATTAAAGGTTAAAGAGGTATCTATCTATTTTTAACAAAAACATCCTTATAGTTTCAATTTAGGCGATTGAATTCTTGTAATTTTCTCCATTATGTAACAGAGGTCCCTCGTCATTATCTGCTAATTTTGACTTTTGAAAGTATGGGAACGCATGTTACCTTTTTACTAGTTTTTCAGTAGTGGTGTTTGACTGTATGTAGATATAGTTAAGTTGAGTTTGTGTTTATAATTATATTTAATTAAATTTTTGATATTTTATAAATCATAAATTAGATTTATTTATTTTTTTAATTTCAAGTGAGTTGAATATATCAAGTTGAGCTAATGTTTTATGTGGATATTGAAAACATTCATAAATTGGGTCTATATTGTTCTTTTTAGTTACGGTGAAAACTTTGGATATGAAAAAATTAAAATAAATATTCAATTCATAAATTACCAAATATAAATAAAAATAGAGAATAGAGTATATATGTTGGGTCGGGTAATCAGACCCGTGATTTCAATTTCTTTGTTTTTTTAACCAACTATTATCTATAATATCCATATTATCAAACATTAACAAATTAGATCGAATCAGATAATGCAAATATTATAAATGAATTAGATTTTTTTAATACCCCTAGTTTCAAGTTTAGAAAAAAGTTCAAATTAATTTAAATTTTGAAAAAAAAATTTCTTGCCAACTTTTTATTTATGTATAAATAGAATTTTTCTAATTTATTTATTTAAAAAGTTACTTTTAACTATATTTTAAGATTTTAAATTTTTATTTTTTGTTAGCTCCGCTTATTCTAGATTTTTTATTATTTTTATTTATTTAACTAACTCTTTACCCATTTACTAAAATAAAGTGATTTTTTATTTTTTATATTTATTTTTTTACTGGATAAAATTATGTATTTATAGATGAAACTTTCTTGATTCAACTTTTATATTTTTCTCATAGGCTTGTTTTCTTAATTTATTTTTTCATGAAAGCTGATTTTATGTGTTTGAGATTTTCTAATTTTGCATAAAATGCATTTATTTACTAATACTTTTATTTGGATTTTAGAAATAAAATAAAAAATAAGCTAGAAACATAAAACAAATATGAAAATCAACATAAAAGTTTTAATCAATTTTTTTTTCTTTTTAAATATAAAGTAAAAAGCGTTTTCTAATGTAAAACAATTTTTAAGTATAAATAAATAAAAATGTGAAAAATAATTGATTTTTAATTTTAATATATATATATATATATATATATATATTAATTTTTTTTAAAAAAATCTTCTCTTTTTCTATGATAGGAACCAATAAAAAGCTTACATGTGTTCCCCTCCCTTTTAAAAGGAAAAATTAATGGATAATTAGGTTGATTATAAATAGAAGGACCTCTATATATTGCCTAACGGACCAAACATCATAAGGATCTAATTGCCCATATTGAAATCGAAAGGGTTACTTTATCCAAAACCAAAAACACAAGGACCTCTAATATCATTAAACATTTTTTTCCTATTATGTTTTTGGGTAGATTGGTAAATTTGGGGATTTGTTTTCTATTTATAAAATTTGCCAGTCAAATTGTTGATTTGCAGCATGATAAAATAATAACATTTCAAATTATAAATTTACTATAATTTCCAAAAGTAAATCTAATTCCTTATTCCACATAAGGTAAACAATAAATTCCAAAACTAATATCATTAAATCTAATTTTGTTTTTTTAGAAGTAAATCTATTTTTTAATAATAGCCGTTGTTTTCACTTTTCACAAATATTTTTAAAAAAATATTAAACAAATTTTTATTTTTATTTATTTCAAATTAATTTTTTTATATCATATCTTTTACACATATTTTATATATCTAATCTTTTTCATCTCATTTCTTTTATATCAAATCTTTTTTATAGGTTTAAGATTCAAATATTTATACATGATATTTTTCTTATACTCAAGATTGGTAAATTTGAGTAAATTGGTAAATATTTTTCTTATGCTCAAGATTCAAATATTTACACATGATATTTTTCTTTTTTTTATTATTTTTTGGTAGATTGGGAAATTCGAGGGGTTTTTTTTCTATTTATAAAATTTGTTTAAAAAGATTGAGACCCTCTCGTAATTGTTTTTAAAGACATGACTGTTATATTTGCTAAATGTAAATCTTTAAATTCAAACGGGATAAACATGATTTAAAGCATGATAAAAATAATAACATTTTATGGATTTAGTGCATTGAATTCAAATTATAAATCTACTACAATTTTCAAAACTAAATCTAATTCCTTATTACATATAAGGCAAATAATTTATCTTCCTTGTAATCTATTGTGTTTTATTTTTTCTAGAACTAAATCTATGTCCTAATAAATCTATATCTACAATTCTGCCTACTTATAGCAAAAAAAAAAAAAAAAAACCTCTCAATTTGAATTATAAACCCTCACTTTTAATTATGTGATGTGCTATGAACAACTTTTTTGAAACGATCGCTTATATTATAAGATTATATTAGTGGTTTGCGCTATACCGTGGTTTGTATTAAAAAAGAAATTATAACATAAAAAAAAAAATTTAATTGCTTAAAATATATTTAAAAAAGTAAGAAAAATCTATTACTTGAATTATCGACTCAATTGAGAGTAAAATAATCAAATTGAGAAACACCGGCTATAAAATAAAAAGGCTTGACTCTCTCCCCTTTCCATTCAATTCAGTCTTGATGATTGCAAGAAAAGAAAGCTCAATACTTTTCTAGTGTTCAAATTCAATTCCCATATCTTTTAAAAAAAATTTGATTCAATATAATTTTATTTATTTTTACCAAATCAAATATTATCTAGAGTCAGTTTTTTTTTTTTTTTCCTCGCAAGTAGCTACCACTAACTTAAACAAAATAAATAACAAAGTTTAATTTCAATACACAAATTTCCTCTCACAATACACAGTATATCACCGATCTCTTTGAGTTTTTTTTCTTAATAATCACGTTCATCCACACTTCCCCAATTATTAAGTATTAGCACCACCTAAATAAATAAATAACCAAGCACAACCAATTAATGAATATGAAGAGTAAGAAACTAAAAAAGATAAGTTTTTAACGCTAGATCATTTAGTGCAAATATTTTTTTTAGTATATGTATTATTGTTTTTTTTGTTAAGAAATAAATCATGTTGTCAATTTTTATTTAAGAAATATATTACATATTTATGGGTGAAGACACGATTAAAAAAAATGAACAATGAACCTCAAAGTCCCTTAACCTATTCAAACGTCTATTACAATCTAAACAATGAACTTCAAAGTCCCTTAACCTATCCAAACGTCTATTTCAATCTATTAGTTTAATTATGTATCATTTACATCCTTATTTTATTTTAATCAATCCATTAATAATTAAGATATGATTTTCTTTTATATTCATCAATGTTTCATTTATTCACTTATCTTGAAAAAAAAAAATTTCATTTTAATTGATAAATAATTTTATGAAAAAATAATTGCAATTAACAAGCATGATTGAATTAGGTTGAAGTTATTAAAAACAATAATTAGGATAAAACAGAATGGGTGTTTGAACAAATTTAGAATTTGGATTTTAAAATGTTTTTTTATTGAAAATAAGTGTATATAAAACATATTAATTTCAACACAATGAAAAATAAATAGATTATTATAATGAAAAAGCAAAATATAGTCATCAAATTTAAATGATTTTTCTTAATTTTTAAACTTAAAAATTAATTGTAGAAATGAATATAAATCATTGAATGAGAAAAATAAAAACTTCAAGACTTTTAACAATCTTGTTTATTTATAATAAATCAGACAGCTACTATCAAACCACTTATCCAAAATACCTAAAAAATAAAATGTAAATTAGGTGTTCTGGAAACTTAACCTCTAATTAGTTTTTTTCAAACAAACATAAAGAATACAACAACATCCACACAAAAAATTTCAAGTTTGAAAACAAAAGAAACCACACTTTAATAACAATAATAATAATAATAATAATAATAATAATAAAATTAGTAAGGCAACAATAAAAAGATAAGAAATGATAAATTACATGTGAATTTTATAATAGTTCAGCTCTAACTACATGCTCCACTCCTTATGTTGAAAGTTTGGGCTTCTATTATCATATGCAACCCGTGTCACGGAATAAACCATATTTTTTGCATTCAAATCTTTTTTACAGGCTCAAGATCCAAACCTTTAAATATGATATTTTTTATCTCTTTGTTCAAGAACAAAACCTAACAAATATTTTTCTTATAGGAAATTTTTTTTGAATTTGTTCATGCTCTTTTTCATGGACACGAAGTCGAGACCTGACAATCATTTTATGGGATAAATATTGAAATCTATACAACCTTTATATAAGATCAAAGTCCAAACATAAAAGGTATTTTTCACGGGATAAAGATCAAAACCTACATGAGATCACATGTATAGCCCAATTTTGGCCAATTGACTTTTTAATTTAATTTTAAAGGGTTTAAAATATAAAATTAAAATATCAGAGATTTATTTCGATAAAAAATATGATTTGTCAACTTGTGTTAAAATTAGAAACTATAAGTGCTTTTGTCATTATATTCTTATCTTAAAGATAATCAATATCTTCAGTATAATTATTGTCTTCAAGATAATGATAGTTATCCACTTTCAAATTTGATTCTTAATCAAATTCAAACTTCAAAGAAGAGAATGAGTTTGATTGAGACTTTATTTTTCACATGCGATGAGACTCTTTCACTAAAAATACAGATCTCAGGGTATGCACAAGGAAAAGGATCATCACAAAAAACAAAAAAACAAAAAAAACAAACCTAAAAGGAGGCCAATAAAAGAAACCCTGAGAGGAGGTCATTAGGAAAAATCAAGGAAAAAAAAAAGACAGAAAATAGAGAGAATGAGAGAGAAAAAGGGAGAGAAAGAACCCAAAAAAAAAAAAACACAACACAGCACAACACAAAGACAAGAGGAAGAAGGAACAGAGGGGAGGAAAACAAAAGCAGAAGGAATAATACCAGTTTTCCTAGCAACGAGCGCCTACATCAATCTTCTCTCAAGAAGTTGGCAACAACAGTCTAGCAACAGGTAAGTCATTTCGTCCCCTCCTTTGCACTTTTAATTACCCTTTTCCTGTAGCAAGTGTGCACGAGCAGCTCGCGCACGCTTGTAAAGAAAAATATACCGGCCAGGTTACTAGTTTGAACCAGCAACCGAGCCGATTTGGCTGGGTCTAGCCCAGCCTGCATGGCTGGGCTGGATCCAACCCAAAAAGAAAAAAGAAAAAAAGTGGGCCAGGTATGGACTTTAGGCCCAGCCGTATCAAATTGTGTTTGTTAAGGGTGTGTTTGGCAAAACACACCTTTATGCCTTGGCCATAATTTTTATGCCCATTATAATTTGATATTTGACCAAACGAACCCCTTTTTTATAATAAAAAATTCCAAAGATATTTAGGGGCCTTTGTTGATTTATTTGTGGACCCTTTGCAATTTATTTTTTTTATTTTATTTTTTTTGTGTTTGTATTTTTTGTAGATGTACTCAATCTGTGAACTATTATTGTTAAATGCAAATATGTCATGCAATGTTTTTTTACTTCCATCGAAAAAAGGGCAAATAATGATAAAGGATAAACAAGAAAAAAATAGCATAGAAAATTTCTTCTTCAAATTCATTTTTTTTTTTTGCGAAATTATTCACTGACACCATAGTCAGAAGTATCGTATTTTTTTGGATTTGCGCTATATTTACCAAGGCTAGAGTTGGAAATATTCGTAGGAATTGTTCACTAATGCTAGAGTCAGGAACATGAAATGAAGAATAAGAAAGGAAAAAGAGAACAAATTATTAACAATTTTAGACAAAACCAACATTGCAGCTTGCCTCAAGTATAATGCTTAAGGGGTGATAGCATCTTTCCTTTCGCGTAACCAATCCCATATCATAGAATCTCTGTTGACCTATTAGGGTTCCTAGTGACCATCATACTAAGCGACAACTCCTTGAACAGGATATTTTCCCCTAAAAAACCAAAATACCAAATATCTATTCTTTTTCCAATCAAGATTATTTTTTTAATCGGTCATCATGATGTACGGGTGTTATAACATGAAAGTTCACAACTAAATATTCAAATGATTATAATGCCATTTACACTCTATCAATATTTTTTACTACAAAAATGAAAACAACACTCACTCACAATAATAGATTAGAAAGAAAATCTCAAGTCTTTTGTAAGGTGTAATATAGCTCTTTAGGTAAATATAGTTGTCGATCAATAAGGAAGAGAGAAAGTAAACTCAAAATAGATAGAATGTGATTGTGTCAAGATAAGAATAATTATTCAATGATTGCATCAAGCTATGAATGGAGTTATCGGGCAACTTATCCAATCTAAGTCATAATAATAATAATAATAATAAGCTGAAGGGAGTTGGATGTGAGAAGAAAAATAACTTATCCTAGAGCCTGTTTGGTGAGTTATGAATTGCATGTAAATGAGGTCGTCAAGTATGATACATGAAATGATTAAGAACATTCACGTCAAAAACTACATCATGCCTTGTAATATCTAGTTGCAATGAGACTCGCATCTTGAAGTGAGTCTATATGTGAAAGGAAATTAAAGAGTGTCAACATGAGATTTCATAAATCTAACACCGAGTAATTTCTCAACCCATTTTTAAGAAGCTTCCTTAAGATTATAACGTGGCTTGCGTAAATGGTAATTAAGGTTAGGAATAACTAGGTAAAAATAAGGATATATAGACTTTTTCTTCAAGTTCGTTATAAAGAAAGGTCTTTTGGATATCTTTCATTGTAGAAAATTACAAATACAAATACAAATATTAACAAAAACAATTATGATATTAGTATATTATAGTGAAATTTACCGATAAAATATACTCTTGCCATATCCCTCAATATATACCAATAAAAATTGTTTATCGGTGTATATCAAGAAAAGTACAGTGAAATAATAATAATAATAAAAAAATATCATTTTACAGAGAGTATTATCAATAAAATAAATTTATCGCTAATAATTGTTAATAAGTTCGTCATTAAGATTTAAGTTATGATTTAATGAAGCGACCCCCCTTTCCCTTTTATTTTTTTTATTAAATTTATTAGTAAATTCATTAGTAAGATTTAAAAATTTTATTTTTTTAAATAGAAAATTCAATCCCCTTTTCTGACAAATGAATTCATTGATCAAATTTTTTAAAAATAATTGTTAGAGTCTCTTCAAAAATTGACTTCATCCATCTGTCCAAATAATTTCCAAGAGGTCGTTAACATCAAGAGAGATCATACCGTCCATCTCAACCAATGAAATTTTGGTATCTTCTTCATCAAACACCATATCTGCCAGGTCTTGTATTCCCTATTCAATTGTCAGCTAATCAAATGGAAATTTTTTATTATTTTTATTATTCATAAAAAAAGGGACATTTCTTGCTACATATACCTCGACTCATTATTCAAGAAAACAACGATTGGTTCCTTTTCTTTTGTGCTTGGAAATAACGTACCTACGCATAAAAAAACAAATATAATTGTAATAAAGTATAGCACAAGTTGCTCTTTTTTTGTCTGATCTTGATCTTGATAAAGTGTCCTTGGGTTTCCAAAAAACATCAATTTTGATCGATTACCAATTATTGAAAATGGTGTTGATCATGAATCTTGCTGTGGCTTCTGAATTCCTGCCATATTTGCATGTGGCTTTATTAATTCATCGAAGGCTTTTTCATGCTTGCCGTCAATGTGTAAGCTTGCATCCATGGCTTTCTCATCCCATATATACAATATCGACTGTAGAGTTCAAGAACTAGCAACACAACTCTTTCTACATGAATTTCTCAAATTTTGTATATTTTGGAAGTATAAGCTTAAACCCATTATTGCAATTACTTTAGTAATACAAAATCTTTTAGGGTTTATCTCCACAAAGCCATGCATGTAGCATAAATTAAACTTTGTAGCTTCGAATTTGGAATCGAGAGAAACAATGCACCGTTTAACTTTGTTGCTTTATTCGATCAACTCCGTGCCTGTTCATATTTTATGGGGTCAATAAGTTCAAAAGGCAGGGAAGATGCTTTGACTTTGTGTGTCTTAATTTGGTGTTTGACCACTTTATCAGTCAACGTAGAACCTTGGTTAAAACGAATCTTCCACGCTTGCTTAATTAATTCTTCAAATATTGCACAGGCAATTAAAGCTTGTTTTATACACAAGAAGGTGCATGAATTTCCTGTCTTTTTAACCTCCTCTCTTTCCTTCTGGTAAAGGGTTAAAGAAGCAGGCCTGCATGGGATACCCAACATGATGTTAATATTTCTGACGAAATGTCCATGACGATTAATTAATTAACCCATAGAATACTATTGTCGTCTATAATCTTCACGCCTCATAAATTCAGCATACCAACATGTTCAATAATAATAATAATAATAATTAAAAATAGTGTAGCACACCAAATCAAATTAATTAGAAAAATGATAAAATAGTTACTATGCATGCACCCAATAATCTAACTCTTTGATATGATAAAACAAAGAATTTCACATATCCTAAGATAAATTAATCATAGTGGCCGGAAATCAAGCATACTCACGAGGTTTATATTAATAACCTTAATTAGAAGATTTTGTAATTAATTAATAATACTTGCTTGATCATGTCTCTATGTATCCAAGCATATAACCTTTACTTCACTGAATATTTCATACTACACGAAGAAACTCAAATAAGTTTATGAGTGTGAGAATCATAACTAAACAAAAATCAAAATCCCGAATTCTGTAAGCAAAATAGAAATAGAAAATTCTCCACCAAATCTATATAAAATAAAATCTTGCATTTTCTTTACATTGCATGGCACATGCAAAGCACCCTAGCTATAAATAAATGGTAATTAATATGAACACAAGATAATAATAGTAATAATAATAATAATAATAATAATAATAACTGTGCGAAATCTCATCGACATTCCTGTTCAAAGCTCAAAAAGGGATTGGCTCTTACACCGAGTGGATCAAGAATCAACGCATGCATAGAATCCAGCCGAAAGTTCAAATACAAATTCTCCCAAATTTAGAAAAAAATAATCTGGGCTTGCTGAAAATTATGATCAAAAGGGAACTCAGAATCCCTTTCAAGAATCAAAAATCTATCGTATCATCTTCGGATATGTTCCACGAGCAGAAAATGCACTCTCAACTCATCTAATGACAGGGATTGGTGAGTCGGTGCGTAAAACATATCCATGATCATAGTAAAATAGGCTCTAAAGTAACTTTTCTAAAAGGCAATTGAAGCAGGGATTAATTAAAAATATTATCGATAACGGAAAGGGTTTCAGGGAATCGTGATCTGCTAATGATTAATTCCGCATTGGCTCCACATTTCAAATATAATTAATTAATAGGGAATTAATTAAAAAGCAATAATGGAAATTAATTGTTGATTGAACGGGGAAAAGAGATGGGAATGAGGGGACGTGAAAAAAAGATTAAGGCTATTGTTTAATTATTTTTCTTGTGTTCTTTTGTCATTTTATGAGTCTCTAGAAGTAATTATTAAAGTTTTACGTACGTCGGAGTGTTAATAAATCAATATTCAGATATTTTATCCACCGTAAGAAAAGAGTATCAACTAGAAAATTAAAGTAGCAGAGTTATTAATGAATTTTTAATAAAGAATATGTCAGCTATTTATCCACTTGTAGAATAATTTTAAACTTTTTAATCTAAATTCTATATCTTTAATTTCATTTCTTTGGATGTACTGGCATATAATACTATTAAAAGAAACTAAAAGAGTAGAACATTTACCGTAACTCTTTTAACCGTAACAAAACAACACAAATGGCTTTGGAAACAGGGTAAAATAGTTTTTTGTTGTTGTTTTTGTGCATGATAAAATAATTAATATATAATAATAAATAATAAAAAAAAAACTATGCACTGATTGACAAGGGTATTTTTAAAATTTTTTTTATTTCAAATGCACAAAAAAATAATTATAATGTCTTTGAACTAAATTTGTCTTTGCCTCTAGTGAATGGACTTTTATGTCTTCTTCTTCTTCTTTTTTTATGTGATTGTCAAGTTTGATTAGGAGTGATTTAGTATATAGGCATATATAATTTATTCATTAATTTTAAAAAGATAGTTAGGTGTGTCACTAACATGAACGCAAATAAATGTTCCTGTAATTTCATCTAGTATATACGACGGCTAAATTCCATCTTCCATAATAGCATTGTTTTATTTCTCATCGCATCGCCTTCATTAAAGGTCGATACGTGTATCAAAAAATTATCAGGTTTTGCTCTGGTGGTTTTTTTTTCTTTCCTCTTTTCTTTTCAATTTTAAAGCTTTACCCTGTACATTTTTAAAATAGCCTTTTGAATTTTGTTTTCTTTCAAATTTGGTCCTAATTTTTTTTTATTTTAGTAATATTTTGCTTTTTAATTAACCTCAAATCTAGAAGACGTAGGTGGAAGTTTTTCTTAATTTTAATTCAAGTATTTATTTGTTTTTAAGAAAACGAATTGTTGACTAAACGAGTCAAAAAGAAGGGGAATGGGGGAGGACATGAACATATGCATCGGTCCTAAAGAATTAGCCTTTAAACGAGAGCATAGAACATGCTCTCATGGGGAGAGGATCCTCGAGTGCCCTTGCAGGGGGGCAGTGTGCCTCTCACAAGATGGAGGACAAATTCGATCATAGTCGTACATGGTGTCAAAGGAACTGATGCTTTGTACGGTTGAGATTAGGTTTTATAAGAGAAAGTATAGACAAATTTTGAATCGAAGGACCCCACATGTTGAAGCATATCAATTAATTTTGCATGTTTTAGCAAATTGATGGGTTCTGTATGCCTTCGTCCCTAGAAACGAAATGGACTGATCGAGGCAAGGCAAAACCATGCATGTGTTCCATTTGCTCCCTCTACATGCACTGTCTTGGTTTTTGGTCTACGGGAATGATAAAAACAGCCATTATATTTTTCCCCTTTTTTTTCTTTAATATTTCAGATATCTCGACGACCAAGTTTTTCTATGAAAAAACCACGTATAAAGAATAAAAATAATCTCTCTTTGAATTTGATATATTGGATTTAGAGCATGTTTGGAAGTGTAATTATGATTGTTTTTTAAAATATTTAATTTGTGTCCAAATACATCAAAATATATTTTTTTTATTTTTAAAAAATTATTTTTAAAATCAATGCATCAAAACGATATAAAATATATAAAAAAATAAATTTTTAATAAAAACAATTCTTGTGAAACACGGTATACACCGTGTTTTTGAAAGGTGCTTAATCTGAAAAAAATGATTGAGAAATGTTCATGTAGTGCATGATTATTCTCACTTCCATTAATGGATTCTCCGGCAAGTCCTGTGTGAATGTTAAAAAACGAAAAAATAAAAAAGTAATAATGGTATTGAATAATTTATCAGATATTAGATTCGTCTGCTCTTGTGGTTGGCATTAACAAGAAAGATTTCTTGGTTTATGGTTTTAAATGAAACATGTAGTGTATGAATGAGACCCACACGGCAAACTTTGATCTCACATCTGATGAACCCAGGTCGGTGATAATAGCATAAATTTTGTATTCAACTTGTCATTGCAAAGGATTAACATAAAAACCTCTAATTGTTTTTGCACAGCCCAACCGTCGAATCATTAGAGCCTATAAAATTTATTGATATTATAATAATGATTATTTTTTAAAATATTTTTAATTTTTATTTTTAACATTAATATTTTAAAGCCATACAAAAATATCAAAAAAAAATAATTTAAAATAAAAAAATTCAAACTTTTTCAATTAAAAAACTTTGTAGAAGGCAAAAATAAATACGCTCGAAAGGTATATTGAGCCCAATTTGCCTCAGCACCTGTCAAAGTCAAGGGGATATTCCTTTTTATCCAAAGAAGGTAGAAAAAATTGATAATTCCTTCGGTCTTTAAAATATATTTGGCAGTGTAGTGATGTTATTTTTTAAATAATTTTTTGTATTAAAATATATATTAATAATATTTTTTATTTTTAAAAAATTATTTTTGATATCATGATCTAAAATATATAAATTATTTTAAATTTTAATAAAAAAAATTTGAATATTTCCCAAACGGTTTTTTAGCATGGGGCAAGTTATTGAACCTGTGATTTGATTGATAAAAACTGTAAAAGAACAGAACAACTCTAGTACAATTCACTACTTATGCGGTACGGAGAGGATCCGTGTTCTTTTACATCAAGCAAGCCTAGCCCATCTCAGGAGAATGAATGCTGTAGCAGTGACTGCAGGGCATTCTCACCTCCTGTCCGTGATGAACTTGAAAAATTCCATCGAAAGATGACAAGTCTCTTTCTTCAATCATAGTACGAGACACTTTGATTGTGTTTTAGCTAGTATTGTACGATAGAAGGGATAAAAATAGAAAACAAAATATTTTTGATTTAAAAAATAAATTTATAATTTACTGTAGTGCATGATAACATTCCTTCTCTTTTTATTCCATCTTTTCTGATAAATTGTTGTTGTTTTGATGATGACAAGGCTCCACAATTAACCAAACATTTCACTTTCACGCTTTATACCTGAGAAATCATCAACATGCAAGTTCGGCATTTTGAGCTTCAACTCCCGAAGAAGAAGTTATTTTGGTAATTGCTTTTCCTTTCAGGGATTCTTTTTATCAGGTAGCTCATCAATCAAGAGATATGGTCCCATGGTTACACAGGAAAGACTCCAACACGAGGCGTTTTCCTTCCTTGGATTGGGGTATGGATGGTTGCATGCCGGAGGCTCATCGGCAATCGGTTTATTAGTGAAACCAGGGATGAACTCCAAATCTTAGAGCACCTTGAAATCAAGGGCTTGACAGAAACTAGGCCTCAAGACCTCAAAAAGATTCCAGGGTCCAAGAGGTGTATTTTCCTC
Organism: Populus tomentosa; assembly: GCA_018804465.1. NCBI lineage: Eukaryota > Viridiplantae > Streptophyta > Magnoliopsida > Malpighiales > Salicaceae > Populus > Populus tomentosa. The sequence continues at coordinate 8,280,860 of CM031975.1, forward strand.
TTGAAATCTCTTCTAAGTTCCATGGACTCCCCTAATTACTTTCCCTCAAGTCATGTAGGTTCCGAGCTGGGGTACCAGGCAGGTGCCAAGTTCAAAAACTACAACCTGCGTACCTTCATAAGGTAGGGGACGCTGCTCTACATATCTAGATGATTCATCTAATCAAATATAATACAGACATCAGCAGATGTAATTTACGCCCGTGATAAGAGATGGTAGTCGCCTTGCCATGACCTCATTGTCGTTTTCATTTCTTGCCTGCTTGCAAATTGGAAAGGGTATACGCGGTTCATTCTACAACTTTGGAAAGAAATGGCACTGGCAAATCTAATGAAGACCCAGCAACCATCACAGGAAGTTCAAAGCAAATTTAATTCCGAAAGTCATCAATCCCTACGGAAAATGCAAATCAACATAGAGCAAGATGATAAATGGGAGACTGGAGCTACATGATTAGTTGAGATGTGTTTCACTGTAATTGTTCTTCAGCCTGCATATGCTTACATATATGCCCCTGCCATCTCTACATCTCTGCCCCCACCAGCACAGCAACAAGATTCTAAATGCTAATACTAGGAACCTAAACCAAAAAACACAAAAATCAATTAAGTTTCTTTTCTTTGTCTCCAGATGTAAATTCTCTTGACAGCATCCATTGCTTTGCATTGGTGTAAACAGTAAAGCCCAATAAATGAGGGAAGCAGAAATTCATGATCATTGCTTCAAAAAGGTAAGGATACTTCTCAGGAGGGCGAATGGTTAAGTATATAATATGCAAAATAAGAGAGCACAGAAATTGAATCATCACAATTGAGAATGTGATCATAGGCCTAGAGAGATGCTTCTTAATATGCCTTCTTCCACTGGGTGCAAGGTAAAGAAGGATGGAAGAAGCATAAAGAGCCATGTAGGGCACAACCAGTTTGTCACGACACAGAAGAGGAAACATAGAGAGCAATGCACAAAGCATTAATAGCATAGAGTGCACACCAGGCAATTCCATTGCCAACAAGGTTGCAGGCAGAAGCGGCAGCAGAATAGACTTCTCGTGAACTGCAAAAATAGTGACTCACATACTAGTTACACATGAGATCATATAAAAATATATAATATTAGAGAAAGTCCTACATACCTTGGAATGAAAATAAGTAGAACGCGAAAGAACTATTCAGCAACCCATAAAGGAAACCTTTACTGCTCGGAGCCAATATTTGTTGAATCATTGAAGGCAGAAAAGTCAATATAGTAGCAACCAAGCTGACAAATCTCAGAGAATGTGTTGTAAATAATCTCTTCCACTTAATTAAAATTGAGGTACTGCACCAAAAGTTAGCCACATAATCTTCGTATATCCCTCTCTCAAAAGGAGCAAGACGTGAAAGAACCTGTACCAAGCACCAACTTGAAGTAAATAGTTATGCTTGAGTATAACAATCAACTTCAGAGAAGAATGATGACCATCAACGTTTTGGTTCATTGATCAACATATTCATATAACATGTTAAGTGTGAACTGCTACGGTAAAAATATGGAATGAGTTGCATGTGCAAGCCAATACAAATAAAACAAGGACCAACAAACTTTTTCTAACAATATTAATACTGCTTCATACCCCAAAAAAGGCATCTCTTGAATGAAGATATGGCCACCAAACAATAGCAAATGTTCCTAGGACAGCCAAGCCCAATTTTAAAACCTCAAGTGGGGGATTCTTACTCCTTAGGCAGCTACCAAACAGATGGCTGAAAAACGCAGGAGCATAATATGCACTCATCTGGATGAAAACACAGAAAAACATCACCTTTAGAATTTATAATTAACATCAACCTAATAACAAGTCTGGACAAGTAAAAAGAAGAATAATAAGAAATTCTGATTTAATTTAGTTGGGAAGGATATAAAAAGCATTCATTATTTTTATTTCTTTGTTTCTCATTATGCAGAAATCATCTGTCATCTCTCAGAATAAATACGTTACCCACCCCCCCGCCCAAAAAAAAAAAAAATAAATATATATATATATATATATATATATATATTAAAAATTAAAAAAAAAAAAAAAAAAAAAGGCTTTGTATGCAGACAACATGCAGATGGTGGAATCCAGTGAAAGAAAACGATTGTTCCTAGACTAGATCCACCTTCAACAGTAGTTTCTTCGATATTGCACTTGCACTAGCTTAAGAAGTGCAACAGACAAAGCTACAACCTATATAGATAAAAGTCTGTACTCAGTAAATATGGATGCATGTGGAAAATTAGGATTTTCAAGATCCCATCATTCTCTATATTTTTCTGCTCAGCGTTTCTCACTTTTTGGCAGTCAGTGTTACAAACTATTAGTAAATATTACTGGTGTTCAAATATATTATCATCTAATTTATGGAAAAGCAATGTCATACACTTATTTCTCCATAAGAAATGGGCAATCCATATCCCAGAATGAGAAGCATGAAAACTAAAAATCTTTATGAACATGCAAAGAAATTAGAAAGGAAAAGAAAACATATATGAAATGATAAAGATTCAAAATGACTATGGGTTCTATGAAAAGTTTGTTATGTGTAATTGGAAAAATTGTCAAATGGACTTAGTGTACCAACTAAGACTAGGCCAATAGTGGTGCAACAGTGTCTAAAAGAAAATGGACGTTGATGTTTGAATTCACCCATGTATTACGTATTTATTGGTTTAATCTGAGTGAATTCCTTAGAACATTTCACATAATTAAGGAAAGACTGGTAATAACAGGGTTGGCACCAGAAATATGGCAATTGCTGTTACTAAATCCTCTTGTGTATTCATGCAAGTTGCACATCCTAAACAACAAGAGTTGTTTGCAATCTACCTTGAAGATACAATATGCAGTAAAAAGAAAGAAGTCAGCCAACATCAAGAGTCACAAGGACTCAAATATGAGATGTTGAAATGCACATCAGGATAGTTGATAGGTCTATTATGATTAATGATATTATGTAAGGGTGCGTTTGTTTTGCACCTGCTTTTGCGTTTGCAGTGCAAAAAACACAACAAGGTGTGTGGTAAATGTAGAAACTGCGTTTTATACTATAGGGCCCACTAAAAAATTAAGTTTGAAACGCAGTTTTCGTGAAGCAGTTTTTAGATGCTTTTTTAATTGAGTTTTGTAAAACACTATTTATTTTTACGTTTCAAAAGCGCTTTTGAAAAAATTTGATAATTTTTTTCTTTGCTTTAAATTAATACTTTTTGGTGTTTTCAATCATTTTAATGCGTTGCTATCAAAAATAATTTTCTAAAAATAAAAATATATTATTTTAATACATTTTCAAGTAAAATGCACTTTGAAAAGCAACCGCAACCACACAACTACCAAACATTTTATAAATGTTTTTTGCTGTATATAAACCTCAACCACAATTTTTACCAAACATGTATCTAAATCCAACTAACTACACCTAACGACACTTTTTTTAAACTTACTTTTTCAAACCACAACCACAAAAGCTACCTCAAAAACAAACGCACTTATATTCCCATCCGAGGCAGTTCAAGCATTTATATATTCCAAAGTGGAATACAAATTAAGAAAGTACAGATAGGCAACTAAAGTCAAAAGATATCTATTTATTGTCATGTCATTGGGCTTCTTGGAAATCCAGCGGTAAGGATATTCGAGTCGGGTCTTTTATATATACTGATGGGAATCAATAAACAGACACTAGCTAAAACCCCTCCAAGCAACATTACAGAGCCATGCATTATGAGTAGAAAACCAGATATGCCTTCATTAAAAAAAAAAAAAAAAAAAACCTTCAGAAAAATAGTCTCAGCTATGACTTCTATAATTCTCCAACAGATATTAACAATTAGTAAGCCTCTCAATCATGGAATCACATTGTTCAGTCAGCAGGAACTACCATGTTCACAATTAGAATATAAACTGCATTCAAACTCTGAACCAGGAAACAAAACAGCATTGAGCACCCACTCAATAGTCACTACACATTCCTAATCAGATTCCCCATCCAACCTGGCCACAGTTAAGCAATTGTGCTACAGTAGTTAACATTGCTAGCTCATTATTCTTCCAGCCTTTTATCAATGTGGTCAGACATTGGCAATGCAAAATATTCACTCTGTTTATGAAACATGATAAGGGAGTTACTTATCCAAAAAGCCCAAGGTCCTTAGATTTATGGATGGAAAACATTACAAGACTTCATGCTGATTCCAGACATAGAAATTATACTGTACAGCAAGTAACTTGTATATTGCAGAGAGTTTATGCAATGAAGTCACAAACTTCCTCATGCTCCCTCATAAAAGTTCCTTGAACCAGTTTCCTGCTGAACACCAATAAACTTGTATGTTGCATTTATTCAACGAAGACAAACATACACTTTCTAACAAACCCTCAAAAGAGCTCATTGAGTAAACTTCCTGCTAAACACATTATCACAGCTTTCATCCAACCTAATTTAACTTGATACGTTAACTGCCCTTAAATTTTGAAGGAAAAAACATTTATTTACAATTTGCTAAGCTAACTAGTAAAATGTCGCCATTTCCGATTAAATTATTTATTGAGCACATACAGAATACAGACCTTGGGTATGTGAGCATATGGGGTCAAAGAACATATATCACTTGTCTTCAAACTAGTTAAACACTAACAGAAGGCCCTTCTAAATTAATAAATAATTCATGCAATGCAAAAAAAGAAAAGAAAAAAGAAAAAAGAAGCACCTGTTTATGGTTAAGAGAAAGACAGAACAGAACACAAGCTAAAAGATTTTTCCGTGAGAGAACAGCAGCAACAGCACCTAAAGTAAGGCCCAAGCTGATGCAATTAAACTGAAACAAAACCATATAAAATAGAAGAATAATCACATACCTCACAATTTAATAAACTCATAACAAAGGACAAGCACAAACTGTATTCAAAACCTGAAAATGGCCATGATCAATTAAGATCAAGCATGGATTGATTAAAATAACAGCAATGTGCCATGCTACATCACTCTTATCTCCACCGGACCGGTTACCCCCATGATAAACAAAAATAAAATAAAGCACAGCAGGGAAAAATATCAGCAAATCAGATGATAAAACTGTCCACCTCATTAGCAACTTCCTGCAAACAAAACACAAAACATTCAATACCCAATACAACTAAAACTCAACAAAACATAAAAAGAACAAAAATTGACAAATGGGTTATGATCCTTACCCGAAATGTGTCTCATAACCACGAGAAGTAAACAGTGAAACTGAATTTGGATCAAAATACTTGAGAATAAGACCATGAAAGTAACTCTGATAAGCAGTTAATGGAGGGTAATCGAGACCCCAATAACTTAAATCATTGTTAGTAGTGTTAAAGTACCAATCTTTAATTGGTAAATTGGTTGTAATCTCCATCCAATGACGTTGAGCTTCAAAGTCACCAAATTTTGGTGGACTGCCTGCACCTGAATATGAATGGAGAGAAACTGAAACTCTGAGAAGGAGACTGAAGATGCTGATTAAAAGAAATGAGCCCATTATTCCTTTTTGAAAAAACAAGCAGGAGATGTCATAAAGATTGTTGCTTTCAGTTCCTGGCTTGGGTTTTTGGACCTTCTTTCTCTCCTTTTCCATATTTGTTTCTTTTCTTTTTGGAATGGAAATTACCTGATGTTTTTGTGGGTTGTTAATGGATTCTGGTGGGTGAAATTCTGGAGTTTTTGACAATGAATTTGGGTGGATCAGCAGTCATGATGGGTAAGGACGGAGCATGTCGGAGGCCGGAAGGTGGCTGGTGCTCAGGGTACAAGAAAGTCTAAACGGCAAGCTTTTCTTTCTTTTGGTGAAGGGCCCGGGCAGGCCCAGGCTTAACGGATAGGGTTTGTGAGCTATTTTTTTCTAATAAAAGTTTTGGGTATTAAACAGATTGTGTTATTTACTTATTTTCCATCCATAAATATTGTGAATTTCACATCATTGCTGTTATACGGCGGGCATATTTTGATCTGAAAATTTTATGATTTTATATTTAATTATAATTAAATCAAAAAAAATATTAACTTAGTTAATATAATCGAGAGTTTCTAGTAATCTAGTCAAACCCAAGTCAGGTCATAATTAGTTAATATTATGGAAAATTTTAAAAATATATTATTTTAATAAAAATAATTAATATGACCTAGTAACTTAAATGTTTTTTCGAATATATAAGGTTCAACAACTATATCTCATATTCTTTTCATATTACGATTTTCCAGCCTTTTCTTTTTGTAATTAATATATCTTTCTATATATTAATTTTATTTATAGAAAGAAGTTATATCTTGCTTTTAAACTATTGGATTTCATCCCGATTATCTTTTAATTACTAAGAATTAAATTATATAAATTAATAAATATATTTATGATAAAGGGAGATATCATATGAAATGTGATTTTTCAAATGTTTTGTTATAGGTTTTAAGAAATAAAATAGATATATTGTTAAATGAAAAACATAATATAAAATTTTATATTACAAAATAAAGTAAAAGAAGAAGGTATTTTATTCTTGCAATTACCGTAGACATGATAATAATTTCAATATAGATTAGCACAGTGTATCCACAATGCAAAAGTAAAATTATATTCTTGTCCTTTAAACTTTTATTTTTGCATTTTTTTTGCTCTCTTTAGTTGTAGATATTTCTATTTTGATTCTAAATTTAATTTTTACTATGTTTAATTTTTATATTGTGTAATGAGTTTCAATATAAAAGGGAGTTTAAATGAATCTATATTAGATATATTTGCCATTAAAATCTGTATTTTTTAATTTTAAAAATGATAAACTCGGGTTTAAAGTATTTTTAGGTTCATCACGAAAATATGTAAAAACTCAAATAAATAATATACATGTAAATATAATTCATTATGTAAAATATATACAATAAATAGAATTGCAAGAAAATAAACAATGCAAAAAAATATTAACAATCAAAAAGAATAAAATAAAAGCAAACACAAGTAGTTGACTAGAGTTTTCAATGGAGTTGTCATTTTATCTTATCTTGATGGACATCACAACGGCTCAGAAATGGATTTATCGTGGTTTGAAATATGTGGGGAAAATAAGAGAATTGGAGTGCACATCTAGAAATTTAAAGGAATTAAAAATTTTAAAATTACATTGGTTATAGAAATTCAGATATTATTAAGTTAATTATATATGAAGGTAAACACAATCCTTAACATATCCTTTTCAGATAAAAAAATCTCTGAGCTTGTTTCTAATTTACTTTGAAGGTTATCAGTTCTTTCTGGGAAAACTGGAAAAAAGAATGAAAGCTGTTAGAATCATGATTTAGTCCTATTTGTTTTTGCAGTTTATAAGTTTTTTTAAAAAAAAATTGCTTCAAATTTATATTTGTTTGATATTTCTAAATTATTTTGATATATTAATATTAAAAATAAATTTTTAAAAATAAAAAAAAAATTATTATTTCATATATTTTTAAATAAAAAATAATAACAATTACATTTTCAAACACCGTTAAAAAGGCAATGGCATTCCGGCTATTTCTCTTTGTCTCTAACCCTGCATAAACACTGAAATCGAACCTGAATAAACTCCCATATAGGAGTTTATTAACGTGTGATTTACATTTTTAAACCCTCACCTCATATATTCTAATTTTTTTAAATGAAAAAAATCAAATTTTAACAACTGGAGCCTTTTCTAGAAACATATGCATTACAAATTGTTTTTTTTTAAGCTTATTTTTCCTTTAATTTGAGCAAAATTATTGGATCGATTAATTAAATCTCACTTATTAATGTGCAAGTTATGTTTGCTTTTCCATGAGATATGTTTTCGTATTATATCTTTTTCATCTCTCAATCTCTCACTCACTTAAAAAAAAAAAAACTTGGTCTTTTGAAAATATTTTACAATTATAAGAAAAACAGCTTAAAACAATGAAAAACAAACTATAAAATTCTATGTTATTAGATCGTTAACTTCATTATTTATTAAAATTTATCTCTTTCTTTTTAACACTTATTTTTTACACAAACTATACACCAAACAATTATTCTCAATTACTTTTTCTTAACACAACCAAAGAATATGATATTTCTTAAAACAAATAATTTTACATAAAACAAAACAAAGTAATGCTGACGTAAAACCAAACAAAGATTAGCCAAATTTTAGTTTTTTTTTTTTGCTTAAAATTATTTATTTTCTTATATTTTCGAATCGTTTTGATGTACTCATATGAAAAATAAATTTTTTAAAATAAAAAAAATATATTTTTAATATATTTCTGAGTGAAAAGCAACCATTATCACACTCTCAAACACCTTCTACAAGAAAAGCAAAAAAGCATACCAACCAACTAGCAACACTATTTACAACTAGAAAGCTAATCTTTCAAGAGGTCTTAGAAATCATAATCCACCTTTGGTTTTTTTGTCAAATTAGCATAGTAAACTTTAAATTTTAGGGAATGACACCGTTTAAAAAAGATTTAGTAAAATAGTATAGTTTGATGTCGTCGTGCTTTTGAAGAGTGACATCTACCTAAATATTGCGCTTCTAAAATGTGATATCCACTAAATATTATACTTCTGAAATGCGATAACTATATGTTACTTTCCTGAAGCGTGACAATTTAAGATGTCACGCTTTACAAGCACGACATTAATTAAAATTTAAACAGATCGAACACACAACGTTGTCTCACTCAAGGAAAAAACCGCCGCCGCCCTCATTTCTCTCCTAAAAAACTTATTAAACACTTAGATTTTTCCCTTAAATCAACAAAAAAATCGAGTTCGTCCTAGTTTGTAAGCATCTTTTGATGTTTTTATATTGAGAATACATCGTTCCTTTTACTACCACCATCATTATCGTTCTTGCCTCGATCATTCTTGTAGTCATATAAGTAGGGGTGTTCACCATTCAGTTTAGACTTAAGAAACCAACCGAACTGAGTTATATTAGTTTTGTGAAATATTAACCGGACCGAAATCCAGTTCAAACCAAATCGGTTCGGTTATTTTTATTTTTTTTTGGCAAAAAACTAGGAAACATAATCCCATCATATAACCAGGAAACCTAAAAATTCAACAAGTCATGAAGCTAACAAAATCAATAGCAAACTTGAACTTATTATGAAGCTAACATTCTTGCCCGACAACCATGTTTTCACATTATAGCCAACCTTGTAACCTATGATACATTTATATCAAAATCATTTCATAACCTGGGAGAACATACACTGATACACATACTTATGAAAGCATGCAAATAAGAAAAAGTTTCAAATCAAATAGTCTCACAAGAGTTTGAAACATTATTCAGAAGCAAATAAGCAAAATCTATAAAGTTGAACTGAACTCTATCCTGCCTACTATAGATCTGGATTTGTAAATCTATAAGAATGGAGGCTTGCATAGAAGTAAAGAGAGAAGAAAAGTCAGGGAGATGGAGATGTGAGTTTGTGTTAGGCCAGAAGTAAAGAGAGAAGAGAATGCAAAAGCACAAACACAGAATGCAGAGCAGTTGAAAACTTGAAAGGGAAAAGAAAAATGAGTTTTGAGGTGGAGAGGTGCAGTTTGCTCAGACGGAGGCTTTTTGTGAGGGCTGGGAAGAGGGGGTTTGTGTTAGGGTTAGGTTAATTACCTATTTATACCCCTCTTACACAAACGACAACTATTTAGGATTTTTTTAGTTGGTCCAGTTTGGTTTGTCAATTTTAGTTATAAAATCGAAACCGAAACCGAATCGGACCTGTTAAAATTTATGATTTTAAAAATTGATTTAATCGGTTTTTCATCTCGGTTCGATTTTTTTGGTTAATTTTTCTTTGGTTTTTTCGGTTTTCTCAGTTGATCGATTTTTTTGAACACCCCTACATATAAGTAAGGTAAACATACTACATTGCTATTAATTTATATTTGGTTTGGTTGAAATCAAATAATTATTTCGAATAAATTTATGGTGAATTTAAGGTTTGTTGAATCAATAATAAATTAGTTAAAAATACATTAAACTATAGTTTATTTGATATAGTTAAACATGGAAATAAGTTGAATTAATGATAAATTGATTATGTGTTGTGTTTAATTTAGGTTAAGTTGCCAAATTAGGAATTTTATGTATATTATTGGAATCAACTAATAATGTAGTAACACACGTTCATGCAATAGAGTATAAATATGGTTGAATTATGATGAATTACATGTTTCATTGAATTGTTGATAAGTTGATAAATTTAGTAATTTCTTAGAGTTAAATTAATTTTCTATGAATTTGTGTTTGAATTAATGCAATTAAGCATAAAAAAATCAATTGATAATGTATCATGAACTATGTTTAATTTTTTTGTTAAGTTTGCTTTAAAGTTAAATTTGGGAATTTGATTGAATTTACTTTGAATTTTTACCAATTAGGGTTGAGGAAATGTAATTTAGTTAAAATTACATTAAATTGACTAGAATTTGATTTTTTTATATATACAAAATGTCTAACAACATATTTATATTATGTCATTACAGTAGCAATATTATTCCTAAAGTGAACAATAGTATCACACACAACCACGGGAGTAGTTTGTTGTTAACTGATAATTTAGGTATGTCCTATATAGAAATGAAATAAATCATTTGTTATGAACTTTGATAGAATTATAATGATATTGAAGTTGAAATAACTTGAAAGTATCAAATTGGTGAACAACAATATTTTCCTGTACTATTGTGTGAGATGATAGTTTTAAGACAATGATTGCTTCTTTCATTAACAATGATTTGAACATGATAATATTGTTTGTGAGTAGTTAACCAAAATTTGTGTGTGTTTCAACTTCTTTTAGTCCTTCAAATTCAGTTGGTAGAGGTAAATATAATTTTATTGTCGAATGATTTGCTACAAATGATAGATGATACTATATTCGACAATCATTTTACTGATTAATATATATTTGACTATTCTAAGCTTAGTGATAATGAAGATAATGTTGATAATGATAATGATGTTGATGATGAAATTATTCCTCTTGTTCCTGAATTTAGAGATACTTCTAGGTCTAGTTTTGTTGTTTCACATGTTGGAAACTTGGTTATAAACGTATGCAAGAAGGCCTTAATTTAGAGGTTGGTCAAACATTTACTAGTAAAAATGATTTGGTTAATGTTTTTAAATGGTGACACATTGCACACTCGGTTGAGTACTGAGTCTAACGATCAAATTCAACATTTGTTTAATTACAATGTATGCAAGCACCAAAATATAAGTGGTATTTGCATAAAGGATATCATAAAAAAATAGATTCATTTGAGATAACAAAGTTAAAAGGGCCACACATATATGATTAATATATCATTGAGTTTTATGTATTTATCTTTTAATTTAACATTAATATTTTATTAATATTAGATTGGCTTATTATTACGAGATGGTCGAGAGGCCGCATTATATCTTTATAGTACTAACAAAGAAAATGAAGTTCATACCGTAGTGTCTAGGTGGTTAAATATTTGCCACATTGAACTTGAAACCTTTGAAGATAAGTTAACTTTTGATGATGCTATTATAGAGGATGAGGCTACTCAGACAGGAGTAGGAGTAGGAGCTCGATACAATTGTTTTTATATAGATGAAACTCTGTTTAAATTTTAATAAAATTGTAAATATTTTAACTTTTTAAAATTATAAAGTAAATACAATTTAAGATTAACAAAACTATAATTTTATAATTTTTTTAGGCTTAAAACACAAAAATATCCTAAAACTCGATACTCAATTATTTTATCAAATATCCAATCGTTTCTTAAAATAATTACAAACTGTGACATTTCAATAATATTACAATTGTGAACTGTAGTATTAATTGTAGCGATTCTAATCTATGATTTGAATCAAATATCATATTTATAAATCATAATATTATTAAAATATCATATTTTTAAATAATAATATCTTTAAATAGTGTTATTTTTTTGCTATTTTAACATTCAATTATATTTGGGGTGACAGAGACGCAATTTATTCCCCACCTTCTTGCCTTCGACTTCTTAAAGTCACAGGAGGGGATGGAAGAAAGTTCCTCCATTTTCAGAGACACAAAATAAAAAATCTACCAACTCCATTTATTTATATATCTGTACTATCTCTCTCTCTCCCTCCTTACGAAGTCAAAACCTTATCTTTTATTTTATTTTATTTCCAAAACTCCTATGTATCCAATAAAAACACACCACGTTGCGCAGACTCCCTCCTTCCTACACGTTTCATCAAATAACTGGGCATCACACCACTTCAAGAAACATAGCCGTTATTCAATTCCTACCCTTCTTCCTCCTGCTAATATCCAACAAGACCAAGCCCATGTTTTTAATTTCTCTCTGACTTGTACTTTGTCTCTTCCCCACTCGTTTTCTCTCCCTTTCTCTCTCGCCGGCGGCCACCGGATATCAGTGTTCGCCCGCCGGAGAGGAATCTACTATTATTCGGATTCAAGATAATGAAGGTTTTTGTAAAGACTTTGAAGGGTACCAACTTCGAGATCGAAGTTAATCCTGAAGATACGGTAATTTAACTCTCTTATTTCGCTTAAATTCCTCGATTTTCACGCTAATTACTCCCATTAAAACTATAATTCGCGTTTTTAGTGTTTAATTTTTGTAATTAACTGCAATTTAGTGTATTTTTTGATTTGCTTTTTTTTTTCTAGGTTATTTATGCTTTTACGTGTTTGTTTGTTTTTTTTTTTTTATCATTTTTTTAGCTTTGTAGTTTAGTATAATTGAAAATGCTGCTGCTGCTGGTGATTTATTTATTTATGTGTTCGTTTTTTATTTTATTTTATTTTATTTAATTTAGGTGGCTGATGTTAAGAAAAACATAGAGAGTGTACAGGGAGCGGATGTTTATCCAGCGGCACAACAGATGCTAGTTTATCAAGGGAAAGTACTTAAGGATGATACAACATTGGATGAAAATAAAGTTTCTGAAAGTAGTTTTTTGGTTGTTATGTTAAACAAGGTGAGTGTTTTTGGTTTTGTTGCTCATTTTAATGGTGAAAGGAAAGTCTTTTAAGTGAAAGGAAATGCTGCGAATTTTGAATAAACACAACAGCATAAATCCAATATTCAGTCCTTGTTTTGGAAGTTCAGTTATGTTAATTGCATTTGGAAAGATTTGATGTTTATACAAGGTAACTCCTATTACTTGTTTAATTAATTCTCTGTATTTGCCATGTGAAGATGGGGAAAAGTTTCCCGAACCGACTCTAGATGTGATTAAATTTGTCAGGGAGTGGAATCTTGTTATCTTTCATTTTCCATGGAAATAAAGGTAGTGAGAGAGGTGCTTGCAGGAGTTGCTTTGTGATGTATATATATTTTTTAGTTTATTTCTTATGAAGAAATACACGAAGCTTAATATTGTTTTTTGGTATGTTCTTGTAGCTCACGTGTTAAGGATATATTATTGTACCTCAAGGGTTGGGTTCCTCGGTCCTTTCATACCAACATCGTAATGCTGATATTCACAGCTTTACCTGTCTTATAAAATATGATATGGCTTCGCAGCTTCTTTTTGGAGATGTATTTTTTGAACTTATTTAATGGTGTATAGGAATCCCATATTGATTTTTGACTTTTTAATAGCTCATAAGCATGGTTGTCAAATTGAGATCAACTTGTGAGTTGGTTTTTGAGATTCTGAATCTTATAGAACTGTGAATTGTAAGATTCAGTAACAAATGGAAAATGGCATTATGGAAGATAAATAACATACTAAATGTTTTTAAAATTAAGGAACACTGACCATTTACTAAACAAAATGTGCATCAATTCATTTAATTTATTAGTTCTTGGTCAACTAATGATCCCAAAGTCTTAAAGTTCAACATATTGTTCAATGATACTTTATCATTCTAAAGGCTCTTTAACTTTATTAAAGCAAGGGTCTAGTAGTTTCTATTTAGAAGATAGATTTTAAACAAGGCTCTTTAACTTATGATACATTTAAAAGCTATCCTCTAACTAGTTAAACTACTAGACCCCTTACTTTAATAAAAAGTAATAATGCCCTTCTCTTTCTTTGCAAAAAATTAATTTATAATTCATTTCAGTTTCAATTAGAAATATTTATCAAAGAAAATTGCTTATAAGTTGTTGCCATATATGATCTCTAGTCTTAACATTCCTATTCTTACCATCTCTTTAACAATTATGAATTTTACATTCATTTTCTATTTGAGTTGTCTTGTAAAACTCACTGAATCGAATTGAATCGTGACTGAATCACAATATTCATATGCATCTGCAGCCTACCCAATAATTCACATCGTTTTGTATGTGAATTGAGATTGATCGTAAGATTCAAATAGTGAATCGTGAGATTCAAATAGTGAATCATAAGATTCTAGAAACCATGCTCATAAGAATGGAATTCTATATATAAATATTTGTACATGGTTAATTTTGATTTGAATAACGATGAAAAATGATGGTAGATTTTCCATTTTAAGTCTGATGTAATTTATTCTTAACCATGCTGTCTGATTGGTAAATTGAATAACATTAGTTTACTTTTTTCTAGTGTGATGCTAGAAGTTATATGAATTATGATCACTGATTTATGCATATGCTCAAACATGTGTAGAGTAAGGTTCAATCTGGCGGACCCTCAACTACACCAGCTGCAGCACCAAGCCAAGTAAGTATAAAATGGTCTCAACCCTGAGGGGTGTAGCTCAACTGGTCAGGTTCTGGGTTTGCTTCTCAGAGGTCACTAGTTCGAGTCTTACAAATCTCAGGGCCACTGGAGGCTTACATGGTCATTAACTTTAGGGCCTGTGGGATTAGTCGAGGTGTGCACAAGCTGGCCCAGACACCCACGTTAATCTAAAAAAAGAGAGTATAAAATGGTCTCAACATTTATTCCTTTGGTTGCAAAATGCAAAGATTCATTCCTTTATTAAATTTTAGGATGGGATGCTTTGGCATGCATGATTAATTATGCTATATGCAAACACTCATGTGTTCTGATTTTTACTTTGTTAACGTAGTTTTTAAGGGATAACTTAGATTTATTTGGAGTTAAATAGGCTTTTTTGTCTTTCTGGAGGTCAAGATGGCTTTGATCAATCCCTTTGACATATGGATACTCTAGGAGATATTTTTCAGCCTGGTTGTAAAATCTATGGAGTTCTAGTACAAGATCAAAATTTGGGCAAAACATGCATTAAAGATTATAGGATGATAATTTTTTAATGATATTGCCACGCTTTACACATGCTTAAATAATGGATCTTGGGTTTTGCTGTATTAGCTTCCCTTTACTCAATCTCCTAGTTATTTTTGGATTTGTGAGGATCTTAATAGTTTTGCTATCAAGAGTTTTTTAAAGGCTTTGCCTTCTATTAAAAGGAACTAAGATGGTGCCACACATTTACTAGGAACAGAAAATACATGCAGAATAAGAATCTACACGCTGTATAGTATCACATCACCTATAGTTTGAAAAGTATTTCCCTTGTGCCAAAAGTTTAGTGTCCCAATCTAATTCTTGCCTGTCAAATGCTCATTTATTGCATTTACTTTGGCTGATGGAGTACAAACCCCAGAGGTCCCTATTGCCTCTGCAAAATTCTCCAGTTTTTCCGGTGTAACATTCAGCTCCTGTTCCAATATGCCTGACATGATCCAAGCAACAGCCACGATCTCATGCTAATTCCATATATTTCTACCCCAAGAATGATACCAACAAGCAAAGGATTCAGCTGCTTCCTTGCAATGATAGCACTGATTTATCCACACCATTCCCTTTTATTGTATTTATCCATAGTTGAAGTCATACCCCCAGCACCCTGTTAAGCAAGGACATTCTAAATGTGACTTCGATTTTCCATATGGCTCTCTAAGAAACAAAACTCTGCCAAGATGTTCTCATCATACATGCATTTTAATTTTATTGGCTTAACAAATACCTATTTATTAGATATCTTTTGATTTTGGAAGAGGATAACTTTAGTATTTTTTTTGCATCATTCTTTCATCTTTTGTTTATTTTCATAACAAGCAGCAATTAAAGATGCTCTGTTAATATGATTCAAAGTGTATTGTTAAGCCGCGTCTGAGGTCAATTAATGCAATTGTTTGCTGCACAGGCCCCCCCACCTGCGAGTTAAACAATACCCATTTATTAGATATCTTCTGATCTAGGAAGAGGATAACTGTAGTAGTTAATTTTACAGATCTTAAACATTTTTGCATCCTTTTTTCATCTTTTGTTTATTTTCGTAACAAGCAGCAATTAAAGATGCTCTGTTAGCAATATGATTCAAAGTGTGTTGTTAAGCTCCGTCTGAGATCAATTAACGCAACTGCTTGCTGCACAGGCCCCACCTGCAAGTTCCTTGCCTTCTAATGTGATACAACCATCAATAACATCTCAAGCTCCTGAACCAGCTGCTGCTTTGTGGGTTTTGAATTTAAAGCCTTTCTTTTTGTTTCTCTGTTTTGTTCAAATATCAGAATATCTTTTCATTTTCTGCCATTACTTGGGTTTGTATTTTTCTGGTCTTTTTTATTTTAAAGTTGTGAATCTTGCAGGCCACAATCTGCTGCTGAATCCAGTCCTGCTGTAGTTACTTCAGCTCCGTGAGTATTTTCTTGTACTGGTTTTTAACCAATCTTCTTTACTATCACTGTTAAGGGGCATGATACCATGATCATCAAAAACATAAGTTTCATTATCTACAGCTTTCATAATTCGATTCACTGGATTTTGTATGCATCTTGAGCTTGAATTTGATGGTTTCCCTTTTCAATTTCATATCTTCTATGTCATATGTCATGTTTGCACATGGATTTTTTATTTTTTTTAATATGTGAGTTTTTTCTAAGAGAAAAGGTTAGTGATAAAAAAGAAAGATCAGCAACAAGAAACAGATGCATCGATCATCATGGCTTGTAAAAGAGATGTAAAATTCATATGTTAGCTGAAATTTTAGAAATCAATATTGCTTTCACTTCCTTTGCTACTAGGGTAACAATCTATTTTACATCCTTACTGATTTAAAATATTTAATTTATTGGTCAAGAAACATAATATGGATGCAATTGACACTCCTATGAACAAGAAAATTATTTGGTAATAAATCTTCATTTGATCAAGAAATCTGTCAATTAAATCTTTAACTACTATACGTGATTTTTAAATTATGTAATGAATTGAAATTTATCGTAAGTTCCTTGAGTTGTTGAGTTTGTTTACACACAATTTCAAGTTATTAAAATCTTGAAGATAACCTAACCTATTTCAATTATAATCGCAAAGGAAACAACTGTTTATTTATTTAATTTTTAAATTCTTGAGCTGTATTGCAATCAAAACTAGGACTCTCAAACTGACAATACTTATCTGATCAGATTCTTTATGCTTTTATTGAGAACTACAAATCTAAATTATTAGTGGGGCCATGCTAGCCAACTACAATAAATCATCTATAACATATAATGAATATGATTTAGTTGGATTAAAAAGTTGACATGTGGCTAAAGGAGGTTTGAGATTGGTGGGTGGAATGCTTGATATTTGGCCAAGTTTATACTAGTGCTTTGGGTAGTAGAGTTTGTGAAGTATATATGGAAAAGGAGGAAGGAATATGCGTTGACAGTTTTTTGTCCTATGCATTGAATTATTTTTTCTTCTCCCTATTATGTGATAAATTACACGCATCTGAATATAGTTTTTATTATATGATAAAATGTACATATATAATATCAAGTTTGAACTTGGTCTTGAGATTTCTTGCAAAAAAATCATTTTATTTCCTGTTCATGGAGAAGATGCATTCATAACCTGATCTATAATTTGAATTTCAAGATTTATTCTTATTTTTTATCTCATTTTTTACTTCTTTCCAAATATTATTTAGACAACAATTATGCTTTTATTATCTGATTTTTTTTCATAATCATGAAATTACCATTGGCATGTATTATATTCAATAATAACCATATAAATGAAAGTTGAACTCAAATGGAATATAACTAGCTATTTGACATGTGCTACGCTACCGGTCAGATATATTTTTTCCTACAAAAAATATTACATGTAGGCTTTTTCGACGCGTATTTGTTCATTGAAAAATTATAAGTGTAAATAAAAACAATTTATGCATGCATGTAATCAAATGAATCGAGAACTATATGTACAAAAATAAAAAAAAGTCATTAATGATAAACGAAGTCAAAAATGAAAAAATCAATACACACACACACATATAGATTTGGCAACACGGGACTTTGACCCAGTTGTGTTGAATGACTTTGTCTACCAAAATCAAATTTTTATTTAATCAAATGATAATAGAAATAGATACACATAAAATTGATTGAATAAAATAAAAGGAAAAAAATATTATATAAGGTTATACATATTAGAAATATTATCTAAAAATAAATATTTTTTATTTATATTAAACAAATAAAATTATAGATGAATTAGAATAATCTCTTATAAATTAATTGCATGCAAAATAACTAAAAAATAATTGCTATTTAAAAGAGACTATATAAACAAAATAAAAGAGAAAAGAAGTATTAATTTAAATATAAATAAAAAATAATTTTAAAAAATACATATAAAAAAGCATAAAGTAAAAACAAACAAATTTAGAAAAAAAAAGGAAGGGCTTATGAGCTTAGGCCTATAATTTTTTTGATTACAAATGGGGCGTCCACCCCAATTTATTGTCGTCATCTTATGTAATTTTTTTTTTTGAAAAAAAATTACATAAGATGAAGACAATATTTTGTCCTTTTTGGTGGTTGGTAAATCGGGGCAGAAGCTTTTTTGACTTTAAAACCTATTTTTCAATCTATTTTTGATCCAAAACACTTAGAAAATACCATTGGAACTTTTCAAAACCCATCCATGACCTAAAAAACTCAAAAAACTATTCCAAAACCTGAAAGTAACACAAAACCAAAAATATTTTCGAGCTCATATATATTATTTTAGGCATTTTCAAGGAAAAAAAAACACTTAAGTTGAACTCCTCTTATTAAATGAAATTATTTGACATAAAGATTGATTGTTTTGGTGGTTGAAAACGATGTCAACGATATTTTTCTTTTTACCTCTGGAATCCGACAACTTTCTCTAATATCTCAAACCAAGAATAAAAAAATAAAGAAAATAAAGTTTTGGACTAAAATTGATTTTTGTTGGAACTTCAAAATTTGAAGGAACCCAGTTCTTATAATTAGTAAATAATGAGGAATAAGTTGAACATCTTGCAAAAATTTAGAAAAGACCACCCATCTTCTTAGCGTGTTTCATTTTAGTTCTTTGTCTTTCAATTTCATAGTTCTTTAACAAATTTAACCAAATTAGCCTCCAATTAGGCCCTTAAAGGGAAAAATTAAAAAAAAAAACAAAAAAGAACAACAACAGAAGAAGAAGCTCATGGGCACAGTGAATCCATAGTGCCCATGAGTTTTAGTTATTAAAATATCTTTTTCATGAGTTCAATTAATTGAAATTTTTTTAATGGCTAATGCTATATTCAATTGAGTTTTTATTTATCATGTCAATAATTTTATTATTTGGATTGTCAATCTTCAACTATTAAATATGATATATGTATTTAATTGAACTTGTTTTTATTACATTCACATGTTGAATCAATTTATATAATATTTTATATGCTTATGTATTTTTATTATTGATTAAAATAATATGCATGTTTTCTAGAAAAGTTTGGAGAAAAGGCAAGAAGTAGAAAAAAAATTGCTAGTGGTCTAAAGGATTTGAGATTATATCCTTATCTAATAAATTTTGCAATGATTTACGTGAAAAATTAAAAAAAATTGATTCTCTAAAAACTAAAAATAGACAATAAGAGAAATAAAATCACAATAAACCAAAGTAACGTGAGGTTCTGTATGTAGTTAAATAATAAAGTGTTTGGTTAACATGTACAATTCGTTGTGTTGCTATCAATCGAATGAAGAAAAATGACACGTTTTAAATTTTTATTTTAATAATAAAATGTGTTTTTAAAGTGAAATTACCAAGGTATCAATATAGCAGTTAAAATTTAACTAATAATATATATATTTTTTCTTTTTTTTTTCCCTGTCACTGAAGCACTTTAGATACAAACATGTATGGGCAAGCAGCATCAAATCTCGTTGCAGGAAGTAATTTAGAAGCAACCATTCAAGGGATTCTTGATATGGGTGGAGGAGACTGGGACCGAGAAACAGTTGTTCGTGCTCTACGTGCTGCATTCAACAACCCTGAACGAGCTGTTGAATATTTATACTCTGTAAGTCATTGAAAAACTGTGGTTCTATAATTTTATAACTTGGTGACTGGATCCAGGTTATGCTCAGTTCTATTCATCTTTTTCTTCACAAAACTTGTAAACTAATGAGTGTTGGTGTATATTGTCTTATCTTCAATATTATCGGATCATCTTGAGCTCTTCTATTTCCCCTGTCCATCTTCTCATTGTCTTTCTTGTATAATACTGTTAAACCTTAATAGCAGTATGCTGTTTAATAGTTAGGTTCATCCAACCTAAAACCTGTACTTTGGCAACAACCCCCACTTTGCAAAAAAAAAACATTTTTTCCCTCAGAAGCCTCTGTTACATCTATTTGTTATGCATCAACATTTTGTATGTGAATTAATGATAATGAGATCAACATTTTTATATTTTGATTCAGAGTTTTTTTTCCTCCCTTTTTGGTGAGATTTTAGTCGGTTACAAGAGTATTTTGCTCTTACATGTTGTGCTTGTTTATATATTATTATAGTTGTGGTCATTTTAGCATTTGGTTTACAATTCCAGGGTATTCCAGAGCAAGCTGAAGTTCCACCAGTTGCCCAAGGTGTCCAAGGTCCAGCAAGTGGCAACGCTGCGAATCCTCCAGCTCTGGCTCCACAACCAGGTGTGGTTCCTAGTAGCAGTCCAAATGCAAATCCTCTAGATCTCTTTCCACAGGTGTGTACTTCTTTTATATGTACTTTCAAAGCCTCATTAGGGTGGGTCAATTGATGAACATGATTCTTATGGAACTAGGGCCATAACAGTACGGGTTCTAATGCTGGTACAGGCAACTTGGATTTTTTACGCAATAGCCAACAGGTATTAAAGATATTTATTGTGGATCTATGTAACATTCATTAATTGGCTCGAAGTTTCTTATGCAACCCTCCTCAATTTCAGTTCCAAGCCTTGCGAGCTATGGTGCAAGCGAACCCTCAAATCCTACAGGTACCTAGTAGGATTTTAATTCATGTGGTTGTTTCTCCTTGTTGCCATACTTTTAGGTGCTAGCCTAAAGATGATCAATGACTTTTCATCTATTGCAGCCGATGCTTCAGGAGCTAGGGAAGCAAAATCCATACCTGATGCGTCTCATTCAAGAGCATCAGGCTGACTTCTTGCGCTTGATAAATGAACCTGTTGAAGGAGAGGGGTGAGATGAATCTGTATTTAGAATGATATATACACAGAATTCCCTGCATGTGATTCTAAATTGCCTTTACTTAATCAGGAATGTGCTGGGCCAATTGGCCTCTGCAATGCCACAAGCAGTGACTGTCACCCCTGAGGAGCGCGAGGCAATTGAACGTGTAAGTTCATCGCTCGACACAAAATATATTTCTTTAATTGGTGCTGAATTTCATTCATCACTTAAAATTTGCAGCCGAGTCACAGTTTTGAAGTTCTCTGTCGCATAGATTTTCATGCATTGCAGGAATTGCACCTGTGAATTTCCTTGATATTTGCACCTTAGGTGCAAGGTGTTCAATGCCACATGCATTGAAATCCTTGAATTATCTATTGCATGCATCTCTGAAAACTCTCTTCCATGGTTACTTGATGTCTTCATGCATTTAGAATGATGCATTTAATCAGATCATAATCTCCTTTCTCCTGCTTTTGATGCTTAAGAGCGCACGTGCTGAAAAACCAAAGAGCTTGATAAGTCTCTAATTTCCTAATCTTAAAACAATCTTTTCGTTGGTCTGCTAAATTGACAATGTCGATTTGGCAGCTTGAAGCAATGGGCTTTGATCGAGCCATAGTATTGGAGGTGTACTTTGCATGCAACAAGAATGAAGAACTGGCAGCCAACTATCTATTAGACCACATGCATGAATTCGACGAATGAAACAAGTGTTCCCCGTGTCTAGTTGTGTCATATCTCAAACTGTTTTACCTTGTGGAACCTCGTGAGCAGAGACAGTCAAAATGTTGATGTCCCCATTTTATCCATGGACAAACATAGCACCTTCTGCTTTCGTTGTTTTGAAATATTCAGCCATCATAATATCGTAAATGCATAATTGTGTAACTCTGTTTATGGGAATTGTGGTTTTAACCTGTATCTCTTATTCCAAGACCACAGAAGCATCGGGCTATCGGGCAACAAGGCTCCTAGGATGACTCTGGCTTTTTACTACAATAGTGTCTCTTTTTTGTTCTCATTTCTTTTTTTCGTTGTATCCGTGCATATATTATTTGTGGTGTTTTTTGGGTTGGTGGTAGCTTATTTTTGCATATTCTTGGTAATCAAAGCTTTCTATCAGATTTTGAAACACCATTAAAGGTTGATTAAATGAGATGGAGTTTGAATTCGAAGCTTATAGACACAATTAAAAGAAAAATGATCAATCTAAAAATGGATAAAGGCTTTTTTGGAATTCATGCGATGACTACTCTTCTAATCCCTCTAGTTTTTGCATTTTATATTTTCATTTAAAATCTTATTTTATTCCCATTTCAGTCTTAAAAAAAATGGCTTGGAAAACTTGATGTTGGTTCTTAAATCTTAATTATTGCATATTTGATGCATGTTTTCCTAGGCAGTTGTAGTTTGGTCCTATACACAATCGTGTTTTAGTTCTTGTATATCTGGAGAATATAGAGAAAGTCAGTTTAAAAAGATAAGAGAAGAGAGAAAATATTTGATAGGCTATAATTTAGGCTAATAAATGCTCTCTCTCTCTCTCTCAAGATAACATACCTGCGGTAGTAAATGCATCGTAAACCAGTGCTAGATTAGTAATAGAATCTCTCTCTCTCTCAAGATAAGGTACCTGCGGTAGTAAATGCATTGTAAATCAGTGCTAGATTAGTAATAGAAATTAAGAGTATAATTAAATAAATATTTCATGATAGAAAAAAAAATTGTGTTGGTGATAAAAAACTTAAAGACTGAACAAAATATTTTATAATAATTTATAATATTTTGTGAGGAAAGATATTGTGCTTTTATCATATGATTTAGTTTTTGTTAATAAAAAGCAAAAAAAAATTACAAAGCTAAATTCTCTACCAACTTAATATTAAAAAAAACCAACAAAGATAATTTTGGAAGGAAAAAAACCCATGAGAAAAAGCATTGTAGTAATTGACAATGTTTTGTGAAGAAAATTATAGTGCTTTTTCTAATATAATAAAATAAAATAAAAAACAATTTAGAGAAATATTGTAGCAATCCATAGTATTTTGTGAGAAAAACTATA